>JAOTBA010000204.1:12167517-12186757 GCA_025629845.1 Erythroxylum squamatum
AAATATCCCCCATTGTCTTAAGTTTCTTATGCCTCCAAAATCATTCAATTTGGTTCAGTGATTCAAAAGATATACTTCAAACATTTTTGGACTGCTCTTGTCCACACAATATACTATGCACTACTTCCATCTAGAATTAAAACATCTTAGAGACTGAATTAGGTTCCAATTTCTTCATACCATTCATAGCTCCATGTCTCTAGTTTACCACAAAACAAAAATCATCTCATTTGGACCTCTACTGATCCAAAAAACATCAAAATACTGAAGTATGTTCAGTGAGATAACATCAGTTCATATTATTGAAGAACGCTCTCACTGTACCCGTCCCATGTTTTCACTCATCCTTTCTCACTTTATTTCAGATGGCTACGATTTTTGGTGGAGAAGTAGAGAAAATCTTTCGAATCCAATGGTTTAAGAATCAGGTCATTTGGAAGTCTATAGAATTAGTTATGGCCAAAAGAATCCAACATGTTCATGACCTCAATCAAATTGAACCTATTATGGCGCGATTTCCATAACTTTCACAAAAAATGTTGGATTGACTTCGTTTTTGGACTATTAGAAAGCGAACTTCGAGATCTACAACTTTTATGAAGACCTCTAAGGCCAATTCTATCGTCTGGATTTTGTATCATCTCACTTTTGCATCATCTCACTTTCCTTTCGTCTCACTTCCATCGCCTCACTTTCTATCATCTCACTTCCTATCGTCTCACTTCTTCCATCTCACTTTTGCGTCTCACTTCTTCCGTCTTACTTTTGCATCTCACTTCTTCCATCTCACTTTTGTGTCTTACTTCTTCCATCTCACTTCTTTCGTCTCACTTTTGCATCTCACTTTTTCCTCCAGACTATATCCACTTATAAGAACATAACTTTTGACTCCGATGTCCAAAATTTTCATACTATATACCGTTGGAAAGATAAAAGAAAGATCTACAACTTTTCAGAAGGCACCTTTGCTAAAATATATTTATATCAATCCCAAATTTGCCCCTAAACTTCGAAGATGAATTTTCCATTCATACACCAACGTACTGCACCCAATTCTTAACTTCATGACAACTTTTGAGATTCTTAGAGACAGAATTGAAATTCGACGTCTTCATAAGAAATGTAGCCATACGTTTCTAGTTTAATCCAAATTAAGAATCATCTTGTTTGGATAACTAGAGAAAAAGTTATGGCTAACAGACCGAAGTACACTCAGTGGACATTTTTCCAGATCACTACCAATTTTGTTTCTAAATCTTTTCTTATCACAACTCATACCAAGATCACTCTTTCTACTCCCTCTACTTCTCATTTTCAATAAAAATCACATTTCAAAACAATCATACCCGGAAGTTGTCAATGAATGCATGTACCACTTTTGTGTGTGCAAATATTCAATATTTATGTGCATATATGTTAACATTTTGCATGAGCAAGAAAATGCATTTCCTTAGTCTCTCTTTGAGGTCCCATGTACTGAAATTTCAGGTCCTAACTCTTAATATGAGGACGAGATGTTACAGCTAAGGCTGCGATTTCTGCACTACACAGGACAATTATTTTCTAGGAAAAGAGATGTCTTAAATGAAGGAGCTCAAGAGAATGGGTCTATCAAGTTATACTGGTTTCTTTGGTGAATGCGGTTCTATAGGAGTTCAGTGAGCATATATGTAAGGAATGGGTAAGATTACCCCACCAAACATTTTTGGGAGGATGAAAGAAATAGGAAATATTTACATTTGGTATTGTATATCTCAAAGTTCTTGTGTCTTGTAATGGTTTCTCTGTTTTCAGTTTAGTTTTGCTCCAAATCCGAGAGGGTTAGTTTGGTCTTTTGATTTGGACTTTGTATGAGATTTGGATCTTGTGTTTGTCTAGTTATATACATAAACCTTTTGTTTCTTATTTTGTAATATTTCTGATTTACCAAAAAAATAATATTAATTAATCAATATATAATTCCTCATCCTAGAATATATATATAATATTAATTAATCAATATATAATTCATCATCATAGAGTCATTATATTAGATGCTTTTATATGTGAAGTTTTTGAAGAATATAACCTTTAAAAAGAACAAATTAGAGGAGTATGTTATGAAACACTTAATCAAGGAGTGTAATGCCACATTAAACAATAAATTACCTTTAAATTTGAAGGATATACGGAGCTTTATAATTCCTTGTCGATTGGTACTTTTAAAGCAATTAATTGTTTATATCAGTTAGGTGTTAGTATCAATTTATTGCCTTGTCATATTTTCAGGAAACTAAGAATAAGAGATTTTAATTTGACGAACATGTCACTCCAACTTGCAAATCATTCTATTAAGTATCCTATTAGGGTTATGAAATACTTTATGAAAGTAGGGAAGAGGGGTAATGAGATGATGATGATGAAGATGTTGAGGGACAAGGAAAGGAAATTGGAGTAATTGCTAAGCCGCAGAGGGTAATAATGTAACAACTAGTGTCATTCATTGATAAACTTTGCATAGAAATTACAGAGAGGTTTACCATGCTAACTTTAATGTAGACCTACCTAAAACAATTTTCACAATTGTTTCCTCCACCTCAGTCACCTCGGCCCTGTATGCATGCATACGTATAATTAGATTTAGGATGTTTTTAATTATGTCTTGTTTTAACTAACTATTATTTGTTTAGTTTATTGACTTAAGAATTTTTGACAATTTGAATCCAATTGATATTTTGTTATTTATAGGGCTTCCCAAATGTTGATAAAATTTTAAGTGTGGTGGAGTGATCCCTATTGGAGAGTGTTTAGTGCTATTGTCTAACTGTTTAGGGAGTTTTCTTGATATTTTTTATTATTTGCTCTTCATGTACAATATTACAGATAATATTATTTTAAGTGTGCGAGGGGGAGTATAGAGATTGTAGCATTAATATATTTCAAAAATTTCAAAATGTTTGTGTTTTCAATTTTTGTTTGGTTGTGTATTTAAGTTCTTATAAGTAGAATTAGGATGATCACATGGGTTCATGTATACTTCTTATTTGAGATTGATTGGTAAAATTAGATGCATAATATAATTAAGTGAATGTTATACAAATATTAACTTTATGAATGCTATGAAATTGAATTTATAAGTGATTATGCTTTTATTTGACTTGAGTAACCATATGAAGAATTTGAGCCTTTATATCATACTTCTTTTATTTCTTATATGGATACCTTATTTGATTTTGAATTTCTAGAACTTGAATTTTATCCTTTTGAGATTATATCTAAGATGTATGCAAGCATTAAAATAGCAAAGGCATTTAAGATTTAAGTTTGAGCCAAATTATCTACCTTTTTTTATACATGAATCCATTAATAAGCCCTTTTGAGCCTTATATAAAATTTAGATTTTTTTTGTAACCATTTTCTAAAGAACCTTGAGCCTAAAAGAAAAAGAAGTATTTACCCCTTAATTTTTGATTAGTAAAGCCTTTACTTATATGTTGATATCTTTAGAAATGAGATGTAATGAAATAAGTATAGAGAAGGTAGTAAAGTGTATGAAAATAGAAATGTAAAAGGGAGAATCTCATGTTAACCCAAAAAGTAAAGAAAAAATGAAAAAGGGGAATAAAAAAGAGAAAATACAGTATTAAAAATTGATTGGCATAGATTCTTATGATTGAAAAGAATGAAGAAAAAAGAATGGTTGTAAGAATATAAGGAATTAATAGAGTGAGAACTGATGTTTTTATTTATTTATTTATTATTATTATACTAATTGTGGATATTTTATTTTTCTTATTCTCTTTCCTTGATTACCCTACTTAACCCTTTGTCCCTATCACAACCCTATTCAAAGTCCTTCTAATTTTTATTTGGACATATCTACTTAAGTAGTAGAGATTAAATGGTTTTCAAGCTTATGGTAAATTCACTTTCATAAGAAGATGAAGAGATTACCGCACTTAAACTTCAAATACTTATGTGATTGAGTGATATCTTGGGAGGACATATCAAATTGAAGTTTGTGAACTTGTGAAGGAGGTAGAATAATGTTTACTTCTGTTTTATATTATGATTTATGTGAGAAATATTATGTATTTAAGTTTTGCAATTCAATATTTATGGGTAGCATTTAAGTAAACTTTTATGAGACTATAACTCAACTACTAAGGACACCTGGGTATTTAAAGGCTTATAACATATGCTAAATGTTACCATATACCTATGAATGTAGAAGGATGGTTATTTAGTTGGTTAAGTCTAGGGTAGTAGTTAGTATTAATTTGTTGTTGAATGCTTGAGGGCAAGCAATGAGTTAAGTATGGGATAATGTGATAGGTCTATATCTTACATATTATTCAGGGTTGAATTACGTAGTATTTGACACGTTTATAGCACATTTTATATGAATTTTATAATATTTTTATATGTTTAGTTCATTGTCCTGTAGGTGATGATCTTAAATCAAGAATTTAACTTAACTTTTTTTCATAATTGTCTAATCTAGAAGATATTATAGTCATTTGAAAGATAAGAATATGGATAACAACTTTATAGAAGACATCAAAGTTTAACTCTAACTTAAAGATGTCAAGAACTGGAGAAGTCAGTGTAAAAGGCTACAACATGCACTATACTTGCCAATAATATAGGCTCCTATCTTTTACGAAGCTTAGAGTGGTATATAAAACCAATGCCAATCACATCATAGTATTACACAAGAAAGTTACAAAACAAAATCAGTATCAATTATAACTTGGTATCAGGCATCAATTACACACAACTTTGCGATACAGTAAAGTTCCAAAACAAAATTGATGCTAGTGTTGTTGTTAATTTGGTGTTAGTTCTTATGTACAATTCACAAAGATGTATCTTTTTTTCTCCACTTCAAGTAGCTTATGACTTTATCTTTGTAACTTTAACTATAAATAATTGTATTAGGTTTAACTTAGAGTTCTAGTTATTTTCAACATTGATGAAGATTTTGAAGCAAGATTGGAGGAGCTAGTGGCAACGTCTCTTTATCTTATCTTTTACTCTTTTCTATATATTGAGATTTAATTGTTTGAGTTTTATTTTTAGTATGTTTAGTGGCTAGAAACCTAATTAGGATTAAGAATGTAACTTGTACATGATCTTTTAATTATGAATACATGATTTGATTATTAATTGATTGAATTTATTCTCTTTTATTCTTAATTGTTCAATTTGTCTATGACCATTATTAATTAAATCACAAGAATTGTATGAAGGATTGAGAGTTAAAATATAATATGTGTATTAAGAGAATAAACTCTTTAGCACTAGAGAATGGAAATATCTAAGACTTAAATGATAATCAAGCAGATAATTATTCTTAATGAATTTGATTATGTTGAATTACATATTGAGAGGCAGTAGTTGCCTAATTGGATATACTTGTGTAAATAAGGTAAATAATATCATTATTAATCATATTTTATGTGACTCCTGGATGGGTTTAGGTGACAATCTCTTTGTCAATAAATAACTTGTATGTTATTTCCAACTGTGCCTTTAAATTTATATGATCATGAGTTTGTTAGTTAATTAAGACCTATAGTTACAAGGTTAAATATATTCAAACTAAAATGATCTAAAATTTACTCAATAAGTATAACAATAAATATAAAATTAGTTTATTCTTATGACGACGAAAGGTAACAATATGAACTATGAATAATTAAACTTTTTTATAAAAATATAATGTGCAATAATCTTTTTGCTATGTTTATTTCTAGTTTGATACAATAATAATTATGAGCTATACATAAATATAATAAAAATCTCATAATTATTATCTCATTATAATTTTTTTTGTAAAATATATTTATATAATAGATTTTATCTTATAATTTCGTTAATTAAACAAACAAATATAAAATAAAAATATTTTAAATAAATATGTTACAAATACATAACCAATCGATTAACTATAAGCACACGCCAACAAATCCAAGTTCTAGAGCTTACTCAACACTTACTAAAAAACATGACTTTAATTTTTAATTTTCCTTTTGACTATTTCGACATTAAAAATGTGGGCAGCAATTGCGTTCGTAATATTACCATCAAGGGACGTTACTATTCATAATATCAACCGTAATTCTTATAATAGTCTGCACTGTAATATAAATTTTATGACCGTAATTACAGTTTAGAGAAAACTAGTTAGGTCAATAAATAACTTAATAATTAATTTAATTATTAATAGACATAATTACATAATCTGATAAACAAAACTTTATTTTTTCCGTAAATAAATATTGACTAGCAATCTATAACGTAACCTAACCAATCATATAGAGATATCCAATAATTAGAATTCTTTTTTCTTAAAAACCAACTAAAAATCTTACCCAAAAAAAAAAAACCAACTAAAAAACCTGACTTGCCTTATCCACTCCATTTACGGGCCACCACCACTCGGAGACAGATAACCATTACTTTGACTTTTTGGACCAAACAGGTGGCCGTCGCCCTATGATTGCTTTCATACTTCGAATAGACATATATGTATGTCTATATATATATATATATACATGCATATCCATTTGTGTACCAAATCTACTGTTCTTCCGAATTCCCAGAATTTTTCTCTCTTTCCCTTTCCTTTCTCTTTCGTTTCCACGAGCTCTAACTCAACCCTTAAGCTGGCGGAGGAAGTGGTGGCGGTGGTGGTCGAGTACGAGGAGCTGGGCCTCTGATGTCGACGACTATTTCCATTCACAGACCTCAATTCCTTAAATTTGCCCATTTCGATAATGGGTTCCGATACCGTCGTAAATTCCAGAAAACCGCTGGTTGTTGGGCAATGTAAAATAGACTCCTATTTCAACTTATGTTTGCGTTTTGCTTCTTCAGAGGAAACGAAGATTTGATCTTTTGGTTTTCATTTTTGAACAACGTTTGGCAGGAGCATGGATTCGTCCCAGACAAGGAAAAGGGAAGAGCTTTCGATACAGTTGACGTCAAGACCAGCGCAATCTAGTCCTCAGATAGAGTCTCCGAGATTGCTTGATCTCCAATTTAATCGTCTTCAGGTACCAGAAAAGGAGCTGGTTCATGAGAACAAGTTGGAATTTGGGCACTTTGTGGCAAGAGAAGCTGTGGTGGATGAAGAGTTTTGGGTAGGTAATTGATCATTGGAATTTAATTTGGCCCATTTGGCTTCTTTGTATGAATTGTTCTATATGGGTTTTTTGTTGACTTCGTTATTTCTTCATTTTATGTTTTGTTGTTTGTTATGATGTGAGGTATCTGAGGATTGGTGGGTCGTGGAAACTTTGGGTTTTGTTTAATTGGGTTTTTGGTATTCTATGTCCTGTTGTTTTTATGTCATCCCAATACAGCATCACAAAGGAAGATATTTTCTTTTCCTTTTCTGTGGTTTCTAGTGATTCTGTCATTTAGTGTCAATTTTTTTGTTTTTATGCATAATTTTGTGGTGTTGGATACTTTCTCCTTTTTGTTGTAGACAGCGGCCTGGCTGAGAGCTGAAAGTCATTGGGAAGATCGAACGCATGACAGGTCCGTCTTTTTTTTTCCCCCAAAAACATTAAAAAAGATCTATCAGGTTTAAAACCTGACTCTAGAATCTTATGATTGTTGCCTGATTAAAAATTGAATTTAGTGATCTTCGTTTTACTGTTCAATAACATGGCCAGAAAGCCTATTTCATTTGGAAAATAGTTAAACTGATGGACTAAAAAGGATCATGTTTACACCGGTGAATGATTTGAAACGTAGTGTTGACATATGTACTTCCTTATTCGCCTATGAATTTGTTGGGAATATTGTTATTTTATTTTATGAAGAAACCCTGCCTATAAAAATGGGATTTGGGAGTTAGAATGTCTGTAAATACATATGAGTGAAGGCCAAAAACTTTACTGATCTTACCTATCCCTGATTAACACAGATATGTTGATAACCACAAAAGGAAATTTGCTGATCAGGTAGGAGGCTGCAAATGTTAATCTCATAAAAATGCTTATCTACTTTTATAATTGTTCAGTTATTGTTCTTCTTGTGCAGGAATTCCATGCCATAAAACGGCGACAAACAGGTCAGCATGGTCAAAAATGCAGGTGCATTGTCACGGTATGATCACTTTGCAAGATCTTAGATTAGTTATACTTGCCTCAATGTTCAAGATCTGAAAAAGGAAAAAGGCAGTAGAAATGTTTAACATTGTTTTAACTGAGTGTCTCTCTGTGCATATATGTTGTTGTGATAGTTCATTAATGACTTGAATTCATTATCAGGTCAGAAAGGAAGACAGAACCGTGAAACGCACAGTGCTTAAAAGTGTAGTGGGGACTCTTGATTTAAGCATCCGTTGCTTACTACATGGAGAGACCTTTCCTGGGGTATGATGGATGTGTTTTATTTTAGCATGCTTTAGTCAATCACTTCATCTATCTGACCTAATCATATAATGGTATTCAATTGATTCTTCTCACAGGAACGCGTGAACGCTCCTCTCTTCTGCAGTATCAATAGTAAAGGTCCAAATAGATATGGTTATGTTGCAAACTTGTGTGTTGCTAAATCAGCACGTCGGCATGGAATTGCAACCAACATGCTAGATTTTGCTATTGAATCAGCCAAGTCTACTGGTAGGTAGTTCATACTTTTTTATTCAAAAATCACCCGGACTAATTCAGGTTGTGAGCACTCACTGTAGATTTCACTCTAAACACACTTTTTGCGTGGCAGGGGTAGAGAATGTATACGTACACGTACATAAAAACAACAGACCTGCACAGCAACTGTATCAAAAAATGGGTTTTGAGGTAAGATTATTGCAGCTACTTTATTTGCTTGCAGATATCTTATGGAAAGGCTGATGTGGGTTTTACATTTTACATCAGATTATTGAAGTGGCAAACTCTCAACTGTTTGAAGATCAGACTTACTTACTGTGCCATATCGTGTGAAAATTTCCTAGTCCAATTTCTTCCTGGAAATGTAGAAAGCATTGTACAAAACCGTTGTAGTAAACTGTGAGATTAACAGGAGCCGAAAGAGGCTCACAGCTCGTGAGCATAACGTTTAGCCATATTTGCTCATTGCAAGCCTTTGTTGTAAACATTATTTGCAGAAAACTCTTATCCCAGAGATAGCTACAAATTTCTTGTTTCCCACAGATAGTTATTTATAGACTTTCTGATCTTGATTCTTCCCCTTGAAACATATTATGGCATGAATTTTTTGAGTTTCGTTTTGTTCGTACTTCTCGTTGAAATCTCATAAAGTCTCAGAATAAGATATTCTACGTCATATTTTTTATAATTTGCAATTATGAGACTAATTATCTGTTGAATACACGGCCTTTGCCTTCTAAATTCCCCATTAGAGGTGATTACCAATGCATATTAGAAACATGACCTATGCCCTACATAAAAATAAAAATAAAAAAGGTTATAAAAAGGCCTGTGGCTGTAAGTAAGTAATAGAGTTGCGGTACAAATCCCTGCAATATGGGTGTATCAAAAACCACAACCAGTGATTCAACTTCTTTTGTAATAAAATCAGTTATGTTTATATCACTTTGCAGGTGATTGTAAAATATTTCGGATTGTTGATTGAATTAGGTTACAGAAACATGTACCTAAAAAGGTTGTACATGTTCACTTGTTGAAGCTGATTTTCAGATGTGATTCTAGTTATCGTCGTGGCCACCAATTTGGATCGCTATTACTATCGGATGAATGTTGCGATTGTAACACATGAATAAATGCCGCAAACAACTTTCCAGCCCTGTAGTCTATTTCTCCATGAATAATGGCATAAAAGTGCAGGAGTTGTCTATGAGATACTTCTTCACTTTTTCCATATTCACTGGCACATTGAAAGGATGCGATTCACTATGATGACCGGAGAAAAACAAAAGCTAGACACTATCCAATACCCATATTCCCCTGTTTTTCCTAGTCGTGTAGCGAAATTCAACCCCTACAAAATACAAATGTTTGTGCATCAAGTATCAAAATTCACCCTTAGTAGCCACCAAAGCTCATTCGGAGACCATTCCTACAGCAACAAAGCTCCATTCAAACACAAGATGATGCCGTCTTGAACGCAACCGAAACTCTTAAAAGTATGGTCCTCTTAGATGTTCCAGCAATGGAGACAAATTCAAACCAATCATCTTAACTCTTGGATTTGAGTGACCATCTACAAAAGCATCTGTTATCTGTGGAACATAAACCTAAGATGTCAAGAATTTTCAATGTTTAAACATTAGTCTTCCATTGAGAACTTATCATCAGCTTTAGGCATCATTGTTGCAAGTAGTGACTACTCATTAAATCATTATATTCTAGCTCGATAGACATACCTGACTACATCCAAAAAGTTTAAGCACCCTCAATGATAAACAGTTATCCACAATTAAGCCCAGGCTCTCATCTGTCAAGTTCCGGCACCAAGATAGATCCAGATTTATTAAGTTCCTTGCACGGCTAGCAAGAGACAGTGCTGTATTATTTCCAACCTAGATTAGATTACAAATGTGATTAGAATGCTTAAAACATCTTCAACAGGTGTAATTAAGAAACTGAATTCACCTAGCTCCAAGTCCATATCAGAAACCCTAAAAGCAAAGCAAAGGTCTAAAGATTGGTAACCAATATGGAGATTCATGCAAGGATGCGTTCGTGCATCATCCACCATCAACGAAACTGGTTCATAATATTCGACGTGGAAAAAGAAAATTTTAGAACTAAAATTTCCCTTTTGGAAAGGTAAGGAGATAAATCGACAACCTTCACAACTTTATTGAATGCAAGTTCTGTCAGAAGCTCTCCGGAAGTTTCCAAGTATGCAGCAATAGCTTCATCACTGTATGAGAGAGAGAGATGGATATAGTGAGAAACAAAGTAAAGAGGATAATGCGAAACAGGGCAGAAATAGACAAGCGAGAGAACTTTATGTGCTAAAACCAACCAGACAAGGGCCTGAAGCATTAAGATGTTAGGATAATCAACAAAATGTCACATTTTTAAAATTACACGTGTAAACGAGGACAAGAAAGCATTAATTGAAATGCATTGCACATAACGCATAACTAAAACCCATTATAAACCTGAACGCGTTGCGATAGAGTTTCAATCTTTGAAGTTGTGGACAACCATTGGCAAGGTACCCCAGAGAAGAATCAGTTAAATTCTGCAAATTGACGAGGTCAAGAGTACGCAATCCAGGGCAGGATGCAGATATTACTTTCAGGGAAGAATCAGTCAAATTGCTGCATCAAATGGAAACATCCAGGAGAAATGAACGAGCATAAGTGCATTGGGCAAGTGTCTGGAATTGAAAACAGGACGAGCCTCCATAAAGGCCCAGTACGATGAACAGACATGTATTAATAAATAGTTTGAACTTTAAAGGGCATTACATGCAATCGGTCAGAATAAGTTCTTTCATAATATGACCCCTGGCAGCAATCAATACCCGAACAAACTTATCAGAAACATCTCCGATTCTAGCCAATGACAGTACTTCCAGACGTTCTACCTTCTTGAGTGCTGGCAATATAGTCGGGGCATCAATCCTTGGGCAATCATCAAGGTACAGTTCCTTCAGAACTGACCTTAGTGAGTTTGCCAAAGTGTTAATGCTAGCAGACGTAAGAAGAAAGCATCCACACAAGTTTATAGATTGTAAAGCAGAGGCAGAAGAGATAAGTGATTGAAGCCCAGCATCTGAAAGTCGGGAACCAGTCAAGGATAACGTACTGAGCACAGGAAAGCTAAAAGGTGAATGGACTAAGGTAGAACGCAGTGTATAATCTGTCAAGCAGCTGGCACATAGATCAAGTTGCAGTACCTTCATGGAACAATAAATGTTAGTCCAAAATTTCAATCCTCTAAAATTTGAGGAAACTTGTTCATTCCAAGAACTCCATTTCAGGCATATGAATAAGAAAACACTGCACGTACAACACAAAATTTAGCCATACAAAACGATACCATCAAATTGCTAGTGTCACACCCAAGAAAGCATTTTGTAAACTTCTCCTCAGTCAACCACGAACAGTCTGCAATGCGTATTTCCGAAGGGGATCCACGGATAAGGAGATCCAAAAAGCGACTGTCCATTCTCCGGGAATCACAGAGCAATAGGCAGAGTCGATGCCTCAATTCATCGGGGATATTTTCAAGTGAAGTGATAGCATCGGCATACTTGGCAAGATTTCCCAAGCAAATTTCTACCAGTGAAGGAATAGATTCTTTGAACGACTTAGAACCCCGATTGTTGTTTGGAGTCCACAATATAGGTACACCCTTTTTAGTTCTATCCCTGATGAACTTTATAGCAGCAGAGAAAGGATCTGATCTACCTTCAAGCTTGGGCTCCTCTTCAGGAGGTGGCGTTCCACCATCGTTATTCTTCATTGGATCTTGATGACTACAATCAGCAGATGGCCTTGCTAAATCTCGAAATTGTTTCCTTCTATACCGATATTCCCAGCTATCAGTATCAATATGCTTTCCACTCCATTTATCGTCAATGTTAATGGGACTTGTCCGTACCTCCGGAATCCCTCGAGTGATGAGTGCAACATCTCCCTCTTCAAAGCTATTCCATTTCTGATCCTCTGAACTGTGTTGACTAAAAAGAACTTCTTCAACTTTCTTCCCTTTCTCTTCTCTACCACCAATATCGGGTTCAACTAAATTCTCCACAGATTCTGCTTCCACCGAACCATAGGCAAGCAATAGAAGTCCATTAATAGCGAGGAGGGTATCGGGAGAGTCCGGCTCGGGGAGGGCAGAGGATTTCCCAGGAGACGTCGAGGGTTCGCGAGATCGGAGAACAACCATAGGTGATCGGAGAGAGAGAGAATAGAGTTTTAGTTTACAGTTACACACTGCTTGGTGTTTCCCGCCATTGCTGTATGAGGTATGATCTTCAGTTTTCTATCCATTGGGCCTTTCTAGATAGTAGTCCATTCCAACAAATTACATTGACATTTAGAAGAAATGATGTTAAGTAAAATATCATTTCTTTATTTACTTATGCATAAAAGTTATTAAAACATTTAATCATGTAATATACATCTTTTATTCCATAACATCCATTACTTCATATTAGATCTCACTTCAAAATTTATTAATGCCTTGTCTTTTCAGTTTTTATAAGTAAAAATATACGCTTAATATGATTGAATAATTTTAATTTAATCACCTTTTTAAGAACAGTTTAAGAAATATTTTAATTTTTTTTAAATATTAGAATTTTAATAAAATATTAAATCCTTTGAATTTAGTTATTCAAATAATTATTTAGGTTAACTTTATCATTTATTTTTTTCGTTAGTTCGTTAAATAATTTAGGCTATGTAATTTGTATATTATTATATATGTTCAATAATGTAAGACTTTTTCTCATAAAAAGTGAAAAGGAATCATTTTTAATAAAAAAATTACATGATTTTCACTTTTCACTTTTCACTTTTTGTTTTTTATATAAAAACAAAAGTATATTTGATTGATAATGTCAATGTAGACATTATATTACTGATGATAATGACATATTATATAAAATTTAAAGCTAAATTCTTTTAAATAGTTAAATTTATTTTAATTTCTTATGTAATATTTATTAAAGATTAATTTTTACGTATATAAATTAATATTTATTTTAAATATATTTTAGTTATTAAATTAAATTATATATAGTAATAATTATTAAATTAATTTTATTGCAAAATTAAATAAATTATTAAGAAAATTAATTTATTCGTAAATTTTATTAATAATTAATTTCAATCAAATAAATATACTATAATATTAAATTATTCATAATTCATAATTCTTATTAATGATTAATTTATTAAATAGTTAAATAATATATATTTGGTTGATAGTAAAAAATTATAAAAAATAAAAACAGAAGATAAAATCCACTTTTTGTAGTTTTCATAAAATTTGAAAATTAAAAGAAACCAAAAACAAAAATAAAAACTAAAAACTTAAACAAATATGTTTTTCTACTAAATTAAAAAAAAGAAAACTAAAAATATAAATAGAAACAAACAGTTAATTAAAAAGATGATCATTATATAACAGGATATTACCCTTTTACATCATTAAGAGCCTAAATATGATTCCAATTTCCAACTCTAACTTTAGGCTCCCAAATAAATCTTAATTGCCTTATCATGTTATGTGCCACCTCATTGTTGGATACGTGCACATGTACACGGCTCAACTTCGTGAAAATATGTGCATCTATCTGTGTTTCTTGTGCGATCAAATCTTAATAAAGCTAACTTGTTATTTTAGCTAACTACTAATTGCATTATTCGGTAACTATCAATTTTTAAGGTTAGCCTTCTAAGCCCAAATCCTTTGCCATTATATTCCCTTCATCATTACTCCAATGTCATCCATCAAGAATGCGAGCAGATCTGTTGCTCCAGAATTGATTTGCCCTGTTGTGTCTTTAAAATCTTAGCCATCTAACTTATTATAGTGGATGATTGGGATTTATTCAGGCACAACGGGCACAACAATTCAGGAACAACAAATTTGTTCCCATTAAGAATGAGCTTATATTCCCTGCACTCTAAAAACTTCTTGTTATTACTCTCCCATCATGGTCACAAATGATCATACTCAAGTGGGCTTCCCCATCTTTCTTTATCATGACATCATAATTAAAATTTAAGTCTCTAGGTAATGAGGGTGCATATAGTCAGTGGCGGAGCCACAGTTCCAAAAGATTTTACTTATAAAAATTATTATTTTAAATTTTGATAGTATAAAAAAATAAAATTTTGTCATAATTAAAATTTTGCCCCCACTAAAAATAAAATTTTACTCCCCTTAAAATTTTGCCCCCACTTAAAAAATTTTCTGGATCCGCCCCTACATATAGTGTTATTAAACTATTTCATATACCAAAAAAACATAAACTAAAAACTTAAACAACATGTTTTTTACTAAATTTAAAAAGAAAAACTAAAAGCTAAAAAGATAAATGGAAACAAATAGTTAATTAAAAACATAATCATTGTATAATAGGATATTGCCCTTTTACATCATTAATAGCCTAAATATGGTTTCAATTTCCAACTATAATTTAAGTTCCCAAATAAATCTTGATCACCTTATCATGTTGTGCACCACCTTTTTGTTAGATATCTGCATGCATATACAAGTTAATTAGGCGAAAATATCTGCATCTATCTATGTTTCTTGTGCAATTGATAGTCGTTCAAGTCAAGCTTCTTCCCTCCTCAACCACTTGTTGTACTGATCAAATATTAATAAAGCTAAGTTATTATTTGGTTAACTGCCAACTACATTATTTGGTAACTATCAACTTTTAAGGGTAGCCTTCTTAGCCTAAATTCTTTTCCATTTATATTCCCTTCATCATTGCTCGAATCTCATCTATCAAGATTGAGCTTATATGCCCTGCACTCAGAAAATTTCTTGTCATTACCCTCCCTTCATGTTAACAAATGATTTTACTCAAGTGGGTCTCCCCATCTTTCTTTATCATGACATCATAATTAAATTCAAGTCTCCAGGTAACGAGGGTGCTTATAAAGTTATTAAACTATTTCAGATACTTATGAAATGATCCTCAACTACCTATGTAATGTCTTTCACTATGCTTTTTATCTACCCCACCAACACAAGAACTATTATATCTACATAGGTGAAGATCTATTGTCTACAATCGAACCAAATCATCAAAGCATACATTGTGATATAACAATCATATTCTTCCTCCCTATAATTTGCCCTTTCTTACATCCATTATGCAAGACTGGTTAGGCATTTCTTACACATTCTTGTCGACAAGCAAAATAGTGGCCATATTCCTCCATCTTTTAAACACTCCATTGAAGCACGATTAGTGTTTTTATGAAATTTTTGCATCTAAGTTAGTACTACTTCTTACACTCATCTCCTTATCAGTTTATGATTACCTGCTAAGCTCCTTAAACACGTAAATTTAAGAAAATTCGTAAATTTGGAAACATATGTAACTTTAATTTCTTTTCCATAACAAATCTCGTAGTTGGCTTGAGAGTTAAATTGAAAGGTACTATAGAACTCTCTCGCCAATTCAAGAAAAGCAGGACAAGCTATTTTAACAAATGCACTCGAACAAATAGGACCCATCAATTGTGTGAAAGAATCATAAACTTGCAATGCTTCAAGCGTATCGGAAAGAATAAAATTATAGGGGTAGATTTTTCTTTGACTAAGTTTCTGGAAACGTTCTATATCTTCCAAAAGCCTAAAAGATGTGCATCCACCACTTCGTGTGTTCCATTGGCTTCGATTTTCGACCTCTTTACCTCTCCTTGTTTTATTACGGGTAGACGACCCTGGGGTTACAGTTAGGTTCGGTGGTGTTGGTTGCGTGGTTGCTGCCGTCGGGTGAGATGGGTTATGGTGGTGAGGACAAATCCATAAAAGATGTGAACGGGGTGGCCAACCTTCATGATTCACTTTTTCTCCTTGGCATTGTTGACTTTGTTAAACGCATACTTGTAATCATAAAAGAAGAGAAATGAAACCAGTAAAACCGCAAGTTAGGGCTGGGTGGGTAATTGGTGAATGACAAATTAAAAGATGGGTGTTATGTGGAATGGTAGTTGTAGTGTGCACGAGATTGGTAGTGAAGTGTAGGGAGAAAAGCTAAGTGAAGAAGAAGAGGGAAAAAGATAGGGGAACATAGGGGCCGGTGGGAAAGAATGAAATTTTCGTTTTTTTTCATTTTTTTGTTCTTATTAAAAGATGAAAAATTAAAATTGCATAATTGAAAACTTTAAGTTAAATTTCTAACTAAAATGAAACAAACCTAATAAAAATTAAATAAAAACTTCTAAAAAATAAAAAGCATAAACAAGCCTAAAAAATTTATGGGTTTCCCCGAATGTGCTTCTTTAAAGTCTTTAGCTGGATATATTTCTTTACATACCTGATCAGAAATAGGTTGGGGGAACCACCTCTATTTCTTCCACTCGCTCAACCAAAAAGTTCTCATAATATACGGTGTCCGTTAATTTTAAATACCTTAGAGGTATCTAAACTTTGAATTTCTACCGCACCATGAGAAAAAACGTTAGTAACAATAAACGTTCCAAGCCAACGAGATCGTAATTTTCCTGGAAATAACTTAAACTTCGAATAATAAAGAAGAACTTTTTGTCCGATTGAAAATTGTTTCTTAGAAATCATTTTATCATGAAAAGCTTTAGTTTTTTCCTTATAAATTTTTGCATTTTTATACGCTTCATTACGAATCTCCTTTAATTCTTGCAATTGCAATTTCCTATTATGAATAACTTCTACCTAATCCATGTTCAACTGCTTCACAACCCAATAAGCTCTATGTTCTATTTCCACAGGTAAATGACAAGGCTTACCAAAAACTAACCTGTAAGGCAACATATCTATCGGATTTTTATACGTAGTTCAGTACGCCCACAAAGCATCGTCCAATCGTAAGCTCTAATCCTTTCTATTCAGATTCACCACTTTTCCAGTATAGATTTGATCTCCCTATTAGACACTTCAACTTGTCCACTTGTTTGCGAATGATATGCTGTAGAGACTCGGTGTGTGATACCATAACTATTCATCAAAGCCTCAAAAATCTTGTTGCAGAAATGCATTTCTCGATTGCTAATGATAGCTCGAGGCATTTCGAGCCTAACAAAAATGTTAGATTTAACAAAATCTATAACAGTTTTAGTATCGTCAGATAAAGTAGCCTTAGCTTCAACCGATTTCGAAACATAATCCCCAACTAAAAAAAGTAGTTCTTACTAAAGGAAGAAGGAAAAGAACCCATAAAGTCTATTCCCACACATAAAAAATCTCACATACCAGGATGTTTGTGAGTGGCATTTGATTTCTCGATCCCAAGTTACCTGTTCTTTGACAACGATCGCAAGACTTGAAAAACATGTAAGAGTCATAAAACAACTTAGGCCAAAACAATCCATATTCAAGAATTTTTTAAGCGGTTCTTTTGGGACCAAAGTTTCCCCCACACACAGATGAATGACAAAAATGTAAAATAGAAGGAATTTGATCATCTATGACACATCTCCTAACAATCTGATCAGAACAAAATTTTCAAAGGTAAGGCTCATCCCAAATGTAGTATTTAGCCTCTCGCTAATTTTATCTCTTTCAGCTCTAGATAAATCACTAGGTAAAGACTTAGTCACCAAAAAGTTTACTATGTCCGCATACCATGGAATTACTTGTTAAATTGCAAAGAGATTCTCATCCAGAAATTTGTCATGAAGAACATCAGATGTGGTACTCAGAGTGATCCTGCTTAGGTGATCAGCCACTAAATTTTTAGCTCCTTTCTTGTCGCGGATTTCCAAATCGAATTGTTAAAGAAGTAAAATCCATCGAATTAATCTCAGCTTGGCTTCTTTCTTATTCACCAAATATTTCAGAGCTGCATGGTCTGAATAGATGATCACCTTCGTCCCTAACAAGTATGACCAAAACTTCTCCAAGCCAAATACTACTACTAAAAACTCCTTCTCTGTCGTAGAATATTTTTTCTAGGCATCATTTAGTGTCATGGACGCATAATAAATAACATGAGGTACCTTGTCCACTTTTTGGCCCAGCACGACGCCAACTGCATAATCCGAAGCATCGCACATTAGCTCGAATGGCATGTCCCATTTCAGTGGCTGAATAATCAACGTTGTAGTGAGTTTTTCCTTGAGTTCATCAAAAGCAATTTTGCATGGCTCGTCGAAATGAAACTTCACATCTTTTTGGAGTAGTCTACACATGGGTTGTGTTGGACCCCCCTCTCCGAGGCCCAACATTCGGAACCATACAGCTTAGAAGGCCCATAACCGGATACATATACGAACCACAAAGAGGAGAAAAATTCACTTTAGACAAATTTGGGTTGGCTCTTTAATAAAATATTCCCTCGGTTCTAACGATTCCAACGTAACTGAAATCGCTCAATTTGGACTTGAAAAGAAGAAGTTATGATCTAAACAACCTCGGGATTATACACTATACCGAACTTTACTCCAAAATCCGAGCATCTTAGGGACTGAAACTCGATCAGAATTTCTGGTACATTTGAAGCCCCATGTCTCTAGTTTAATTTGCAATTTGAATCACCTTATTCCGAGCTCTCTAGCTCCAGATATCTCCAAAATACCGAGCTATGCTCAGACTTTCTTCCTTCCATCTGCTTTTTCTTTTCCTTCGTC
>JAOTBA010000204.1:12201210-12215014 GCA_025629845.1 Erythroxylum squamatum
TCTTTCATTTAGTTCAATTTTCTTAATTTTTACCAATGATCCAAATCCCCCCTTTTATCAACTTAGTTTGCATTTTTTGACAATTAGGCTAGCTTAGACCTTTTTCGCTAGGTTCTGATTAAGTGAGACGACTCGAGGTTGCATCCTATATTGCAATCCTTGGAATTAAATTTTTGATTCGATTTCCAAGGGATTAATCTTAAGATCAAACGAGAGCCAATCAAGAGCAAACATATTTTAATCAAGTTGGACTTGATTGTAAAGTTTAAGAAACTATATGATTAAATATGAGATATTTAATAAATAAGGATCAATATCATATATTGAATCTAATTTGGGCATAAATGGAATTTAATTATAATTATTTTTAATTATAATTAAATTTTAATTAAAATTAGAATTTAATTTCAATTAAATTACTAAATTGTCCTTAACTTATTATACATAGTCTTAAGCTCTAATGGAGCTAATACATCTTACTTAACCCTCTCTATAAGAGTTAACAGAGTTCTCTCAACCCATTATACAGATCCTATTAGAGGCTAGACATTTGTGTCGCTACAATGGTTGTGACCAGATTGAATTTGGAAACGATTTGGGGGATACGACAAGAATATGATCAAGCTTAGGAATAAGGTAAGAATTAAAATTCATGCTTTATTATTGATTTATGTGTTAATAGTTTTATAAAATTAAAGTGATCTTACTTTTTGGGAAATCAAAATAAGAAAAAATTTAGTAATTATTCCACTGTGGCTGCGATCGGATCCTATCCCAATTTCCCAACACTTGGTTGAATGAAAATGATGATGCTTATAAATATACCATTATGATCTTTACTATAGGATTTCGTTAGAAATGATACCTAATGGACTTGCTCTAATACCACTTATTAGTCCCTACTAGCACCCAAGAGGAGGTGAATTAGGTTTTTTTAAAATTCAATAACTTTTCAAACTAATGTACTTAATTAATAACTATCAATTTAAATAAGGATGAAGAAATTGCCTAATCTAAATCAATTGAACAAATGAACAATTTAAAGAGGATAGGGAAGATAAATGCAAACCAATTTATAGTGATTCGGTAAACAACCTTTGTCTATGTCCACTCATAAGACTCTTTTTAGAATTCTAGTATATTTCTTCTTTCAAGGTAAAGAATGACTTTTGTACAATCTTTCTTAGTAAAGAGGAACCATTCTGACAATCTTCTTCTAAGGTGAAGAATAAACTCAATAACACTTAGATCACTCCCAAGTACAACAATACATTCCCCAAACCAAATATTATCACTCAAAGTTCCTTACTTTATCACTTGATAACTCCAAAATGACTCACTCACATAAATATGACCTAATAGTGCTCAAATGATTGAAAAACACTTTAAAATGTGTGTATACAACACCTAAAATATTCTTAATGCTAAAAATAATAATAAAACATCTATTTATAGTATATTGGAACCCCAAGTAACTGTTGGAGTCAAGAAATAACGATTACAATGACTATGTACAATACACTACTAGTCAACAAGTATGTATTTAAAATACCAGATTCACTAGTCATTGTAAGATTGATCGACTAGTACCAATATTGGTTGACTATTATGGCACATTAGTTGACAATACATCAACCAATGTTACTACAAACTCTTAGTACACCAAATTTAACAATTTTAACCTATAATAGTTGACCATTAACCTGTATAAGTTACCCAACCATCCCAAAAACATGATTTTAACACCTTCAAATACTCAAAATCAATTTGATTAGTGCAAATATAAATTAAACACTTCTCAAAATGTTCCCCAAAGCTTGTTTTAAAGATAAAGAGGCTTTTATATAAAAATTAAAAGCTTTATTGCCTTTTACTGAATGAAAAGACTTGGGACATGAACTTAAATGAAATGTTTATCTTTTAGATCATCAAATAAATAAAGTGAAATTACAAAGAATAATATGAAATGTAAAATGACCTTAATGAGCCTTGATATTCTTTCATTCTTTTTTTAATCTTCATGTCATCGATTTTAAACTTCAATTTCTCTTATACAACTTCATATATTATTTTTGAGTTTATTGCATCATTTTTTATGATATTTGTTTTTATCAAAATAATAAAAACATTAACAGTAATTTTATTTTTTATCATCAAAACATCAATTGGAATCTCCTTTGGTTTAAATAATCTTCCCCCTTTTTATGATGAATTTTTTTTGTAATATTAGAGAACAATAATAAAACTAAGCACAAAAAATATCAAGATATTGATTAGCTTCCTCCTAATTTATACATAAAACATAATTCAATATGAAGAGCATAATTCAATATCAAGAACAAAATAGATATGTAAAATCAATGAAATATCCATATATGAAGATAACATAAATTTACTCAAGCATACCGTATAAAGTCCATAAAATACAAAAAGGATAAAAAGAATCTTTCCTATAAATTTCATCACTCCCCTAGAATGCTATAACTCCTCCCAAATCTAATACCATAAAACTTTGCCCCCCTTTGTGGGATCATAAATAAATCAATTAACCAAAAATGCATAATATAAAGTGTCATACATCAAGCAAACTTGGTTAAAAAGATGAATTTGGATTAAGATTGACAATTTTTCTTACCAAAGAGTGATATTCAATATTTACAGAGTCAAAATAAAAAATCAATTTTAATAGAAACATTCTTAGTTGTGTTTAATTTAAAATTTCCAATTTCAGTATTTTGCATAAGTTAAAATAGTCAATTAAAGTACCAAGGGCAATTTTTGACAAAATTAGAGTTTGGAACAATTCATAAAAGAGTGTATAATTTATAAAGCCCTAAAATTTCATAAAAGCTTGAAATATCAAAATTGAACAAAATTAAAGATGTATCAATATAAAGAGACTAAGGAAGTAGTCATTCACCTTCAGATGTGAAAGTTGAAGTAGATCTAACAATTGGTGAAGACACTAATTTTCAAGAAGTGGACGAAAAGATGGCAATCTTAACCCTAGAATGAAACCACAATAGGATAAAAGAACAAATTAATCTCAAGGCCTTTCTGTTCTCATTGAAAGATAAGGCAAAGGATTGGCTATATTATCTTCCACTTGGCTTAGTAACTACATGGAATGAGATGAAAAGAATGTTTCTAGAGATATATAGGATAAGAATAATTACAGGAGAAACATTTTATGAATATTGGGAAAGTTTAAAGAGCTACGTGTCAACTATCCACATCATCAGAATCCTGACCATCTCTTGATTCAATATTTTTATAGAGGACTATTGCCAATGGATCGAAGTATGGTCAATGCAGCTAGTGGAGGAGCTTTGGTAATCAAAATACATCTGGTGGCCAAATATGGCCGAAAATTCTCAACAGTTTGAGATAAGGATGGATGGAGCTATTAAGCGTGCGAATGAGGTAAGTAACATGCACCTTAAGGATAAAATTTCTGATTTAACCACTCTAGTTCGTCAAATGGTTGTTGGTCAATTGCAATCAGTAAGAGTGTGTGGGATATGCTCATTTTCTAGACATCCTATAGATATGTGTCCTACATTGCAACAAGACTCTCTTTAAAAAGCTAATGTGAAAGGGGGATTCCTAACTAACCTTAAAGAAAATATGACCTATATTCCAATCACTACAATCCAAGGTGGAGGGATCATCCAAAATTGAGCTATGTAAATCAAGGAGGGTAACAAAGATATCAATCTCACAATTTTAATAGGCAACCTCAAGCCTCTATATATGCCCAACCTTAATCTTCAAATTTAGGTATGTCTTTAGATGAAATTGTTAAGGCATTTGCTACTAACACTCAACAATTTTAACAAGAAATAAGGGCAAGCCTTCAAAACTTAGGAAATCAGATCACTCAATTAGCCACCTTTGTAAGTAAATTGGAAGCGCAAGCATCAAGAAAATTACTTGTTAAGTCAAAATGACTTCACGTCTAATAATTTTGCTGAAAACCAAACAATAATAATATTAGAAATTGATGAACTATTTTGAGCAGAAGGAAGCAAAAGTAAGACGACATCAAAAGTGAGACGAAAGCAAAAGTAAGGCGGAAGAAAACTAAGACGGAAGCAAAAGTATAACGGAAGCAAAAGTAAGACGTAAGCGATACAAGACGAAGACCTGATACTATATAGGACGGTTAATCAGTTTAAGTTAGTTACAGAACTCAACTGAATAACGGTTTCTACAAGAATCAAGAAACAAGAAGAAAGAAGCGGTTATCAAGAAGCAGTTAAAGACGAAGGCTATAAATACAAGTCAGAGTCAAAGACTCAAAAAGTTAGTGATTTGAGATAGTGATCTTAAGCTTTTGAACTATAGCAAAACACTGTATTTGTTGTGCGAAACACTAGAGCTATCATTATTATAACAAAGCTCGCAATATCTTTCTTGTAAGAGAGAGGAAAAGCTGAGAGCCTGAAGAGGCTAAGTGAGCGGAAATAATACTTGGTGTAAGAGACCTGAAGAGGCTCTGTAGAGAAAGAATACTTGTACAATTTGAGAAGAATTGTGAAATCTCAGAAAGGATTCTGAGGACTGGATGTAGCCCACGGTTTGGGGTGAACCAGGATAAAATCGCTGTGTCTACTCTCTAAACTCTCTGCTTGTAATTTCTATTGTTCGTATACAAGTATATAGAAGTTATTTGCGTTTTAATCTTGAAGCTATTCTCATAAAACAGTTGTGATATTCACTTAATAACTTTGAATAAGTAAGTTTTCAAAGAAATACAAAAAGGGGATTGTATTCACGAAAAAGGATACATAATTCAACCCCCCTTCTTGTGCATTTTGTATATTGAACGTAAAGTCTATACTAATGCATGATTTACTTCAGGTTGTTGTTGTCAAAGTTAGGGCTTTAGTTTCTATTGTTGATTCATGCAACAAACCTTGGTAGGATGGTAGCAGTTTTATGCTATTTTTCTTTTGGTTTAGATCTGGTTATGAGACATTACATGTTCGATTTTCCCCTATCATTTAACACACGTTCTTGTTACTTATGTATGGAATAAAGGCATGCATTTGAGATAGGCTTCCTATATTTAGAGATCATAAGCTTACTTAAAGGCTCCTTTCTCATAGTGATAAAGAGGTGATCCCAGTATACTACCTCTGTTGATTAGCAATAGACCTTTCCTTTAGTTGTAAGCTTAAAAATTATAGACATCAATTTGCTACAATAATACTTTCTTCCTAAAAGGTCAACTATTAATATGTATATGTTTTAACATAATTAAATCAGTATCTACTTCGTACATTCGAGTCTTAAACGCTAGTCTGTGGAAAAGGCATATTTGAAATGTGCTTTGTTTGCTTCAACAAAGCATTGTCACCCATTTTCATACGCTTTTTTCATACATTTGAATGTAAGTAGACCATATGTATACGTAATTTGTTCTCATGTTTAGACTAGCCTAACGGTGGTTACATTTTCTGACAGTCTTTGTGTATTTTGTTAGATTGGAAAAGGTTCATTTTTCTTATTTGAGAATCTACCTTATCTTTTGCATAATTATGTGATGTTGCAAACTCATATTAAATTCACTATGCGTGGCTGTTGAATACAAAACACACTACTAGTATTACGCTCAAAATCCCAGGTATACAGGTCGTACTTGTAGTTGAAAGCAAATATCGATCTCACGAGGATTGTCCTTAGGCACCACTTGATTCAGGTTGTTCTTTGTTTAAGAAATCATTTTAATTGAATTTAAAAAGATAATTAAAATAAAGACAAACACTAAAAGTAAAAGGGAACAACACAACCAAAACTAAAATCATAAACTAAGACTAGGAGAAAATCAAGATTAAATATTAGAACTTGTCATTGTCCCTTTTTGCTCCCCTCTAATTAATTGATTCAATTTATTCTTAACCCAAGATTTCCTAAAATTCTAGCTACTCTCTCTCAAGGTGTAACTAAATGTCACTAGTTAAATGAATTAGAATTAACTTTGGGGATCTCTCGATGTTCAAAGCTTTTCCTAAGAATTTAACTAAATATGAAGCTATCATATGGGCAGTGTATTGATCTATTGAAATCTCTTCCTAATAAATCAACAACTTGTTATTTATATGTCTATTAATTGTCAACTCTCATTGTACAGTTAACATAGATTACCAAGCTCACTCTCTCCATTTATTGCAAGGTTTAAGCACAATAAATAACACAAACATGTATATCATTAAATCGATAGCCGAAGGTTCAGAAATAGTTCAAACCACAAACCTTAAAAATTGTTTTAGCCAATCATAATATCCATAACATCCCCAACAATGAAATAATCCGTGATAAACATGCTAGAAGAGAAATAAATTGAAATAAGACTGGATAGGGAAACTCTTTTTCTTTGCCCGAATCGGGAAAATCTGGATGATGGGATGCTCTTTGCCCAGTCGAGAATGAAACCTCAAATCTCCACTTATCTCTAGGTTCTCAATCTATCTTCTAGAAGCAAGTTCCATGACTCTCTGATAGCTCTCGGGATTCTCCTCCTTATAAAGTCACAAAAACCTAAAAAAGTATAAGAAACTTGCGTGTCTCTTCGACTTCCAATTCCCACAATCATAGGAATTATACTTGTGCTTCCCACAATCATGGGTTATCTTGATAGAAACTTTCTCCATAGATTTCCCACCATCGTGGAAAACATGCCCTTTTCCATGATCGTGGGTTCTTGTTTTTTAGCAGCTCCACTTCTCTTCTCTTCTCTTAGTCCCTAGCTTAATCACAAAGGTGTCCACCCTCCATTACTACCCTAAAATGATCAATTCCTACCCTAAACCAATATCAAACACAAACGAACAATCATGAAGATCAAACTAAATAAAAACACACAAAATAAGTCTTAAAACACAATAATACTAACTTATCATGCAAGAAACAAATGTCCAATATTAAAAAAAAAACATACTAATGCACAACTATCAACTTCCCCACTCTTAAATCTTTGCCTATCCTCAAGCAAAATCAAACACAACCAATCAATTCTATCACTTCAATTTCACAAAAATCAAAGGATGCAATCCCTCAAAGGTTAGCCAACTCAAGTATCAAGCTATTACACATATCATGACTACTTTCATTAGTGTACATAAGCAAACTCAATTTATGGCACCATCACTCAAAGATAAGTTTAAACGTAAAATGAATCTTCCTTATGGTTTCACTCATTCCTCTCAAGTGTTTGATGGTTAGTGTTTCGCTCAAGCTCCCTATAAGGAACTACATTACCATATGCTTGCTAATATAGCAAATCTCCTCTACAATGATTATACTCATAAATAGATCAAAAAGACTTGTTTCAGGTTGTAATGTGGTAAGGGTTAAGGTGGGTCCAAAGAAGTAAAGGGTTTAACACAAGCATGCATAAAGTAATAAGTGAACAAAGGGATGCAAAACATATTATGAGATATACAAATGTAAATATACTACTACTCCACACTTATTGATGCTACCAAAATGTTCTTCCTTTTTCTCTTTTTTTTTTAAATTGAAGAAACAACAAAAAAACAACAACTAGATAGAATGTGATCAAAGAGTAGAAGTATAACTCAACTCATATCAGAAAGAAAGAAAAAAAAATTTGTCATAAAAATCCCAAACTAGAGCATCACTAAATACTTTACCAAGCTTGTGAATGGGTTTGCTAATGAGGTTTTAGGTTTTAAAATATGGGGTGTTTTCAAAAAGCAAAAGGGTTAAGGCTCAATGGGGGTAACAAGGGATAATAAAAAGGCATGTCATTTAAGCCAAGGGTTATCACAAAAGGGCCTTAATAATTTCTATTAAGTATGCATCCAGTAGATTTAAATCAATTTAAAGCAAGTTCTGAAAGTAGCAACCTAAAGAGGCATCATACACTTAAAGAAATAAAATGACTATAGATTGAGTCATATAGGATCAATCCTCATGTTGGCTCAAATAAAAATTCATTATGCATCTCTACACTACCTCATTGCTCAAGTGTCACATTTTGAGTAAGCTTATGCAACCAATTACGTTTTATCACTCAACATGATTCACTCTCTACTCAAGTAGCCTAATTCAAGTTCAAGCATGCATTCAATCTTATTTCAACTAGTATGACAGAATCTCATGGCAAAACAAATCAACATGATTCAAGTGTGGTTCCATTGCTTAACACAAAACTCATCAACATCAAACAACAACCTAATATACCTAAAACATGCATCCTAATTAACAAAATGAATGATGCAATTGACAAGGTAAACATCACCTCCCCACACTTAGACAACACACTGTCCTCAATGTGATAAGGCAACCATAAAATGAAATCAAAACATTAATCACGCAAACAAGTAACACAACTAATAAAGTAAATAAAACAACATAAAAAGTGAAGGGTAAGAAAGATTATGGAGATTGAGGTGGTGAAGGTGTAGAAGAAGGGACTTCAACGTTTTGCTTATGGAAGAACTTTAGGAACTTCTTCTTGATATACCGCTACTCCTTGTGTACTTGTCACACTGAGTTGCCAAGCTCATTTATTTGTAGAATCATTTGTTGCTGGTTTGCGACCATCTGATTAAGAATTTGCTGAAACCGATCAACATCTGTTGTTGCTGTTGGTTCCTCTTCATCTGCTTCTTCTTGAGGCTAAGGTGGTGCCTGAGAGGTGGATGGTTACGACGTGGCTGCATTCTTACCCTTCCTGTTCTTGACAATAGTACGCGTATGAGGATTTCCATGGAGCTCCAAAATTTTAGAGCATCTTAAATACGATGCATCAAATACATCATAATTAGCAGTGCGAACAATATCGACATGAAGATGAAAAAATGAAGTCAAATTAGTGACAATGTAAGCTTTACCAAAATATAAGCTTTTCTTATTAATGCAACTCGCAATAGACCTAAAAATATAATACGGGGTATTTATTTTAATTTTGTGATCCATGCACCAAAAAAAGGAAAGTTCTTTAATAGAACACTTATTGCTTTTAGTTTTATTAAAAACAATTAAGCACATAAATTTGTGAAGCAGTAAGTGTTCAGTGCTACAAATTAAGGTGTTTGGTGCATTCCTAGAATCAAACGTGTTTTCACCTGTAAGGCTTTTCCAATAGTCATCCATATAAAAGCCATCATGATCATCTAAAACGTTAATGTTTGATAAGTCAAAAATGCACGAATGACTGTATAATCAAGCTTATATACACAACCACCTATTCTAAACTAGAATGTATCCATTTTAGGATTATAACACACAGTGGTAAAAAAATTCAACAGCCATCATAGGGTATATCGGTACATCACAACGAATTAAATGACCCCAACCAATATTCGCAGCTAATTGTTCAATATTATTCCTCGAACCTAGAGTTTCTAACAATTCAAAATCAAAGTATCAAGAAGGAAATAATTCTCTATCTTTAAAGTCTCGAAATCGCATACCTTCGTCTTCCAAAAAAATTAGGAATGGGGCATGAAAATTTCCCGCTATATCGGTATTACCTTCTCCGGAGACTTGAAGGCACAATTGGTTGAAGGGTTTCTGAACGACGAACTTCTTAGGAGCCATTGAAGAAGAAAAATCTGCAAAAATAGACAAAAGAGAGGTGAGCACGTTTTAGAGAAAGAGAAATAAAAACTTATCAAATCCTTGTATTCTTGGTTGTTTAGTGTGAAATAAGTGTAAAAGAAGTGATTATGATGGAAAAGATGAAGAAAATACCATGGTTTGGGAGACAAATGAAAGATTTTCGAAGCTAGGATTAGTGAGAGAGTGGGTTGCAGAGAGAAAAAGTGTGCGAAGGTGAACAAAGAAGAAGAAAAGAGGGTTTTTTTTTTAAGTTTATGTTAAAGGATCCCACGATTGTGGGAATCCTTATCATTTCCATGATTGTGGGTTAAGGCTCAAGAAACTTTCTGGAGAGCCTTTCCACGATAATGGAAAATAGATCAATTTTCACGATCGTGGGTTAAGGCTCCATAAAGTTTCTGGAAAGCCTTCCCACGTTCGTGGGAATCAGCCCAGTTCCCACGATCGTGGATTATCCAATTTTTCCAACTTCTTATTATTCTTCTAAGCTTAACATGCATTCCCAACATTCAATTAACCTACCAACACATCAAAATCAACTATGCAACAAGAACTTTGAAAAAAAACAAGTTCAAACTCAAACAAAATTCAAACTAAACATAATCAAAACCATACAAATCAAACACACAAGTAGACAAAATCCAGTAAACGAAAGGTAAATATTCTAAGTTAAGGTCATTAGCTTGACCATTTCACATGCATTCATGAAGGAGTAGCAGAAAGGAAAGAGAAGATTTCCCTTTCTTGTGATTATGGCCCTGCTTGCATCTATGCCCATTAACCTTGTACGATTCACCCTTGTCATTTTCTAACTCCAAAGCTCCACGGGGAAACATTTGAATAACCTTGAAAGGTCCACTCCATCTTGACTTGAGCTTTCCAGGAAATAATCGAAGTCCGGATTTAAACAAAAGCACTAAGTCTCCACTCTTGAACTCCTTCTTCTTGATGTGAGCATCATGCCACTTCTTTATCCTTTCCTTGTACAACTTAGCATTTTAATAAGCATCAAACCTCAAATCGTCTAGTTCGTCAAGTTCTAACAATCTTTTCTCACCCAAAATTTTCCAATCCATGTTCAACTTCCTAACAACCCAATAGACCCGATGCTCCAACTCCAAAGGTAAATGGCACGCCTTTCCGTAAATAAGTATATACGGAGTAGTTCCTATAGGAGTCATGAAAGCTGTCCTGTAAGCCTATAAGGTGTCATCTAGCTTCAACGCCCAATCCTTTCTTGAGGTGCTCACTACCTTCTCCAAAATCTTTTTCAGCTCTTTATTCACCACCTCCACTTGACCACTAGTTTAGGGGTGGTAAGGAGTCGCCACTCTATGATGAACATTGTATCTTTTCGTACGAGCCTTAAATGGTTTATTGCAAAAATGGCTCCCTCCATCACTTATAATTGCTCTGGGCACCCCAAATCTCATAAGGATCTTCTTGATGAATTTTTGAACCACCTTGCCGTCATTAGTTGGAGTAGCTATAACCTCAACCCACCTAGAAACATAGTCAACTCTAATTAATATGTAAGTGTTACCTGAACAGGATGGGAATCGTCCCATGATGTCCAATCCCCACACATCGAATATCTCCACCTCTATGATGTTTAAAAGCGGCATCTCATCCTTCTTTGATATATTACCCACTCTTTGACACCTATCATACTTTAGCACAAAATCTCGAGCATCCTTAAACAAATTTGGCCAATAGAATCCATACTCTAAGATTCGAGCTACAGTCTTGTTAGCTCTATAATGTCCTGTATAAGGTGAACTATGACATTGTATCATCATTTCAGGCATTTCATCTTCAGAGACACACCTGCGAATCACACTGTCAACACATATCTTATACAGTACAGGTCCATCCCATATATAACGAGAACATTGAAACATAAACCGCTTCTTTTGTTCATAAGAGAGATCAGAAGGAAGAATACAACTTGAGAGATATTTTGCAATATCTGCAAACCAAGGACGAAAAGGATTGTCTACCATCATTAAAGCCTCATCAGGAAAACTCTCCTTGATTTCCTCTTCTTCTTTATTATGCCCTCCTTCCATTCTTGAAAGGTGGTATGCTATAACATTTTTTGCTCCTTCTTGTCTTTAATCTCAATGTCGAATTTTTGGAGTAAAAGCACCCACCGGATAAGCCTAGCCTTGACATCCTTTTTAGCAAAAATATATCGCAATGATACATGATCTCTAAAAACAATAACATGTGAGCCTAAAAGATAAGAACAAAATTTCTCACTTGCATATACCACAGCAAGCAACTCCTTTTTTATAGTTGCGTAATTCAATTGTACTCCCGTCAAGGTTTCGCTTGCGTAGTAGATGATGTGCATCCTCTTTTCCTTCCGCTGACTAAGGACACAACCATTGGCATGATCATTTGTATCACACATAATATTGAAAGGAAAAGACCAATCCAACGACGTCAGAATGGGGGTTGATGTAAGTTTCTTCTTCAACCTATTAAAAGCATCCAAACAAGCATTATAAAAAAAGGCACATCTTTAACTAATAAATGAGTTAAGGGTCTAGCGATAAGAGAAAAATCCTTGAGGAACCGTTTGTAGAACCCTGCATGACCAAGGAAGGTTCGGATGCCCTTGATATTAGTGGGAGGCAGTAGCTTTTCAATTACTTCGGTCTTAGCTTGATCCACTTCAATCCCCTTGCACGAGATCTTATGGCCCAATACAATTCCCTCTTGGACCATTAATGGCACTTCTCCCAGTTCAAGACTAGATAAGACTCCTCATATCTTTGAAGCACTCTGTCTAAATTCAACAAGCAATGATCAAAAGAATTTGCAAAGATAAAGAAATCATCCATAAATACCTCCATGAAGTTCTCATTCATGTTCGCGAATATGGCCATCATGCACCTTTGGAATGTGATAGGTGCATTATATAAACCAAACGACATCATCCGATAAGCATAAGTACCATAACGACAAGTGAAAGTAGTCTTCTCCTGATCCTGTGGGTATATAACCACCTGATTGTACCCTAAGTTTCCATCAAGAAAATAGTAAAATGCATGGCCAACCACCTTCTCAGTCATTTGGTCCACAAAGGGTAAAGGGAAGTGATCTTTCTTGGTGGCCAAATTGAGCTTCTGGTAATCAATACATACTCTCCAACCTGTGATGGTCCTAGTTGAAATTTTTTCATCTTTTTCATTTTCCAATAGCTTTACTACCTCCTTCTTCACAACCTCTTGCATGTTTGGATTTAACCTTCTCTGTCGCTCTCTCACCATTTTACACCCTTCTTCTAGGTTAATCCTATGCATCACCGCATTGGGGCTAATCATCATAATATCAAAAATTTGCCATCCTATAGCTCTCATCCTTTTCCTAATGGTCTCCACCACTTTCTCTTCTTTCTCAAAATCTAATTGGTTCGAGATAATGATGGGTCAGGTATGGTTTTACCTAAAAAGGTGTATCTCAAATAAGAAGGTAAGGGTTTAAGCTCTAAAGTGGGGGGCTTAACGAAAGAAGGTGGTGTAGGTGTATCTGCTCTCTCTAACTTCTCTAACTCAAATTCCTCATATAAATCCTCTTCTCTCACACTCTCATCCCTCTCACTTCATTAACTTCCTCTTCAACCTCCTTCACACATTCATCCACAATGTTAATCTTCATACATACATTACCATCCATCGGTTTCTTCAAAGATTTAGACATATTAAACTCAAACTGCTCATCACCAATCCTCAAAACAAGTTTTCCCTCATGCACATCAACTAATTCCCTATTAGTATTCATAAAGGGCCTACCCAAAATCAATGAACAATTTTTATCAGCTTCAAAATCCAATACCACAAAATCAATAGGAATAATAAATTTGTCTACTTTTACTAACACATATTCTACAACTTCATATGGTCTTTTAATGGATTGATCCGCAAGTTGAATTAGTGATGGGTGTCGAATCCACCAAAAATAAATCCCAAACACCAAACGAAAATAATTTGCGCACAGTGGTAAATGGGGTCGATCCACAGAGAATGGAATAATTGATTCTATTTAAATGCCAAATAACGAATGAAAATAATTAAAAAGGGGGGTTTTGAGATTTTGTACTGAAACTACTAAATAAACTAACCACTAATAAATGATTAACGCAATTGATATCAAATAAAATAACAACTATGATTAAACTAGCAAAGATCACAAATAAAATTGA
>JAOTBA010000204.1:12215114-12231148 GCA_025629845.1 Erythroxylum squamatum
ATTTCATAGCTTTCCAACGATGTATAATGTGCTGTTTTTGGATGTGGGAGTTGAAAGATGTGGATTGTTGAAGTTGGTGCTGTCAAAAATGGCAATTTTTGGGACAGAAAGTTTGAGTGAATTTTTGACCCTCATGGAGTTAGAAATTGTTCTTAGGGTCTTCATGAAAGTTGTAGATTGTCTTTTTATCTTTCCATTGATATAAAGTATGAAATTTTTGAAGAATGGAGTGGAAAGTTATGATGTTTAGAAGTACTGTTGCTGTTTAGGGTGACATTAATCAGACAGCCACTTTGAGGTGGTTTTTGACTCCTTTAGAGGCTGAATTGATTTTTAAGTTCTTCATGAAAGTTATGAATGTTTGAAGTTCTGAGTAAGAAGTTATGAATGTTTGAAGTTAGGAGGTTGGTTTGAAATATTTCCAGGTGGCTGGCCCTCGCGAGGGCGAACGCACGCCTCGCACTCGCGAGGGTGCGCGCACGACGCGGCCGATTTTTGATTTTCCTCCCTGATCCGACCTCTCTCCACTCGTTTAGCCATAACTTTTTTGTTTGATCTCCGATTGACCCGATTTTTGAAGCCTTGGATTCCTTAGACTTTTCTCTACCTCTCCATAAAAATTTACGGCTTTTGATATTAATTTCTGAAACATAGAATGAATCAAATTGAGAGGATCGGTTGAAAGAGTATGAGTTGGATATTTTCAGAGCAGACTTCAGTATTTTGGCGATATCTCGATCTGTAGAGCTTCAATTGAGTTGATTCTTGTTTCTAGGCAAACTAGAGACATGGAGCTACAATTTATCTGAAGTAATCGAATTTGAATTTAGGCCTTAAGACCTTCAATTTCTGGAGTGAATTAGGGTGTAGTATTCGGTCTCGGTTTAATTTTAGCCCGAAATTATTTTGGCCAATACTTCTTTATTTCTGAACCAAATTGAGCGTTTTTGGTGTCGTTAGAAACTTAAGGCAATGAGGAACAAATGTTCTGAAGAAGTCTTATTGAAATTCTTTTATGAGCTATCCCAAAATCCGTTCGGAAGTAAGTGAGATGAGTTTGTTTTTAAGGTTTGTCTTGGTGTGGGCACGCCAACCTTGTGGGATGCGCGCCTAGATGTCACGTAGGACGTCGGCACGTGACTCACAAGGGCGGGGTCCCAACAGTTCTATTAATCATCAAATCTCGTTGTACAATTAACATAGATTACTAAGCTCACTCTCTCGATTTATTGCAAGGTTTACGCACAATAAATAACACTAAAATGTATATCATTAAATCAATAACCAAAGGTTCACAAATAATTCAACAAGAAACCCTAAAAATTGTTTTAGCCAATCATAATATCCATAACGTCCCTAACAATCAAATAATCCATGATAAACACGCTAGAAGAGAAAGAAATAGAAATAAGAATGGACGGGGTAGCTCCTCTTCTTTGCCCAATTTAAAAAATCTAGATGACAGGATGCTTTTTGCCCAATCGGGAATGAAACCTTGAATTTCCCCTATCTCTAGGCTCTCAATTTGTCTTTTAACTCCAGGAAGCAAGTTCCACAGCCCTCTCTGGCGGCTCTCGGGATTTTCTATCTTATAAAGTCACGAAAACCTTAGAAAAAATACATGAAACCTGCGTGCCTCTTCGACTTCCAGTTCCCACGATCGTGGGAATTATACTTGTGCTTCCCACGATTATGGGTTAACTTAACAAAAACTTTCTCCATAAATTTCCCACGATTGTGGAAAACATGCCCTTTTCCATGATCGTGAGTTCTTGTTTTTTAGCAGCTCCACTTCTCTTTTCTTCTCCTGGTCCCTAGCTCAATCACAAAGGTGTCCACCCTCCAGTACTACACCATAATGATCAATTCCTACCCTATATCAAACAAAAAAGAACAACCATGAAGATCAAACTAAACAAAACACACAAAACAAGTCCTAACACACAATAATACTAACTTATCATGCAAGAAACACATACCAAAAACTTAGAAAAACACATACTAATGCACAACTATTAACGTCCCTACGCTTAAATCCTTACTTGTCCTCAAGCAAAATCGAATACAACCAATCAATTCTATCACTTCATTTTCATAAATATCAAAGCATGTAATCCCTCAAAGTTTCGTCAACTCAAGTATTAAGCTATTACACATATCATGACTACTTTTCATTAGTGTACATAAGCAAACTCAATTTATGGCACCATCACTTAAAGATAAGTATAAACATATAATGAATCTTCCACATGGTTTCACTCATTTCTCTCAATTGTTTGATGGTTAGTATTTTTCTCAAGCTCCCTATAGGAAACTACACTACTATAGGCTTGCTAATACACCAATTCTCATATACAATAATTACATGCATAAATAGATATAAACACATAATGAATCTTCCTCATAGTTTCACTCATTTCTCTCAATTGTTTGGTGGTTAGTGTTTTGCTCAAGCTCCCTACAGGAAACTACACGACCATAGGCTTGCTAATACACCAATTCTCCTCTACAATGATTACATTCATAAATAGATGAAAAGGGCTTATTTCGGGTTGTAATGTGGTAAGGGTTAAGGTGGGTGAAAAGAGGTAAAGGGTTTAACACAAACATGCATAAAGTAATAAGTGAACAAAGGGACAAAAAAACATATTATGAGATATACAAATGTAAATATACTACTACTCCGCACTTATTGATGCTACCTAAAATGTTCTTCCTTTTTCTTTTTTTATTTTCTTTTCTTTTCTTCTTTTTCTCTTTTTTATTTTTATATAATTGAAGAAACAACAAACAAAATAGCAACTATATACAATGTGATTGAAGAGTAGAAGTATAACTTAACTCATCTCGGAAAGAAAATTTTTTTACCAAAAATCCCAAACTAGCGCATCACTAAACAATTTACTAAGCTTGTGAATGGGTAGGCTAACGAGGTTTTGGGTTTTAAAATATGAGATGTTTCAAGAAACAAAAGGGTTAAGGCTCAACAGGGCTAACAAGGGATAATAACAATGGTAGGTCATTTAAGCCAAGGGTTATCACAAAAAGGGCCTTAATCATTTTTGTTAAGCATGCATCCAGTAGACTAAAACTGATTCCAAGCAAGTTCTGAAGGTAGTAACTTAAAGGGGCATCACACATCAAAGAAATAAGATGACTATAAATGAAGTCCTATAAGCTCAATTCTCACATTGGCTCAAATGAAAATTCATTATGCATCTCTACAATACCTCATTACTCAAGTGTCACATTTTAAGTAAGCTTTTGTAACCAACTACTTTTCATCACTCAAAATGATTCACTCCTTACTCAAGTAGCCTAATTCAAGTTCAAGCATGCATTCAATCTTATTCCAACTAGCATGACAGAATCTCATGGTAAAACACATCAAAAATGATTCAAGTGTGGTTTCATTGCTTAACACAGCATAACATCAACCAGCAACCTAATATGCTTAAAACATACATCCTAAACAGTAAGTAAAACAAATTTAAATGATGCAATTGACAAGGAAAATGTCACCTCCCACACTTGGAAAACACATTATCCTTAATGTGACAAGGCAACCACAAAATGCAATCCAAACATCAAACACAACATCAACCAAGTAAACAAATAACATAACTAAAAAAGTAAATAAAACAATATAAACTGTAAAGGGTAAGAAGGCTTATAGAGATTGAGGTGGTGAAGGCGTAGGAGATGGGACTTCAATGTTCTTTTTTGGAAGAACTTTAGGAACTTCTTCTTTATATACCATTGCTCCTTGTGTACTTGTCGCACTTGGTTGCCGACTTTATTGATTTGTAGCATCATTTGTTGCTGATTTGCGCCCATCTGATCAAGAATTTGCTGAAACTGATCAACATCTACTACTACTATTGGTTCCTCTTCGACTGCTCTTCTTAAGGCTCTAGTGGTGCCTGAGAGGTGGATGGTTGCGACGTGCTTGTATTCTTACTATTCTTGTTCTTGACAGCAGTACGCGTCTGAAGATTTTGGAGCTTCATAGAATGGAGCTCCAAAATTTCAAAGCATCCTAAATACGATACATCAAACACATCATAATTAGCAATACGCACAATATCCACATCAAGATGATAAAATTAAACCAAAGCACTGACAATGTAAGCCATACAAAATATGAGCTTTTCTTATTAACGTAACTCATAATAGACCTAAAAATTCGATACGGGGTATTTATTTTAACTTTGCGATCCATGCACCTAAGATAGAAAAGTTCTTTAGCAGAACACTTATTACTTTCAGTTTTAATAAAAACAATTAAGCACATAAATTTGTGAAGCAGTAAATGCTCTGTGCTATGAATTAAGGTGTACCAAACGTGTTTTCACCCGTAAGGCTTTTCCAATAGTCATCCATATAGAAGTCATCATGATCATCTAAAATTTTAGTGTTTAACAAGTCAAAGAGTGCATGAATGACCGTATAATCAAGCTTATAAACATGACCACCTATTCTAAACCAAAATGTATCTATTTTAAAATTATAACGCATAGTGGTAAAAAATTCAACAGTCATCATAGGGTATATCGGTACGTCACAACAAATTAACCAACCCTAAGCAATATTCACAACTAATCATTCAATATTATGCCTCAAACCTAAAGTTTCTAACAATTAAAAATCAAAATATTGGGGAGGTAATAATTTTCTATCTTTAAAGTCTCGAAATCGCAAACCTTTGTCGTCGAAAAAAATTACGAATGGGGCATGAAAATTTGTTGCTATATCGGTTTTACATTCACTAGAGACTTGTTGATGCAATTGGTCGATGGGTTTCCGAGCAACAAGCTTCTTTGGAGCCATTAAAGAACAAAAATCTCCATAAATAGACAAAAGAGAGAGTTAGTACGTTTTAGAGAGAGAAGGAAATAAGAACTCACCAAATCCTTGTATTCTTGATAGTGTCGTATGAAATAAGTGTAAAGAAGTAATTAATGATGGAAAACATGAAGAAAATACTAAAGTTTGGGAGAAAAATGAAACATTTTTTAAGCTAGGGTTAGTGAGAGAGTCAGCTGCAGAGAGAGAAAGTGAGGGAAAGTGAAGAAAGAAAAAGAAAAGAGGGTTTTTAAAAAAGTTTATATCGAAGAATCCCACGATTGTGGAAATCATTAAAGCTCTAGAAAGTTTCTGCATAGCCTTCCCACAATCGTGTAAAATGGGTCCATTCCATTTCCATAATCGTGGGTTAAGGCTCCAGAAAGTTTCTAGAAAGCCTTCAAACGTTCGTTTAGGAATCAACCCAATTCCTATGATCGTGGATTATCCAATTTTTTCAGCTTCTTATTCTTCTTCTAAGCTTAACATGCATTCCCAACATTCAATCCATCCACCAACACATCAAAATCAACTATCAAATAAGAAATTTGAAAAGAACACAAGTTCAAACTCAAACAAACTTCAAACCAAACATAATCAAAATCAAACAAATCAAACACATAAGTACACAAAAGCAAACAAATGAAAGGTAAACATGCTAAGTTAAGGTCTTTAGCTTGACCATTTCACATGCTTTCATGAAGAAGTGGAAGAAAGGAAAGAGATGACTTCCCTTTCTTATGAGTATGGCCCTCCAAAGTATGGCTTACATCTATTCCCATTGACCTTGAATGCTTCATCCTTGTCATCTAACTCCAAAGCTCCATGGGGAAATGCCTGAATAACCTTGAAGGGTCCACTCCATCTTGACTTGAGCTTTCTAGGAAATAATCGAAGTCTTGAATTAAACAAAAGCACCAAGTCCCCACTCTGGAACTCCTTCTTCTTGATGTGAGTATCATACCACTTCTTTGTCCTTTCCTCATACAACTTGACATTTTCATAAGCATTAGACCTCAATTCTTCTAATTCGTCAAGTTGTAACAATCTTTTCTCACCCACAAGCTTTCAATCTATGTTCAACTTCCTAACGACCCAATAGGCCCGATACTCCAGCTCTAAAGGTAAATGGCACGCCTTGCCATACACAAGTCTATATGGAGTAGTTCCTATGGGTGTCTTAAAAGCTGTCCTGTAAGCCCATAGGGTGTCATCTAGCTTCAATGCCTAATCCTTTCTTGAGGTGCTTACTATCTTCTCCAAAATCTTCTTCAGCTCTCTGTTCACCACCTCTACTTGGCCACTAGTTTGGAGATGGTAAGGAGTTGTTACTCTGTGATGAACATTGTATCTTTCAGAAGAGCCTCAAATAGTTTGTTGCAAAAATGGCTCCCTCTATCACTTATAATCGCTCTGGGCACCCCAAATCTCATAAAGATGTTCTTGACGAACTTTTGAACTACCTTGTCGTCATTAGTTAGAGTAGCTACAGCCTCAACCCACCTAGAAACATAGTCAATTCCAACTAATATGTAAGTGTTACCTGAAGAAGATGGGAATGGTCCCATGAAGTCCAAACCCCACACATCGAATATCTCCACCTCTATGATGTTTGAAAGAGGCATCTCATCCTTCTTCGATATGTTGTCCACTCTTTGACACCTATCACACTTTAACACAAAGTCTTGAGCATCCTTGAATAAGGTCGGCCAATAAATCCACACTCCAAGATCCGAGCTGCAGTCTTGTTAGCTCCATAATGCCCTGCATAAGGTGAACTATGACCTTGCATCAGAATCTCAGGCATTTCATTTTCGGGGATACACTGTGAATCACACTATCAGCACATATCGTATACAGTATAGGTTTATCCCAAATATAACAAGAACATTGAAATACAAATTGCTTCCTTTGTTGATCAAAAAGATTGGAAAGAAGAATACTACCTGAGAGGTAGTTTGCAATATCTGCAAACCAAGTACGAAAAGGATTATCTACCATCATTAAAGCCTCATCAGGAAAGCCCTCCTCAATTTCCTCTTCTTCTTTATGGTGTCATCCTTCAAGTCTCGAGAGGTGGTCAGCTATAACATTTTCTGCTCCCTTCTTGTCTTTAATCTCAATGTCGAATTCTTGGGGCAGAAGTACCCATCAGATAAGCCTAGCTTTGGTATCTTTCTTCGCAAAAAGATATCGCAATGTTGCATGATATATAAAAACAATGACATGTAAGCCTAAAAGATAAGAACAAAATTTCTCACATGCAAATATCACAGTAAGCAACTCCTTTTCCGTAGTTGTGTAATTCAGTTGTGCTCCCGTCAAGGTCATGCTTACATAATAAATGGCATGCAGCCTCTTTTCCTTTCACTGACCAAGGACACAACCAATGGCATTATCGCTTGCATCACACATAAACTTGAAAGGAAGAGACCAATCCGGCAACATCAAAATGGGTGCTGATATAAATGCCTTCTTCAACCTGTTAAAAGCATCCAAACATGCATCATAAAAACAAAAGGAACATCTTTAAGTAATAAATGAGTTAAGGGTCTAGCGATAAGAGAAAAATCCTTGATGAACCGTCTATAGAACCCTGCATGATCAAGAAGGCTCGGATGCCCTTAACGTTGGTAGGAGGTGATAACTTTTCAATTACTTTGGTCTTAGCTCGATCCACCTCAATCCCTTTGCATGCGATCTTATGGCCCAATACAATTCCCTCTTGGACCATGAAGTGACACTTTTTCCAGTTCAAGACTAGATGAGACTCCTCACATCTTTGAAGCAATTTGTCTAAATTAAACAAACAATGATCAAAAGAATCTCTAAAGATAGAGAAATCATCCATAAATAACTCCATGAAGTTCTCATTCATGTCCGCGAATATGACCATCATGTATCTTTGGAATGTGGCAGGTGCATTGCATAAACCGAATGGCATCCTCCGATAAACAAAAGTCCTGTAAGGACAAGTGAAAGTAGTCTTCTCCTGATCCTGTGGGTATATAACCACCTAATTATACCCTGAGTATCCATCAAGAAAACAGTAAAATGCATGGCCAACCACCCTCTCAATCACTTGGTCCACAAAAGGTAAAGGGAAGTGATCTTTCTTAGAGGCCAAATTGAGCTTCCGGTAATCAATACATATCCTCTAACTTGTGATGGTCCTAGTGGAAATCTTTTCACCTTTTTCATTTTCCATCATTGTCATGCCTCCCTTCTTAAGCACACACTATACTGGACTCACCCACTCACTATCTGAAATGGGATAAATAATCCCTGCGTCCAATAGCTTTACTACCTCCTTGTTCACAACCTCTTGCATGTTTGGATTTAACCTTCTCTTTCGCTCTCTCACAATTTTACACCTTTCTTCTAGGTTAATCCTATGCATCACCACATTGGGGCTAATCCCCCTAATATCATAAATTTTCCACCCGATGGCCTCATCCTCTTCCTAATTGTTTCCACCAGTTTCACTTCTTGCTCAAAATCTAATTGGTTTGAGATAACGATGGGTAGGGTATGGTTCTTACCTAAAAAGTGTATCTCAAATGGGGAGGTAAAGGTTTAAGCTCTAAATTGAGGGGCTTAACGAAAGAAGGTGGTGTAGGTGTATCTATTCTCTCCAACTCCTCTAATTCAACTTCCTCACATAAATCCTCTTCACTCACACTCTCATCCTTGTGTACTTTAGTAACGTCATTAACTTCCTCTTCAACCTCCTTCACACATTCATTCACAACATCAATCTTCATACATTCATTACCATCCATCATTTTCTTCAAAGATTTAGACATATTAAACTCAACCTGCTCATCATCAATCCTCAAAACAAGTTTTCCCTCATGCACATCAACTAATGCCCTACCAGTATTCATAAAGGGCCTACCCAAAATCAATGGACAATTTTTATCAGCTTCAAAATCCAATACCACAAAATTAGCAAGAATAATAAATTTATCTACTTTTACCAACACATCTTTTACAACTCCATATGGCCTCTTAATGGATTGATCCGCAAGTTGAATCAGTATGGATGTTGACTTGACCTCTCCTAGTCCCAATTTCCTGAAAATAGACAAAGGCATCAAGTTAATGCTTGCACCTAAATCACATAAGCATTTAGAAAATTCAAAGTTACCAACAATACATGGAATCGTAAAACTCCCTAAATGTTATAGTTTTGAACGCATCGTGCTTGAGATAATTGAACTATAATTATTTGTCAAAGTGACCGCCTAATTGTCCTCATAAGTACGTTTGTGTGTCAGTATGTCCTTCAGAAACTTTGCATACTTGGGCATGCACTCCAAAGCTTCCACCAACGACAGGTTGATATGAACCCTCTTCAGTTTCTCCAAAAACTTGGAAAACTGAGTGTCCACCTGATGTTGTCTCACCCTTTGTAGATATGGAAGTTTGGACTTGTATGGTGGTGGTGGCACATACGACCTCTCTTCTTTTTTCTTTTCTTGAATCTCCTTGCCTTTTCCCTTTTCTTGGCTATCCTTTTTCATAATTGGTCCGTTCATCTGCTTACCACTTCAAAGTGTGATAGCCTTTAATTGTTCCCTTGGGTTGGCCTCAGTATTGCTTGGTAAGCTACCTGCACTTCTAGAAGACGTAGCATTAGCAAGTTGACCTACCTTTACCTCCAAATTGTGGATGGATGAGGCATGGTTCTTCACTATCTAATCAAACTTTGCCTCCGTCCTCTTTTGACTTTCCTCCTGGCTCGAAAACATTATCTTTTGGTTCTCTTCTTGATTTGCCATTCTGGACCCCAAAATATCCATCAACTTGTCCATTTTGTTCTCCAAAGATCCAAGTCGGTCTTACTGAAATCCTATAGATCCTTACAGTCTTTCTTGGTCACCTGCATTGTTAGTATTCCAAGAAAAATTTAGGTGGTTTTTCCAACCCAGATTATAAGTATTCGAGTATGGATTGTTACCTCACTATGGTTGGCCCAAGTAACTTACCTGTTCAGTGCTACTAGCCCCCAACAAAAAGCATTGTGTTGTGTAATAGTTTTCCTGCCTGCATAACTCACACTGTGATTGCATAGCTTTGGCCATAGATAAAGATGCTCCTTGCATCTTGCTCAAGTACTTGGTGAGGGCTGTGATCTGTGCCTACAAAGCAGTAACAAATTCAATTGGGATCATATCTTTTTGCTCCTTTTGCCCCTGTTTACTCCTCTCAGTTGACCATATACAACAGTTGCTCGCCAACTCTTCCAAAAGGTCATGCGCTGCATCGATAGTTTTCCTCATCAAAGGTCCTCCCGTAGCTACATCTATGGTCCCTCTTGTGCTCTAATTTACACTATTATAGAATGTTTGCATAAGGAATTCCCTTGGAAGGTTACAGTGGGGACAACTTCTCTGTAGTTCTTTAAACCTCTCCCAAGCTTCATATAAAGGCACCCCATCACTTTGTTGAAAATTTATGATTTCCTTAATGATCCTTGTTGTCTTGGTCAATAGAAAGTATTTGGCAAGAAATGCCTGGGCTAGCTGTTCTTAAGTAGTAATATGCCCTGAGCTAAGTGAATTGTACCACACCTTCGCCCGATCTCTTAAAGTGAAAGAAAATAGTCGCAACCTCAAGGCATCATCAGACATCCCATTAAACCAAAAAGTTTCGCATATCTCCAAAAAATTGGCAACATGGGCTTTAAGATCTTCATTAGATAACCCGTTAAACTACACACTACTCTGAAGAATGTTGAGGAGTGTCGGCTTGATCTCAAAATTGTTAGCTTGAGTCGCTGGAATCGCAACTCCTTGAGGACTAAATCTTGGTCTCTTAAAGTCCATCAATGACCTTTCGACCCCTCCTTGTTCTCCTTCTTCGGCCATATTTCTTTGTATAATGTTTTGGCACTTCGCTCTTCTCAACTGTCGTTCATGCCTTATGATATCCACTAACTCTTCATCATGAAATTCAATATTCCTTCACGTGTTCCTTGTGTTCATCCACTTACAAATACATAAGGAAAAGTATCAAAAACTCTTAAATTAAAGTAACCAAACTAAACAAGATGCTAAACAATCAATCCCTAACAATGGCGCCAAAAACTTGTTGAATGCAAAACACACTATTAGTCTTACACTCAAAACCGCAAGCATACGAGTCATACTTGTAGTTGAAAGCGGATATCAATCCCATGAGGATTGTGCTTAGGCACCACTTAATTCAGGTTGTTCTTTGTTTAAGAAATCGTTTTAATCAAAATTAAAAAAATGTAAAATAAAGACAAACTAAAAGTAACAGGGAACAATGCAACCCAAACCAAAATTGTAAACTAAGACTTGGAGAAAATCAAGATTAAACATTAGGACTTGTCATTGTCCCTATTTGCTCCCCTTTGATTAATTGATTCAATTTATCCAAGATTTCCTAAAATTCTAGCTACCTTCTCTCAAGGTGTAATTAATTGTCACTAGTTAAATAAATTAGAATTAACTTTGGTATCTCTCGATGTGTAAAGCCTTTCCTAAACATTCAACTAGATATGAAGCTATCCTATAGGCTGTGTATTGATCTATTGAAATCTCTTCCTAATAAATCAATAACTTGTTATTTATAGGTCTATTAATCGTCAACTCTCGTTATACAATTAACACAGATTACCAAGCTCACTCTATCGATTTATTGCAAGGTTTAAGTGCAATAAATAACACAACCATGTATATCATTAAATTAATAACCAAAGGTTCACAAATAGTTTAACAACAAACCCTAAAAATTGTTTTAGCCAATCATAATATCCATAACATCCCCAAAAAATCAAATAATGGAAAGAAACCTTGAATCTCCCCCTATCTCTAGGCTCTCAATCTGTCCTTTAGCTCCAGGAGGCAAGTTCTATAACCTCTAACGATTCTTGGCATTCTATATCTTATAAAGTCATGAAAACTTAAAAAAATACATAAAAATCGCGTGTCTCTTCGACTTCCAGTTCCCATGATCATGGGAATTATACTTGTGTTTCCTACGATCGTGGGTTAACTTAACAGAAAATTTCTCCATAAATTTTCGATGATCGTGGAAAATATGCCCTTTTACACGGTCGTGAGTTCTTTTTTTTCAGCAGCTCCACTTCTCTTCTCTTCTCTTCTCTTAGACCTTAGCTCAATCACAAGGTGTCCACCCTGCATTCCTACACTAAAATGATCAATTCCTAATTCCTACCCTAAACTAATATCAAACACAAAAGAACAACCATGAAGGTCAAATTAAACAAAAACACACAAAACAAGTCCTAAAACACAATAATACTGACTTATTATGCAAGAAACACATGCCAAATACTTAGAAAAATACATACTAATGCACAAAAATCAAGACACCATAAAGAAGTTCCAGGAGTTATGAAGGAAACTTCAAGCTCATATTGGTCATAGGTTGAGAGAAATTTCTGAAAAATATTGTATTATAATGCGATGATCAAAAATAGGTGGCAAAAATAAAATGAGATAAAAAAGTTAGAGAAAACAGAACCAAGTCAAGATGATAAGGATCAACACCTTATTCTTGAGCCAAAGATCTTACCATTTTCGAAGGAACTAGATTTATATCTCCTTTCCATTTCCATTCAAAAGTTCTTATGTGTCTCCACGCCCTTTTGAGACCCCGAAAAATGGACAAATTTCTTTTCTTAAGAACATATGCAAGATTCGTCACTACAAAAAAAAGGCTAATGGTAACCCACCATTACCTATTCATTTATAAACTACTTCATTTATGAATTATAAATTTCATAGTCATAGAAATGAAATGCATGTCTATCCTACTGAGACAAAATTTGTAACTTGATATCCTTTCTATAGGAGGCCAAATTGAAATTGCTCTTCCATTCTTTCCATATAATTTTCAACTTAACAAAATATGAATAGAATCACGCTCTGTAGGATTTGAATCTACGACATTGGGTTATGGAGACCCACATTCTACTGAGCTGAGCTAAAAGCACCCAAATGAACAAATTCAAACTTGAAAAAAAATCTTTTTGATTTTCGAAGAATAAGGGGTAAAGGGATTGATTGAGAAATATTTATTATTTTTATTATAAGTTATAAGATCATGATTGGATCTGCATATGTTTGGTAAAAAGAAGAATCTTCTCCTTTGAGAATAATCAGAAAAGAAAAGTGTTCAATTGAAAATCTCATATACAGTTTTGGAACAAAGATTCTTTGAATCGAATGACTACAATAACGGATGGGTGTACTTGTCCTGTTAAAACTAGGGTTCAAAAGGATAGATGGGTGATATAGGTAAGATCCAATGTAGATCCAACTTTCTATTCACTCGTGGGGTCTGGGCAGTGTAGCATCTCGTCTCTCAAATGATTGAGAGATTTAAAGAGTTAGATAAATGAGTCATATAAGTGTTAGGATATAGAACAAATTGGTACATCCATGACATGATTTTATAATTGTGTTCAAATGCATAATATGAACATACACACATTAACTGTGAGTTAGAAAAATGGCATTCAATGGACATATTCCGGAGTATGGAATTGAAGGTAATATGAGATATGAATATGTTTTTCCAATGCCTTGTACTTTGGTTTACTAGTGACAAGAATTGATGGATTAGCATTAGCAACTTGGAATTAATTTTCATAATTGGGAGATTGATAATTTAATATGGACATTTAGTCTTGGAAAAATGCCAAGTGACAAGATTAATTGAGACGTGGAAAAATTTGAATGATTGAGCTTATAATTAAGTGAAATTTGATATAGTTAAATTGGTTACAAATGGACTAGTAATTAAGTAACAAATGGATCAATCATTGTGTGACAAATGGGCTGGTTAATTGATGAGAAATGGCATTGATAAATGGACAAATGGTTGTTGTACTTAAATGACATGTGACCTAGCTTTAATGGTGACATATGGCAGCATATAAACTTGATACATGTTGAACATGCCTTTAGACATATGGCCATTCCATTAGATGACACCAAACACCTTAGCTGTAACATTCAGCAAGAGCAAACTTGTACAGTATAATGAGATTTATGATTAAATATGTATGATAATGAATTGGGCCTAATGTTTACTAACTATTAAATATGTGTTTGTGTTTGAGAAAAATTTTGCAATGATTCTTTTTGTCTGTTATAACGTGCCATCCTCGTAGAGTATGTTCTCGAATATCGTCGATACATTCGAAAATATGCCCTATGAGAGTGGTGTGTTACATTTTGGTATCAGAACCCAGATTTAGTATCTTATATGGGCAACTTTTTCAAAATATGTGTCAAGATATATGCATCTCAAATATGTCGTACCATCCAGTGGCAACTAATCCCCAGTCTGAGACGCATTTACATAATTCACATGTATGAACATTTGTTAAGATTCTGAACCGTTGGGAATAATGAGAAAAATGATGATTTATTTGAATGGAAAAAAATGAAAGTTTGCGGATAATCTGAAATAAGAGATGCTACATGGTTTGATTGTCAGACAAAGACTCGGTGCATTTGTATTTGTGGTTATATACTTTCAATTAGTATATATATGTGTGAAAATATTTTTATGGATTGATTGAGGAAAAAAAAGATATACCAATATAAATGACAAGATTGAAAGTGAATAAGCAAGATTGGAAGAAATCAAAGTGTATTATGACCTTGAGAGGTTAAACATGGAACTGACATGGTTGTTTGATTATTGAATTACGCGTTTATGATTCAATTAGTGGATTGAGATCAGAAGTTCACGATGATTTCATAACTTAGAGTGCTGAATGAAAAAAAAAGAGCATACTTGTGTAAGGTGAAATAAATGATAGTGATATATGTGTAAAAGTCTTTAAGATTAAGTTAATCAGTTATTTGTGAATGCATATATGATAATGTGATTACCTTGGCAAATTATGTTACCGAGCACATCTGTATTATATACTTGGATATGGTATAAGGAGTGATTTATGATAGAGTGAATGCTCTTAAGTCATGGATTCTATAGTTAAAATTCTAAGATGACTCAAGAGTATTGTAGTGGGAGCATGGAATTATGTGAGTGGAGAAGTAACTTTGTATGGTCATATACTCCTTGAATGTTATCCAAAATTAACTGAGATCAAAGTATCATTATCTTAAGATTAAAAAAATTGGTGATTTCTTGAAAATAAATCTCTGGATAAGATGTAATAATCTTGTTGGTATATACTAAAGCATAAAAGTAGATGGAGATGCCTACTGCTTCATTGAGTTTTTAAGATAAAGAACATCCTGGTCATGCAAGATATGATAGTAATTGATTTTGTTGTGGTATTATAGTTAGAAAGCAAAGGTGAAAATAGTTGATTGATAAGGATTATGCGAACAATATAGATGATTGCGAAGAGAAATCTTCTTTTGATGAAGACTTTCACCGAATTGTATTAAGTAGACCAAAAGTTACACAGCTTGGAATGAATGAATATTGAATGAATCAGAAATGAATAATAGAGTCAAATAGATATAAAACTCAAGTATAAGAAAAATGAATATATGATGGAGATTGCATGCGTTTTATCTGTTGTAAAGTATCCAACTACGTGATTGGATTTGTGAATTTGAGATAATGTTATTGCTATTGAGAGAAGAATCTAGGTCCACACTATAATCTATGCTATTATGTTCAGAAGATACAAGTTAGATTTGATAAATGTCATATCAACGAAGGAAGTTAAGATTGCAAATGAGTTTAATGTTTGGAAAAGCCGGTAATAATGGTCAAACATATGGATAAGTTGATAAGAAATTTGAGGAAATCGAATGATAGGAGAAGATCATTTGAGAAATGAAGTTATTTTTTAGATTAAGAAAATTATAAGACAACATTACCCCATATGTTGAATCAGTTAGTTAAGCATTTCAAGGATGAAATGTCTTAAAGAAGGGGAGAATTATAGCATCCCATCTCTCAAATGATTGAGAGATTTAAAGAGTTAGATTAATGAGTCATATGAGTGTTAGGATGTAGAACAAATTGGTACATCCATGACATGATTTTATAATTTGTTCAAACGCATAATATGAGCATACACACATTAATTGTGAGTTAGACAAATGGCATTCAATGAACATATTTCTGTTAGTAGTGTGCCCTAGGCCAATGAACTTTTGTGATTCATGTATTAACATTATGATTTGTTAATAATATAT
>JAOTBA010000204.1:12253412-12264592 GCA_025629845.1 Erythroxylum squamatum
ATACAGTATGCAGGAAAATTTCCAATTAGTCCCAATCACTCTCACCCCTAGCCAATTTACTATTTTACCCTTCCCGTTGGGGGTGGGATGTTACAGGATTAATGCATTCGATAAGACTTAATAATTTAATAAATTATGCTCTTACTATTATCTTTCAACATGTGGCTTACTTACAAGCTACGAAACTGCTTTGTGGAGAAACAAGTAGAAATAAGCCACTAATTATATACCCAAGATGAGGGTAATATGCAAGGTACATCCATCTGACAACATTAAACAAGCATTGTATGGGACGCAACCGATGAATTAGGATAGGTTTTATTTTACATTTTATGTTATTTTTATTTTCATATTTCGTATTTATTTTCTTTATTTTTATTTTTATTTCCTTTTATTCTTTTTATCCATTTTCTTTATATCTTATAAGGAAGTAGTATATAAAATTGGATTAATAGTCTTAAAATCATGAAAATCATAATAAAAAATTATATTAATCAAGGAAGTACCAAACGCCACTTTCTTACTTACAACATATATACTTATATTATGTACATTAAGGACAATGTACAATTTTAAGTGTGGGAAAGTAGATTATGATTTTCTTAACCTTATTATAATCTTTTTTATTAGATTTTATTAACTGATATTCTGAGTTAGTTGAAATTTTTCCATAAATACTTCATTTCATTATTGAATATTGATTTGAATTAGTGTGCAAGAGGATGATAGTTAGAATAAACATGATATTATAAGTCATAATTTTAGTATTCATTGAGATAATAAACTTGAATGAAAATTGCATATTATTTACGTACACAAACTTATTTTTTCATGAGCTTTTGAGCGTAAGAGCAAAACTTTCAAAATTTTAGGCTCTTTTATTCCTTTTTTGTGTGCTATTGTGCGTAGTTGAATGATTCCAGAACTTGCTTTTATTATACATTTTGAGACCATATTTGTTAAATTAGAAGCATTGAAATGAAAAAGTAACTTAGATTTAACAATTTGTTTAAGCCTATTTCTTTGATAATTATCTTACCCTATTTTATCTTTTAGGAATAAGAAAGTTGAGCTTTAGCCTTTTTCATTGTTTATAACCTCAATTATTAACCTTTATCCTATTTTTATTTGAAGCCTTTTTATTGTCTTGAATCCTAAACGTTATTTACATTACTTGCTTGTTTGAAACTTGAAAATTTGCAAGGTTCAATATTTCTTTAATGGTGGTACATGATGAATGTTTGAAATTATTGTGATTCAAAATAAAATTGCAATTAGAAAATTTGTGAATAAGTATAGGGTACCATTGGTTTTATGATGAATGAACTTCTGTATTATGAACAAGTTTCTTGTAATGTTCTTTTTAGTAAATTTACTTGACATTATCTTTTTTATTATCGCAATCATACCTTACCTAAGCCCCATTAAAACCTGTATAAAGATCTTTTGATTTTTGTTTTTAGTTTACATACGAGTGGTAGAGATGTGATAAAATTGCAAGCCTATGGTAAAAGTTCTACTATGCATTGATTTGGGAGTTTGATACTTTTCACCCTAAACATTTAAAGGCATTGAGCGAAATCTTGGTAAGGGTGTAAATGCTTTTGATTTCAATGAGGTTATTAATGTGAAAAATATTAATATTAACTTAGGAAGTTAGTTTTAGTATAATTTGAATCTAATTGTATGTAAATTTGATTAATATAATATTATGATTTAGAGTATTAAAGGACAAGTTAAGATTGATGAAAGATAGATGTTGAAAGATTTATAATTTTGATTATGATTTGCTTGAGGACAAACCAAAGCTTAAGTGTGGGGATGTCTAATAGATGTATATTTGACTATATTTATATACCCATATTTGATGTATTTTACTTGATATTTTGTAATTTTATTGTATATTTGCTACTTAATTCACTCTAAGTGTATTTATAGGTTATAATTGCCTTTATGGACCAAAAGGAGAAGAATTTGGATGAAAATGTGGCATAAAACAAAGTTTTGAAGCAAATTAGAGATACATAGCTTTGTCTATACTAGTGTAAGTCTTACAGCTTATGCAAAATTGCAAATTCTAGAGTTTTTTGGATATACATGGTCTCACACATGCCAGTGTATGTCCCAAAACCTTAAATTTTTCTATAGAAGGATGTGAACAGAGGCAAATTAGGAGTGCTTACTTTTGTAGCAGGTTTCAGATGTAAGAAGTTCAAAGAAGGGACAATATTGATCAAGGAATGTGGAGAACATGAAGAATTCATCAAGAGATCCAATTAATTACAACATCAAACCTCAAACTTATAAGAACATTGAATAGCAGAGAAAGGAATATTTAGAATTATGATTCCTTTATTTTTTATTCATTTTTCTTCCTATTTATCTTTGATTTTGCTTTCTATTATGTGTAACTAAACACATTTTAGTGTCTAGGTATAACACCCACATACCCCCGGGAGGATACGTAGATGTCGCACAAAAACATTACTGAAACAATCCAAAACATATTAAACATTTCTTACATGCATTCCCAAAAACTCAGGCAAACATATATTACATATCATTAGATGTTGTTGTAAACAAAACATATCAAACATATTGTACTATTCCAAATACATGCTATAAGTTCCAAATCCATCTTGTATTAAGGTTATTACAAACCATTAAACAAAATACAAATTGTCTCATATTATCATATACAACTCAAAAACAAACTCAATATACATCTTCGAAAACAAAAGACATTCTTCTTGGCCACTGCAGTTGTCTTTGCCCCATTCTTTAAACCTTCTTATCAGAAACTACACGGAGGCAAAACTACCATGATAAGCATATAACTCAGTGGGGAAAAACTAAAAAAGATATAATCTGGTGACTATTTCTAACAGTCGTCTAGCATTCACATGCACTGAATCATGTCAAATCACATACAACCTTTAATTGTTCAAATTAAAGAACAAACCTACATTATTTGCATCAAAACAAAATATAACTTATCAAAACAGAATATACTTGCTTCAAAACAAAACTTACAAGTATCCAAACAGAATCCCACAGTATCAAAATAGGACTTTAAAGTATCATAACAAAACTTGATTGTGTCAGAGCAAAACTTGATTATATCAGAACATAACTTTAGTTGTATCAAAACTGAACTTAGCTTATATTAAAATTGAACATTTATCATAACACAAAACAAGTTAGCCTGCTAATCCTTATGACAAAAGTGGGTAACAGGACCAGAACAAAAGATACCATGATTGGTATATGAAACATAAGAGACTGATGTCTCTAAATTAGGGGACACCATAGTGTTAACAATCAGGGGGCACCGTAGTGTTGATAATCAGGGGACACCATAGTGTCAAGTTACAGGAGCAGCTGCAGACCCTTCTAGGCATGCCTATTTACCCACGACTAAGACTTGACAGTTTTAAAACAATCCATTTTAGATTTCAGAATCACAAATAAAAAGAATGTAGTGTATAACATATGACTTTATTTCATTTTGCTCCAATTGAACTTATTCATTGACATGCGATCAAACTTATCATGCCTTATAAATACAAGCATGTGCAATAATGCATTAATAAAATTATTAAGTCATCACACATTATGTATATTCACATAATTAGAAAGAACTTCCAATACAATCTCAATTATCAAACTCCTCAGACAATTGATGGTCCGGAATTATCACAATATCATAATCATATAACAACGAAATAATGCATAAGTATGAATTCATTTCCTTATGCCTAAATTGAGTACATTCATTCTCACTTAAACAAACTCATCATACCTTATAAACGTAAGCATTTGCATCAATATATCAACAAATCATTAAGCCATTGCATATTACATAACATCATAGAAATTTCCAATTCACAAACATTCTTAACTAACACATTACTCTTATTCTTTAAATCACATTAGCATTCATAAATAAACTTCATTCCTTTAACAACTTATAAGTTCCAAAATTTGATGCTTTGTTATCAAATAGCACCTTTCTTATGTTTTTGTTTCAATTAAAAATCCAAATCTTATTTAACCTTTAATTAAACTATTCCACATCAAACTAGGTTCATTTTCAAGCTCAATTAAGTCCATTTAAACCATTATTAAGTACCTTAACCTTATATAGTACAACAATTGTCCAAAACCAACATTTTCTATTTCCTAAGTACTTCCAACGCCTGTGGGAATAAGCCTTACAAATCCCACGATTGTGGGATAAGTGAACCGTTTTGTTTCCAAAGCATGACTTCTTCTTTTCCATTCGACACACCTTTACCAAAATCCATCGATTTCACTTCAATTCTACCTTATTCATGCTTCAATACCTCATCAAATTCATGTCCAAACCAATTCAAAAATCATTCATTAAGTAACTTACAAATCAATATCTTCCACACTTCAAAACCAAACCAGAAGTTGTCATACAAAGATCATTTTTCTAGCATTCGTTTATCATCATCTTAACACATATTTCAAACCAATTCAGTTATCATAAAACTTGTAATAATACATGCTATCAATTTTAGTAATCCCTTACCTAATTACGTTCAAGTTCTTTCTTCAAAAAACTAACCAAACCAGCCCTTTATAACCATAACACTTCCGAAATCTAGGTAAATGTAAGATGATCTTAACACTAAGATGATAACAACATAAAAGGTAGTATAAAGCAGCTTTCTTGATGTAGTAACTTACAAGGATTCCAAGAGAAAATGATCCCAAAAATCCAGAAGTTGAGAGGAAATGAGAGAGTTTCGGTGGTGAGAGAGTGCAAAATAGTGAAGAATGAGCAAAACAGTTACTCCAGTAGATACTTGCTTCATCCATTACTAGGTGTCATCAAGTTGTATCAAAATATGTCACTATGCATGTTCTTCATTTGTCCCACACTAGAGCTGCCAAATATCACCAATATATTAAGCCATTTGTCACACACTTATTGCTGCCACTTGTCAATTTATTAACTATGCCATTTGTTAATGCATCAATTATGCCAAACGTCACTAACTCATAGACTTAGTCATTCCAATTTTCATGTACCAACTTATCTTTCCACTTGACAATTTTCCTAGTCCAAATGCATATTTTAATACCTCAATTCTCTAATGGTATTAATTAATTCCAATTCACTAAGTAGGATCCATTAAACCAAAATTCAAGTCATATGCAATTCTTAATCATCTCATAATTTGTAACACCTATCATACATGTACTTTCATGAACATGTAAAATTCCAACTAGCATATAAGTTGGGGCCTTAGAGCAATACTCAGCCTCAGAAGAGCTGACGGAGATAGTCACCTGTTTCTTTGATTTCCAGGAAATCAAAGAGTCTTCGAGGAACACACAGTAGCCGGTGATCGATTTTCTGGAGTCGGGACAGCTACCTTAGTTAGAGTTAGAAAAAGGTCGAAGCTTTGGAAGAGAGTCACTTCAAAACAGAATACCCTGGCTTGGTGACCCCTTTAGGTATCGAAGCACCCAATGAGTAGCTTGTAGATGGGAGGTTGTCGAACTAGACATGAACTGTGAGAGATGTTGTACGACGAAGCAGATATCAGTCACGTCATAGTCAGGTAAATTAACTTTCCTATGAGACATCTGTAGTTTGTGACATTCGTAAGAGGTTCACCTTTGTCAATTAAACATAGGTTGGCAGCCATCGGTGCAGAAGAAGGCTTAGAGAGCAGTAAGCCAAAGTTTTGAAGCAAGTCAAGAATGTATTTGAGTTCGCAGAAGTTGATTTCGGAAGAAGATCGAGCAAGCTCAAGCCTTAGGAAAATTTAACACAACTGAGATCCTTAATCTTGAAAGCACTGTCCAGGAACTGTTTGATGGATTGTTTGAGAATGAGGTATTTGCTAGATAAGAGGACGTCGTCAACATACACGAGTAAGATAATGAGATTGCCATGGAGCTTCTTTGTGAACATAGAGTGGTCTGATTGAGACTGGATGAAACCAATCGAGAGCAATGTTGAGGTGAGCTTGCAGTGCCATTGTCGACTTACCTATTTCAGGTCATAGAGGCTTTTCCAAATGTTGCAAACCATATTAGGATGTGGCAGCTCCAAACCATCAGGTGGTTTCATATACACTTCTTCGTTTAATTCTCCATGTAAAAGCGCATTAATAATATCTAACTGATATAAATGTCATTGTTTTGAAGCAACCAGTGTCAGAAGAACTCGAATTGTGGTTGGCTTAACTACTGGAGAGAAAGTCTCAGTGTAGTTAAAGCCTTCCTGTTGAGTAAATCCTTTTGCTATAACTCTGCTCTTGTAATGTTGAAGACTCCCATCTATAGTGAACTTGTATTTTTGAACCCATTTGGATTCGATAGCTTTCTTACCTGGAGGAAGAAAGGTAAGGTCCCAGGTATGATTCTCCTCTAGTGCTTTTAATTCGGCTTCCATTGCATCTCGCCATTCCTTGTGTTGAATTGCCTATTTGTAGGAAGTAGGTTCTTTAAGAGAGGCAAGTCTAGTTGAAAAGGCTTGGTGCTGAGGGGATAGGGACTCATAAGAGAGAACAAAAGAAACGATATGAGTGGAGGTGTGACGAAGAGTAGGGTAGTTATAGTCTCTAAGGTAAGAGGGTGGTTGGGATGGTCTTATGGAGCGACGGATAGGTTGAGAAGGTGGTGAGGGAGAGGAAGGTGGAGAAGAAATAGATAAGATAGGTGAGGGTGATAGATCAACAAAGGTAGGAGAAGAAAAGGTAGGTAAAATAGGGGTAGCTAAAGTTTGTTCTGTTGGAGACGTGAGGAAAGGAAATTGATCTTCATAAAAGATCACATCTCTAGGTAAAAGAAGTTGCTTAGTATTTAGGTCAAAAACTTTGTAGCCTTTAGTACCTATAGAAAAACCAAGAAACTCACACTTCTTTGCTCTAGTATCAACTTTCCTCTGCTTGCCTCCGTAATGGAAGCAAAGCAGAGACAACCAAATACTCTCAAGGAATTAAAGTCAGGATTAGTGCCATACAAAACAGAATAAGGAGTCTTATGGGATAAAATGGGAGTAGGTACATGGTTTATCAAATAGACTACATGAAGAATACAGTCTACCCAAAACTCTATGGGTAGATTAGCTTGTATTTTCAGAGCCCTTACAACAGTTAAAATGTGTTGATGCTTCCTCTCTACTCTCCCATTTTGTTGTGGAGTTTCCACACATGATGCTTCATGTAAAATGCCCTTCTTATGATAGAAATATTTCATTAAAATTTTGATCCTATTGTCACTTCGAATTCGTTTAATTTTCTTATCAAATTTCAACATACGTATAAAAACCCTTTAAGAGTTCTCTAGTTTCAAGTTTCTATTTCATCATATAGATCCAAGTCATTCTATTGTGGTCATCCACAACAGTTAAAAAAAAACTGTAACTAAGATAGGATGGTGTGTGATAGGGATCCCATATATCAACATGAATTAGATCAAAACAAGTAGAAGCAACTAATTTACTAGAAAGAAAAGGTAATTTCTTTTTTTAGCGAAGTGACAAACATCACATTGTTCAACAAACTGAAAAACTATAGATGGATCAATTTTGGATAGACTTTGTAGTCTTTGATTGGATAAATGGCCTAGTCTCTTATGCCAAAGATTTTTTTGGTGTGTGGAGATACTGCAAGAAAGGTGGTTGGTGTCCTGGGTAGATGGAGAGAGATGAAATAGTCCATTGGTTTGTCTAGCAAAACCAATCATCCTCATTGATTTGGTATCCTAAATATGACATAATGTAGAGGTAAAGGTTAGTTGAAATTGGGTAGAACGAGTGAGTTTGTTGATAGAGATTAAGTTGAAAGAAAAATTAGGTACAAACAGAACATCAGTAAGGATGAGAGAGGAGATATGGACAATCCCAACATGAGTTACTGAGGCAAGAGCACCATTTGGTAGCCTGACATTAAGCTGCACACTTGTTTGCAGGTTATAAAGAGATCTAAGGAGAAAACGATATGGTCTATAGCCCCTAAATCAATAATCCACGTGAATGACCAAGGATAAGATGATGTAACAGGTTTGTGTGTACCTTTCTAACCAGTGGAAATTGTGTTGAACTGAGAGGTAATGTCTCCTTTTCCTTTTGAATCTCCTTCCCTTTGTAGTAGCTACATTAACTGTGCATATTGCTCTGCAGTGAGGTTGTAACTAGTGACTTCTTGGGAAGGCTCTCTTACTGATTGGGAATCCATCTCAGAAGGGATACTATCTAGGTTAGTTTCGATTTGATTGATAGCTTTTTATTTGTTTTGGCCATTTCTCTGGTTGAATAGGAATTTATGTTGCTTGTTGAGAAATTGGGGGGAAAACCATGTTTTTTGATAGCATTTGGATTCTGTATGTCCATTGTTACCACAGAAAGTGTAAATGGGTCTTTTTGATTGCTGGTTGAATTTTCTGGGGTCTGACTTGGTATAGAAAGCTTGAGGTTCAATAGCAAAGGTAGATAGATTGTTAGGCAAGGTAGTTTTCAATTGCCTTTCATGCTAGGCAACCATGGCAAAAACTTTTTTGATATTAGGCAAAGGATGCATTAGCATAATGTGTGAATTTACAGTAGAATAAGACTCATTGAATCATCTAAGAAACCTGATCAAACAATCACCATCTTGATAATTTTTAATAGTAGTAATCAGATCATAAGGGCATTAAGGTTCACACTTGCACTTAGGTAGAGGTCAGAGATTGGAAAACTTATCCCACAACATTTTTAGGTGACTGTAGTAATCTGAAACTGTGAATGTCCCTTGTCTGAAACTGTAAATTACCTCTTGTAAATCTAATATTCTGAGTGAATCTGCTTGTGAGAATCTTCCCTCCAAATCCCTCCATAAATCTACTACAGAATCAAACTAAATAACACTTTGTGCTATTGAGTCAGTCACAGATCTTAGTAACCAAGAGAGAACCATAGTATTACACCTTTCCCAATAAACAAAAAGAGGATCATCCTTGTGAGGCATTAGAATGGTGCCATCGATAAATTTGAGTTTGTTTGGATAACAATGCCATGCGAATTGATCTTGTCCATGAATGATAGTTGGTTCCTGTCAACAGAGTTAAGACTAGGACTAGGGAAGGATTTTCGTTTGGTTGTAGATAGTAAGGGCTAATAAGGAGATCTTTTGGTCTTAAAACATTTTGATTGTATTGTCCTTGATTTGCGGTGATGCTGGAATAAGAAGAGCCATGGGAGTGGCCGACCATAATGAAGAGAGAAAAAAAATATGAGGCTGATTAACTAAAGATAACGAAGCAATAAAACAAAAGCAAAGGGAGCCAGAGACGATTACTTGATACCATGTTGAAAAACAGATAAAGGAAGAATTTTGGATCGAAATCTATTAGAGAGGATAATCACTTTTTATAGGCTTAGGTGCATAATTTGTTATAACAAAACTCTGTAAACAAAAACATAAAAAGAATCTTTGTAACAAATTAAGTAAAAAGGAAATAAAGCAGAAAATAAAATATATAGAAGATACTAGACATGAACCTGATTGCTTATCTCAAACTTGGAAATGGATCCAGAAGAGGATCCAGAAGGAGACCTTGATCTGCAAGTAATATGAGGCCCAACTCTAAAGGGGAGACTCGCTCCAGAGGCCCGCTCCATAACCCGGTCCAGAAGCCTTTTTGTAATCTAGGTTTTAGTAAAACCAAAGTTACGATTGGAATCTCCAATTAGGGCTTCCTTTCTTATCCCACCCGTTGCACAGAAAAACAACTATTTTCTCATTATCTTCTACATTAGGCGTAACCATCAAGAACTTCCAACATCGAAGTTTAATTATATTCAGTCAATAGTGATGCTAGCAGAAATTGTCTTTGTCTTGTAATAAAAAAGGAAGTGCATAACTTTTCAAAACAAAAAAAGGAAAGTGCATATGATTACTTCAAAGAATATTCGAAATTTTATTTTATTGGCACCAATAATCATAGGTTAGTTTGATGGTGAAAGAGTTAAGTGTACCCCCTTTCTTATAGAGTTCAACATTATATTGGTGTATGATTGGAGAAATTTATAAATAGTTATGTTTCTTGACGTAATTTGGCTGTGAAAAGAATAATCATTGAATTTCCACATGGAACCAAACTGCAATTTTTATCTCAGAAGTCATAACAGGGTTCTAAACTACAGTATCAATCATACCATCTGCAATCTCAATTTCTTAACATTAAACCTGAACTCCATTTATAACAACTCTAGGTGATATTTTGGCATCGAAGACCATTGAATCCGATAAAGATAAACCGAGTCCATGAGGAGTGATTTAAACAAGTGGCAAAATGTGGTCCATGGCACATGGGAAGGGAAAAACCAGTGCAAAAGAAGACGTTGATAGACAGCTAACGACAGTCTCTAACTATAACATCTTATCACTTGAAAAGATGTCCTTGATACAATGTGTGGATGTTGTGAATCCCCCATCTTCTACGGCTGTTGGAATATCTTCTGGACGTGAAAAAGTTACTCATTTTCTTACCCTGTACAGCCCTTAAATTGGGATAGCCAAAACTCTCTGCCGGCAAAACAACAAAAGGGGTATGGCCGGTGTGCAACGATTTACTGTGCTTGTCCACCGAATGAATACAGGGTTGAGGACAAATCTCGAGCAAGAATATAACTGTAGGAGGACCGAGCAACTTACTGCTACTTTCGGCATCAGTAAAATTAGCAGGTATTGACAGAATTCTCCAGGATAAGGGTGCGGTACCAGTAGCCAACGGGAGAAGTGCAACAACAACAATTGAGCTAACAACCACCCACTTTTGAGCTGGAAAAAGTAGACATAGATAACAGATATTTGAGGTAGGAAACATGGTATGTATGTAAAATGGCGTCATGTGTTAGCCATAACGAACTAGATAGAACCAGTGACCTGATGCATTCACTTGCAAAATCGTACTGAATTTATCCACATTATATACATATTTAGTGAAGATCATATCCAACATATTTTTTTAGGGATGCTTTTTCTAATCTTTAAGTTAAGCTACCACTACAAGAAGATTGGCTATTGCCGACGGAATATTCCGTCGCGGAATTGGACATTTCCGTCGGCATTTTGACTTACCGACGGTAAGGGACGAAAGTTGAAACCGTCGGTAAATAGGCTGTCGCTATTATATACCGACGGTCCATAAAC
>JAOTBA010000204.1:12290416-12310642 GCA_025629845.1 Erythroxylum squamatum
TTGGAACCTTGGTTGTGTTAGGAAACCAAGGGGACTCTACCCAAGAGCAAAGGGAAAGGCAAGCTTGACTTGGATTTTCACAAGTTTAATAGGTGGGTAATATATTTATAGTTGTTGTGTAATTGGGCAATATTCTTGCCTATGTGTGTGTTTATGATTATGACTTTTGTGTTAAACGAAAAGAAGATAAAGCACAAGGTATGAGCATATGAGAAAATAATTATGTGCTTTTGTTTGGGCGAGAGTGGAACCATTATGTTCGTCACGTGCATGTTGATAAGAGCCTTCTCCTGGCTACCCGCTTGTGGCATATGAGCTCCTAAATTGGACTCATTCTGTTCAAGGGGTGAACTTCAGTTTCCTCATTCTGTTTCATGGAACCCTCGAGCCGTTTGTTGTGCATTGCATAATTGAACTGTTAAGTATGAAGCCTATTAAGTGTTATGTGTTATGAGTTATTTGTGAAATTGAGATAAATGTGATGCATGTGTTGGATATATATATATATATATATACATATGCTTGAATTTGTGTTAATTACTAATGGCTATATATATATTAGCTGCTGAGCTGTGTAGCTCACCCCCATTATCCCCTCCTCAGGTGCGGATCAAGAAGATAAGTAACCCTTGCAAATGGATACTCTAAGCTAGCTAGGCGTCTTTTGAATTTATTTAGTAACTTTGGGCTAGCTTTATAAGCACATCAAACATGCAACATTCATCTGTATTTGTATTATTTTTATTAAGCTACTGATGAGTGTGTTGATTGTTATTAAGTTAAGCTCAATCTGTGTTTGGTTTTGTTAATGAAATATGATTACTTTTGTTTATGATTTTTCAGGTTTTATATTACATTTCATGCTTCAGGTCTTTTTAGGGGTAAAATTAGTGTTCAAACTTCGAGGGAAAAATCTGGAATGATTTTGGTAGAAATTATCTATTTGGAAGTTGTAGAGGATCTTTCCAGCTTTCCAACGATATAAAGTTTGTAAGTTTTGGATATCATAGTGGAAAGTTATGATCATTTGAAGTGTGTGTTGCTGCATAGGGTGAATTTTCGGGACAGTTACTTTGATCGGAACTTTTTGCCCTTATAGAGTCAAAAATTATTTTTGAAGTCTTCACAGAAGTTGTAGGTCTAGAAGTCTTCTTTAAAACGGTCCAAGAATGGCCTTAATCCGATATTTGTAATGAAAGTTATGCCCTTTTGATTGTTTCAGTCTTAGTTTGGCCAACTTCGTCTTAGATGACGTCATCTTCGTCTTAATATGACGTCATCTTCGTTTTAGTTTTGGCCAACTTCGTCTTAGTTTTGCTGACATCATCTTCGTCTTAGTATGACGTCATCTCCGTCTTAGTTTGACTTTTTTCGTCTTAGTTTGACCATCTTAGTTTGACTTTTTCCGTCTTAGTTTGACCGTCTCAACTTATGTCGTCATCTTCTGTCCTATTTTTGACCCTTTTAGAGGCCGATTCTCGGTTCGAGTTCTTCATAAAAGTTGTAGATCTCGAAGTCCTCTTTCAAACCGTATAAAAATGAAATCAATCCAACATCTGTAGAAAAAGTTATGGCAATCGCGCCAAGACATATACAATGTGAGTAAAAACATAAACATGTTGGATTCTTTTGACCACAACTTCTTCATCCGACCTCCAAATGAAGTGATTCTTGAAGCGTTGGACTCCTAATACGTTTTTTTACCTCCCCACAAAAATTGGTAGTGTTTGGTTTTAAATTTGAAAAGATTGATTCAAAGCAAGTGAGGGTTAGTCGAGATAACCCTACAAGGAAGCCCGCTCTCACTTTATGACTCCGGTTCGATTGTTGGGCTTCAAGAACGGGGCCTAACACTATCAGTTTCTAGTGATACCTTTCAGGTTGACTAATACTCTAGCTGCATTCATGGCATTAAAGAATAAAAATTTTCAAGAGTATGTGGTTCATTTTTGATAGTGTTCATTGATGATAGATTGGTGTATTCGGGGAGTAAAATGGAGCATGATCAGCATTTTACAATTGTGTTATAGATTCTAAAGGAGAGATAATTGTATGCTAGGTTGAGTGTGAGTTTTGGATGGTATCCCCCTTCTTACACTATTTAATACCAGACACTCTCCTACTGGCAACCACACTCTTAGATCATATCCTAATGGACTAACCTCTCCTGGATATCTAGAGGCAAACTCTAAAGAAATGTAATAATGTGTCGATCCTGGGTCTACTAACACATAAGCCTTAATATAAAATAATAAAATTGTACAAGAAATGACATCTTTGTCTACAAGTGCCTCCTCCCTCGTCATATGGTATATCTTTGCTTGAGTTTGAAACTATGTTGAGGATGTCTTGCTAGTAACTATACTCACTGCTAATCCATGTCTAATTCCTTTACCACCACCTCTAATACCAATTCTACCTGAACCTTTACTCAAAATAAATGCATCATTCTGACCATGTATTGTCTCCTCTGCCCTTACTCCTGAACTCCTTCCTACTATCGAACAGCTCCTCTGTAATTGCCCCCGCTCTTCATAAATATAACATGCATGACTGATCCCAATAGGTCCCCAATATGGTTCTCTATGATCTCTTTCATAGGTAGCATAACTCTGTAATCCTCTAACTCCTCTATTAAAAGGTCCTCTGAACCTTTGACTAACCCCTCTATTAGATCCAACTCATGGTACACTAGCAGTGCTATACTATTCTGAATCCTTGCCAACTACTTGATCTCCACAAAACTGATAGAAACTACCACTTTTGCTTGATATGACATTAGATCTACTAGATCCCCTTGCCCTAATAGACTATAAATGACTACCTTCCCTCTTAATAGATTGACTCCCCTCTCTCTAATGACCCTCTGATTGTTAACTCTCATCTCCTTCTACCTTGTTCTATCACATTCTCTACTCTGAGTGCAGTAACAATTTGAAATCAAAAGTAGTAGCTCCCAACTCTAAGTGAATATCTGTCCTCAAACCTTGCTCAAATTGGTAACATCTGTGCTCTAGATTTGCTACAACTCCAATGTATACTTAGATAATGCTGCAAAGCGAGCCTCATAATCTTCCACCGAAATCTCCTTTGTTTGAACCAAACTTATAAACTCCATCTTCTTTCGATCCCCATATATTCACAAAGTATATTTTTCTCTAAACTCTCCCTAGAACTCCTACCAAGTCATTTCTTATAGCTCATAAGATATTTTCACTGACTTCCTCCAAGTCAGTGCGTTACTATGAAATAACAAAACGATGTATTGTAACCTTCTTTCTTAGGTAAACTCTAAACAGTATAAAACTGACTCTGTCTGTTGCCACCTGCCTTAGTCTCTTTAAGATCATTAGTACCTTGAAACTCCACTACAACCATCTTACGAATCCTCTTATAGTTGCAATCCACCCCAAAATCACCTCGGGTTAGAGATACAATAACAGTCTGCTGTATCATATGAAGAAACTGCATCATCTCAGGTGGCATCTGCACCTCTCCTTTTACTCAATATGTTCTGACATCCCCTTAATCAGGCATATCAGGATCATAGACCAAATTACTTGATTCTTCAGTTAACTAACTTTAGGCCAATAGTATCATCTCCTGAAACTATACTAGATAAGACAAGAACATATCATTGGTTTTTTTTCCTTTAATTTGTCCTTAGAAACATAAACATACTTTGATACCACTTAATATGACACTCCAATAATTCTTTAATCACAATTATCTAAAATGTTCCCAAAGCATAACAATAATTACCAAAATCCTAATTAGTTTTAAAAAAGGATATTCATCAATCACAAAAATTTATCTGTACAAGCATGACTAAATTGAACAATCACATTCAAAAGTATGTATAATAAAAATAACTTTATTCAATTTAATTTACTGGCCCACATAAACTCCACTATGTCGATCATGTGCATTGAGGTTATCGTCAATCTCTCTATCTCCAAAAAAAAGATAGGGCAATAAGTGAACTGTCTACTTAGTAAGGGTAACTGACTGTACCCTTAAAATCAAAGAACTCAATATATATATTTATATATATAAGTTAGTTAAGTAATTAAAACATACATATAATACTAAAATACAAAACATTACTCAGCCTATTCAAACAATTAATAAACATCTAAAATTTTATCAAAGCAATGATTAAGACTATATTATTTTATTACTACCATTTGTGTTTTATATCATAATTAAATGAATTGCCTAGGCCTTGTTTAACCTAGTAGGCTTACATTAATGGTTTGTCGGCTCATCGCTACCCATCATAATCTCTCACTAAGTGAAACGTAATTAAATCTATAAATATCAACACAGGTTATCTTAATTTCTCAATCCAATTTAGTATTCCGATACTACTTCAGTACCTAACCATCGACGCAAGATATGACCATGACTTAGGATATTTCGATGCTACTTTGATATCTAGCCATCGACAAAGGACATTCTCGGGACTCAGGATGTCTCAATACCTACTTTACGGACAGATACCTAGCCATCGCTCGCTCATATTTAACTAACTTATCAATCTATGACCATTGAATGTAGCCTATCCTAAGCAAGCCATAGATTCACGATTTACACCATTTATTCACAACCTATTATAAGTCAGTCTCTATTTAATTAACACATTTTTCGTTGAATTAATAAGTGATACATCTCATAATACGTAACAAAATATAAAAGTGAAACACCTTGTACTTTATTAATTATTTGTGAAATAAATAAACATAATTCATATATGTAACTATTAATTATTAATTTAATTAATGATTAATTCAAAATATGATTCACTATAAAATAATTTATTAATAAAAATTAAAATTTAAGAATTATACACTATTCTAAGAGTACAGTCTAAGGTTATCCTTACCTGAATTTCGGACTCAACTAATTGATAATCCAATTTACTCCTTAATCAGATCTTCATTCCTAAACATTACAAAATTTTATTAGAATAATTTAAGAAAAATTTTCAACTTAATTACACTTAATAATCCAACATTATTCCCTTTTCTACTTTATTCTTAATTATAAAAAATCCTTACTTAACCTAATTACAATAATTACTAAAATGCCCTTAACTAATAAAAATGTTATTTTATTCTCATTTATTTTTTATTAATACAAAATACCATTCTTGGACTTAAATTCCAATTTTGCCCATAAATTTTTACATTTCTTATTTGCCCCTTAATATAACTTAAATTTTCATAAATTGTCTTCTTCATCCTCTCCTCTTCTCCTACCTCATCTTCTTTATTTTCCCCTCATTTTTCAACCACCTTTTCTTTATTTTTCCTATGATTTCAATTTATTGTCCCAAACAATCACAATATACATTTCATCTATAAACTAGTGTAGGATGACTAAAACTCACAACAAAGGCATATAATTGTTGCAGAATTTTTTTTTACCTATATGAAGTCTCCACCTTCCTAAAAGATTTTGGGGTTGTTAACCTTTACAATTTCCTCACAATTTGTTGCGAGACAAACAAAATGAACACATGAGAAAAGTTTCACATGCAAGAGAAAGATGATGTATTTAAATACTCACTAGCTAGAAAAACGTAGAGGAAGATGAAGAAAACAACTTGTTTTTCGTTGGTGACTGAATGCCCATCTACTGTCTTCTTCTTTATACACCCCTCTATTTAATTGTTTTAAGCGTTGAGTTAGTTTTGAATTCTTTATTTTTCCTTTTGTAGGCTTTACATAAGTAGAATGCTAAAATTTACAAGCACAAATACAGCGAAGCAGAATCCATATACCAGTATAACATAGAAAAGAACAGCCCCGAAAATGCACTTTGTTTTCCTGTGACCAAATAAAGGAGCCTCGTGAATTATATCAAGTAACTTGCCATAACACCCAAAATTATAAAGGTGAAAAGTTTTTTTTGAAAAAGAAAAATGAATTAATAAATAGGAAGTAGAGGTCCGACAAAAGAGGTAGAAATCATAGGGGATTACCCATTACAACATTTGAAACAAGATAAAAAGAAGAACCAAGCTAGGCTGAAGTTGTTAGAGTTATAGTGACACTAAGATACTCGAACTACCATGTTGGTGCAGATTTTGCAGTAGGATATGTACCCTAACTTCATTGAGTAGCTTGGATTTCAAAGCTTCTTTAGAAGAGCTTTTTTTTAGCAAAACGTCTTAGATTTCTCTCCTGCCATAATTGTTAAACACAAAGACCCAGAGCAACGTGGTGGATCATCTGGTTAATAGAGAATAATCTTCTTTTGATAGAGAATGATTTTCTCCGTTAATTAAGACATAATTGAACGTGATTCTCTCTACAATCATTGACTCCTAAATTGTTGTAATTTGTATTTATTATTGATTTTATTTCTTTTTAGATTAGAGAATAGATTTGCCACTAATGTGTATATATGTACTCTTATAAGCTTATGAAAAACACAATAAGTATTCTCCATAAACTTGCAAATCTTTTATGTTATCAGAGCTAATCTTTGCCTAAATAGATTGACCTCCATTCGTTCACCTCTTCACCATGTCTTCTTCTTTCAACTCTTCTTCTAATACATCAAATAACACACCTCCTATTCTTGTACCTAACTCGTCTTCAACTTAAGGAAACTCCGTTTCACTTGGAAATCTGATATCTCTAAATGCTTCTTCTCAAATTCGTTTTAAACTAATGAAGGATGGAGGAAATTACGCTTACTGGAAATCTCAAATGACCAATCTATTGATTGGTTATGACTTACTTGGTTTTGTTGACGAATCACGTCAATGTCTGCCCAAAACCGATCAAAATTACAATTTTTGGCTTCGCCAAGATTGACTGGTACTATTAGCTATCCAATCGACCAGTCACAGCACCGTAGGTCCTACCATTAACAGTTACTCCACTTCTTTTACTACTTGGAACAAATTAGAAACAAGTTTTGCCATCTGTTTTAATACTCTTATGTTTTCTCTTCTCTATCGTTTGATGAGTATAAAGAAGAATGATATGTTTGTTGCTGAATACATGAGGAAAGTTAAGAACCTTGTTGATGATCTGAGTATGATTGGCCATTCTTTAAATGATGCTGATATTATTGTATACACTCTCAATGGACTTGGTGATGAGTTTAAAGAATTGAAGGCGACTATAAGAGTTCGTGACACTCCAATTTCATTTGAAGCATTATTTGACAAACTTCTTGATGAAGAATTGACACAAAAACAAGGCAACGGTCAGAAAGATGAACTTGAAATTACAGCACAATTCATTTAGAAAGGAGGAAATAATCGAAATCGCAATAGCAAAGGCAACAAGAGTACTTCCAGCCTTATAATCAAAGATCCTATACAAGTTCATATCAACATCCTCACTAACGTGAAAACAATCGAGGTAACAACTCTTATGCTAGACAATCTTCTAATATGAATTTTTCTTGGTGTCCAAACACATACTCATATTAGTCCAAGCCAGTCTGTCAATTATGTGATAAACTTGGACATAATGTAAAGACTTGTCGATTCGAGGCGAAACCATGGCAACCTCAAGCAAACTATACAGATGGTGCTTCAAGCTTAATGTCTAGCAATTGGGTTCTGGATTCAGGAGCCACTCATCATTTGACATCCGACCTGCAAAACCTTACTGTGCACTCAGATTACAATGGAGATGAGGATGTCACTGTTGGAAATGGTAATGGAATTCCAATTACGCATATTGGTTCTTCTTTTGTACATTCTCCTAATGCAAAGTTTTCACTAAATAATATTTTGTATGCACCTGCTATTCAGCGAAATCTAATTTCTGTATCTCAATTCTGTAGACAAAATCAAACCTCTATTGAATTCTTCCCTAATCATTTTCTTGTGAAGGATTATAATACAGAGGCATCTTTGGTGCAAGGCTGGAGTAAAAACAATCTGTATGAGTGGCCAAATCACACCTATACTAATCAAACATCTCAACTATAAACTAATTTACATGTCTTATCTCAAGTTTGGCATCAACGTCTTGGTCATCCCTCTGCATTAGTTCAGCGAAAGCTTTTATCATCTCAAAATATTTCTGATTCCAATTCATCCAATTTTCATTGTGACTCATGCTTATGCAATAAAAGCCATAAACTTCCTTTCAACACTTCTTCAATTAAGTGTGAGGAGCCATTTCAATTTCTATTTACTGATATTTGGGGTCCTACCCCGGTTACTTCCTTTAGAAATTTTCGCTATTATATTGTCTTTGTTGATTATTTTACAAATTGCACTTGGTTATATCCTCTCAAATTAAAATCTGAGGCGCCACTCATTTTTGAACGCTTCAAAAATCTTATTGAAAATTTCTTTGGTACTAAAATCAAAACTGTGTATATAAATGGTGGCGGAGAGTATCAAATTCTACATCACATACTCTTGAAACATGGCATCCAGCACCTCACTTCCTCACCTTACACACCTGAACATGTTGGTTCAGCTAAAAGAAAATAACGCCACATTGTGGAAATTGGACTTACCCTTCTTCACCAAGCCTCTATTCCCTTATGTTTCTAGCCCATACATTTCAAACCACAATCTATCTCATCAATCGCATGCCCACCTCAACACTAAATTTTGACATACCAAATTATAAGCTATTCCATCATCACCCGAATTATGGGTCCCTCAAAGTCTTTGGCTGCTTATGCTATCCTTGGCTTAGACCATACGCCAAACATAAACTAGAATCTAGATCCCGTCCATGCATCTTTCTATGGTACTCCATTCCTAATCATACCTTTTACTATTTTGATTCAAATACAAATAAAATCTTTGTATCAAGACATGTGGTGTTTATTGAAAATGTTTTCCCTTTTCAGAAAAATTCTTTTCCTGATTCTCCCTTTAATAATGAGCTTCTATCCGAGTTTGAATCCATCCCTCAATCTGTCTAATAATCTTCCAGTGACTTCCCCATTCAACCAACACCATCTACTTCATCTCCAATTAGAGTACTTATTTCTAATACACTACTGCAGAATCCAATCTCAAGATCTCTGTCACACACTCAATCCTCCTCACCAGTGCCTGTCTCTCCTAATGATTCGGTCTCTTATACGAATGATCAACTCTCTCCATCCTTGGACACAAATGCCTTACCTGCACCTTCTGTAAGTGATATTAACCACAAACACCACTACCAAACTGCATGGTTACTAGATCCCAAAATAATATCTTCAAACCAAAAAAACCTTCCTCCCTTAATATTGTTGCTATACCCAAACAATCTGATTTGTTTGTCCATACTGAACCTTCTACATTTCAACAAGCATCCAAAACTCTCCATTGGCGTAATGCAATGGCAGAGGAATATCGAGCTTTCATCCATAATCACACGTGGAAAATTATTCCTACTGCATCTGCACAAAATATTATTAGGTGTAAATGGGTGTATCGCATTAAGAAGAATCGTGATGGCACCATTGCTCGTTATAAAGCTCGGCTTGTTGCTAAGGGCTTTTATCAGTGCTTGGGTATTGACTTCACCGATACATTCAGCCTAGTTGTTAAACCTGCAACAATTCGATTGATTTAAGTATTGTTGTACCACATGGTTGGGTTTTAATACAGCTGGATGTGAATAATGCTTTTTTACAGGGTGCTCTTACTGATGATGTTTATATGCAACAGTGACTAGGTTTTGCCAATTCTCAATTCCCTAAATATGTGTGCAAGTTTCATAAAGCCATTTATGGTTTACGTCAAGCTCCATGTGCCTGGTACAATAAACTTAAATCCTTTCCCCTCAGTATTGGCTTTCTAAATTCGAAGTGTGACACCTCACTTTTTACTCTTCGCACCACTTCTTTTATCATTTACCTTCTTGTGTATGTAGATGATATTATTATCATAGGAAGTAATCCAAGAGCAATCCAAGACTTTATTCTCAATCTCTCATCACGGTTTTCCTTAAAGGAGATCTCAATTCCTTTCTTGGAGTTTAAGTTACTAGGACCAACAATGGTCTCTTCCTCTCTCAAAAGAAATGTATTACTGATCTTCTTAAAAGGAACATGATCAATGCGAATGCTGTTTCAACTCTAATGTCTACCACTAACACTCTTTGTTGTAATGATGGTTCTCCCTCTCATGATCCTACAGAATATCATCAAATTCTTGAGTCTCTTCAGTATTTATCAATTACAAAATCGGATGTTTCATTTGTTGTCAGCAAACTTGCTCAGTTCATGCATTGCCCTACTACTAATCATTGGCTAGCTATAAAAATGGTGTTACGCTACTTAAAAGGAACTTCAGAATATAGGTTATTCTTCTCCTCTCAAAATTCCTCTCAACTTCAGGTATTTGCGGATGCTGATTGGGTTGGGGATGTTGATTCTCGGGTTTCTACATTAGCATATGTCACCTATCTTGGCTCTCATCCTATTAGCTGGTGTTCTAAAAAGCAATCAACTATTGCTCGATCTTTTTACTAGAAGCTGAATATCGTGCCGTTGCAACTGCCACAACCGAAACCAATTGGTTAACTCATTTGTTGTGCGAATTGGGCATCTCTCTTAATGCTTCACTCATTGTGTATATTGATAATATGGGAGCTACTTGCCTTTCCTCCATTCCCGTGTTTCACTCACGTATGAAACACATTTGTATTGATTTTCACTTTGTATGCGACCAGGTTGCCAAGAAAGCTCTACGCGTATCTCATATCCGTACTACAGATCAACTTGTTGATTCCTTTAGAAAACCTTTGGTATAGAAGTTGTTCTTGGATCATCGTTTCAAGCTTCAAGTCCTTCCTGTTCCAGCCCATCTTTTTTCCAGTTCAAGGACTCCTACGCTTGTGGAAGTATTCTCTGTAAACTTGCAAATCTTTCACTCTTCATCTTTTGCATACGCATTCAGATTGGATAGACGGAAGAATATGTCTAGAAGTGAGGGTTGAGCCATTGACATTGCATGGTGTCATATTTCCAGATATCTTTGTTAAAAGAGCATTCGAAAAAAATATGGTCCCTTGTTTCCCCGTGTAACAGGCACATAGGACAAGATGTATTAACTTATAAGAATGGCATGTGATCTTTGGAAATTTGAGACCAGCTGATGGAAAAGTTGGTATTTTTTAGGGACTAAAAGAAACATACAAGGTGTTTTCTTCAAGGGATGAGGAGGATAAAACACCGCATCCTTCTATTAACATTTTTGTGCGTTGTTGAGATCCCTCAATCCATTGGTTGGACTTTGAAGTTTATGGTTGCAGAGGCAAAGAGAGAGGGGACGGTAACACTCCATTTGCTTAATAAGAAAAAATATATTTACTGATAATGCTGGCTGGGTCACACTAAATAACGCAAAACATTTCTCTTTGCATACCGATGGTTGAATCAGTCCACCACATATGACTTGTTTGGTTCAAGGAATGGAATGGATAGGGAATAGAATAGCTATTCCTAGGAATAAAAAAGATGAGGAATATAACAGAATGAGTATTACTTTGTTTGGTTTAAGGAATGAAATACAGAAAGAATTTCTATTCTAATGTTTGGTTTGAAATATGAACTTGGAATAAGAATTGAACAAGTAACAAAAAAACCAAAATGTCCTTATCATTATATTATTATTACTACTACTACTACTACTACTACTACTACTACTACTACTACTACTACTACTACTACTACTACTACTACTACTATTGTTATTGTTGTTATGAAAACAACAAAAAAAAATAATTTGATTTTGTGATCAGTAGAAGATATGAAATTAATTTTGATGAAGTAAATGATTGGGCTTAGGCACATGGTAAGTAGTATCAAACTACCTAAGGATGACCCTAGGTCAACTAGAGATGGAATATTATTTGTCCTTTAGAAAAGGATAGGTCAAACAACCATAGTGAGTAAATGTTTGTAATGATGTATAAAATGTCATTAAGAATATGTAGAGTAAGTGTCATCTCAATAGAGTAAGTGTCATCTCAATATTATAGATACAGGAAATGAATACTTTTGAAGTATCTTTCATATCATCTCTCACATTAAAATTAAAAAAAATAGACATTAGTAGAGCTAATCCTATATGTTCTACATAAATTGAACTCCCAACTTATATCAATGAAGTATCAAACCAAGCCAAACTATATTAAGTAATATAGGGCATCTAGATGAATTACTATACTGATACGAAGAGATCTAGACCTATAATCCTAAAACTTAGGTGAGTTAGTGCTATGGTAAGGATACTGTTTAATGGGAGGAGGAGGAGGTGAAGGAGAAGGAGTATGGAACATCATCATATAATAGGAGAAACTTTTAGCTAACCCTTTGGTTTTAGGAATCACAGGCCTAAGCCTCCTAGAAGGTGTTAAATAGGAAAAGAATTGTTACCCATCTAGCTATCACAAAGGAAAAAAGGGACAAAGGAAAGGATCTTAATGGTAAAAGAAGGAGTAAAGAAAGGAATAGTAATCAAACACACAACTTGCTAAAAAACAAACCACTTCAAATAATTTTTTAAAATACCAACTCCATCAAAAAATGTCCAACCTTCAATCAATCTCATAGTTATAAAGGAAGTCTAAAATTCCAATATTTGAAAAAAGTTTCAGGTGATATTCAAAGAGTTCATGCACTATGTAAATTTAATTACAAAGTTAAAATAGATAATATGAACGGATAACTAAAAAAACTTTAAGTAAATCTAATTGTCTAGAAAATTAGTCGAACCTTTTATAGGATAAAATTGTAGCTAAATAACTTCCATTTCACTATAAGCCAAAGGATTTTAGAAAAGGCTCAATTTTTATAATATGCCTAAACTAAATGTTTTCAACTGGAATATGAATAAGAACAATTAGAAAATTTGAATGTTGAAAATATTTGTATGTCTCTTAATTGCATTAAACAACCATAAAATTTAAAAACATATTAATAATTTTCAATAATTTAGAAAACCCATGATTTCATTAAAAAAAATTAGAATCCAAACTCACAGAAAATCAAAACTTAACAGTTGTAATTAGAAGTTTAAAAACTTTAAAGCAACATCCAATTGAATTCAAAATTAACTTTATGAAAACTAATAAAAGTTGAGAACTAAAATTCCTAATTATAAAATGCTATAACTTTGAAATTCCAAATTAATGTAGCAAGATTTTGACAAATAAAACAAAAAGTATTGAGACTAAAACACAATTGCAAACAACCAAAATGTTTTAGCTTGAGGTAAAAATATAGTAAAAAGGCTTTATATACATGCAAAGGAATAGGAAAATTTAGACATTGAATCATAGAAGCAAGTAAATCAAAAGCAAAAGGAAACATAAATGCCAAGACTATGGGACTCCAAGACCTGCAGAACATTATGCTAATAACATATTATGATACATATGAACAAAGGAAACAAAGGGATGACATAGTGTAGCAAGCATGACTAGAAAAAAATTACCAAAGAGAAATGTTGAAAAAACTTAACCTATATATATAAAGGCTAAACCTCAAAACTTTTTTTTTCGAAAATTGGCTAAACCTCAAAATTGAATGGCAAAGAAAATTGTTTCTCAAATTGAGAGCCATAAGCATTGTTTTTATGGTTAATAACACTAGACACCATAGTGTTTAAGCTTTTTTTGTTATTAGCTAATGTTCAAAAATTACCATTTACTCCTAAAGGTTGATTTTTGTTTCATTGATATCCTTAGAGTCATTTTCCATTAAAAAGTTAATAAAGAATAGGAAAATGATATGTATAGGAATATCGAGTCTTACATGGCATAACATCTATCATATTTGTACCACATAACATACAAAAAAGTGTGGTATAGACAAACCATATAACATTATATGTGATGCAACATCATGTTAATCATATACATGATGCCCACATAAAGAGAAAAGAAAAAATAAACATCTTTTTATGTATATATGAATTATTCTTATGTCTTAGAGAAGAGAAGGGAAAAAATCATTATGTATATATGAAATAAACCTTAATTACCCATATTCTTGTGCATATACGAAGAGAAGAGAAGAACCCTTAAGCAAAATTATGACATAGTAATTAAACCTCTCTTTTCTCCATTTATTGGTTTATATAATTTTGGTTTATATTTTGAAGGTTTTTTGTTAGGGATATTTTAAATCTTTGAGGTTTAATTTTTTTAGGGTTTTAATTAGAGTTTGTAATTTAGGATTTTCTATTTTATTTGGAGTTTTCAATTATAGTTTTTCTTTTAAGGTTTTCAATTTAGTTTTTTCAATTAGGATTTGCAAATAAGGAAATTTTGGTATAAGTTTTCTATTAGGGTACTAATTTAGGAATTTTCAATTTATGGTTTTCTATTTGGGGTTTTCTATTATAGTTTTCAATTAGGGGTTTCTTGTCAATGTTTTCCAATTAAGGGTTTTTAGTAAGGGGTTTCCAAAATGAGTTTGCAATCTAGAGTTTTTTGTTATAATATTATTAGGCTTCTATACAAACTTTTCAATGAGGGTTCATTAGGGTTTCAATTTCTTGTTTTCAACTATTATTTTTTTTCAGATTGTACTAAAATAAAAAGTAAGAGACAATCATCTATCTCTTCATTAATCCATATAGAAGGTAATAAACTGTCATTATGTGAATTCAAATTTGTATTTACTTTATATTGACAATAATTTGATTTACAATTTGTCTCAAAATGTGTTTGTATAATTATCCACCAAAGATGGTGTTGTTGGGCTAACTTAACAACTGTGAGAACTATTGTCTTGAAGTCTAGGTTACTTAATTCCTGCTTGTATACTTAATTTATGATATTTTGGACTTTTTTACATTATATATTAATAGTTAAAGTTTAATTTGTGGGCTGTTTGTAAACTACAATCAATTCATTTCCATAAAATAATGACTAACTTAGTTTTTGCTTTGTCTGACATCCTATTATAATATTATGATGAATAACTCAGTTTGTGTGTAATTTAAGATCATGTCATGACATTTTGGACTGTTCTTTATTACATTATTTGGTTTTCTTTTTTGCTTATTTAACATATTATTATAATGTTATTTCAGTTGACATATTTCATTGTTAAAAAGGGTTGTTTTATGATATTACCAATAAATGATTTCAAACTAAAGCTTATAGAGCTAAAAGGTATGCCTTGCATATATTGCTTAGAGATAAAGGGGCACAATATGAGAATTTAAGAGGATACTTCTTGGATGTAATATAAACTAAAAGAGAAACTAACTTTATATTAGATGTCCTGAAGGTATATGTGATTCATGCTATGTTTGTCTCAAACAAGTGAAATTTGTTTTTGTTAATTCATATAAACCTATTATATGCATTAATAGTAGTTATCAAAAAATAAGATATAGTAGGCAATTACTGATAACCATTGGAAGGGATCCAAATGACAACATTTATACTTTGTCTTAGATTATTCTTGTAGTTAATAGAAAAGAGAACTAGAAATAATTTTTGGGTTGTCTACATGATGAAATTGGTAGTAACCACTCGTAGATCTAAAAAAATGATAGAAAAAGTTAAAATTTCACCTAATTTTCATATTAAATGTGTTGGACCCCGTTTTCGGAGCCTAGCCTCTTGCTCTGATACACAACTGTTGGACCCTGTTTCCAGAGCCCAACTCCAGACTCGTAAAACGTAAGCGTATTACCCTGCAGGGTTATTTCAATGAACCCTCATTAACTATCGTCAATTCATCGTCATTCTCATACCATCCCAAAAATTCCCTATTTGATCAATTGATAAACACCAATTCATTTTTATGATTATGTCCTCAATCATATTGTCCAAAGTATGGGAAATCCTAAAAACGTGGGATTTGGAGGCAAAAATCCTTTGGAACCAAAGGCGAGTTCGTCGCGACTAACTAAGTTTTTGCCGCAGCGAAAACGTGGGAGAGATTCCAAAGACCCTTCGGGTCAAAATACGCTACGGCAAGCAATTGAAACTTCGTCGCGGCAAACCTAGGAAAAATGATTTCGCTGTGGCAAACATTTGACTTTGACGCAGCGAAGTACCTAGATCAAATCCAAGCACCTCTCAGGATCCTAACCTTACTTTCACTCTAAATTGTCCCAAATTTACTTCCTCTTAGGCAACATCATTTCATAACAATTCAACTACCAATATTATTTCATACACTCTCTAATATCTATTCATTTAATTCATTACTTACAACTAATTCTCATTCTTCACAATTTCTTGCCTTTCTTAGTCCATAACACATATCACTCATATATATATATATCAACAATTCGTATTCAAAATTTATCATCTCAAATCGATAACTTCTTTAAGTATGCCTATTTCAACTTAACCTCATCCATACACAATTCATATTTCAATACCTCAAATGAAAGAGTTTTACAAAGCTTTAATGGCAATTCAAGCCACATTACATCATCGGTATCAAAATCTAAAATAAAAAAGATACATAAACCAATAGTTCTCGAAATGCGTTTAAAGCCTTGCTTTACAAGAATTAGCTTAAAATACAAAACATGCAGAATTCAGAGTGAAGCCCTGACTCTCTCGCTCACTCGATCTCTTCCTCATCACCTGGAGATAGGGAAGGATGGGGGTAAGCTTAAAAGCTCGTGGGTAACAAGTTTATAAAGGAGAATAAGCAAAATCATTGAAATGTTCGTTTGTCGTAGAAAATTCATATTCAATTCATAAAATTCATAGTTCTTAAATTCTCAACCAAATTCACAATTCCAACTCAAAACTCATCGTTAAAACATTATCACATAAACATAACATATACATTTAACCATCAAAGCATAACACTCAATTATGCACCATACTTGAAAATTCACAGATGCAATGAACAAACAAATGGCTCGAGGGGTCCCATAGGTATGAAATGGAGAAACCAAAGTTTACACCATGAACAAAATGAGTCCTTTTTCTTTGGATCTTATATGCCACAAGCGGGTAGCCAGGAGAAGGCTCTTGTCAACATGCATGTGACGAATGAAATGGTTCCTCTTTCGCCTAAACAAAAGCACATATTCATGCTTAATTCAATTCAATCACATATTCACATTCTCATACTTTTTCTTCTTTTTCGAATATACAAAATACCATGACATTTTCCAAGGCAAAACATAAAATGTATCAAGGCATTTCCATCTTCATTTCGAAATTCATCAACGCAATCATAAAGATTTCTCAAATCATTTAAATAGCAATCATGCAACATTTATAAAACAATTGAAATCATTTAATTCTCCTGATTCAAAAGAAAACATTAGTGGCTTATTAACTCTATTATAAACATGTAACCCACCTTGAATTCCCTTGCTTATAACTTGCTCAAATATGCCTCTCCTCTTGCTCCTCTTGCCTTTCTTGATTCCCTTTAACATTGACAAAATTCCCATTCAATAGGAATTAAATTTAAATCCCACAATGCATATTCATTAGAATTAATTCTAGAATACTTAAACTCGCATTTCCTAAGCTTCATGAATTAAGACCCTTCCAAAAATCCATACTTTCGGGTCAATTTTTCATGATCATTATGATCAGGTAAATGAAAAAATTTGATGACACTTTCTTCTAGAAAAATGTTCCCCATTGTCTTAAGTTTCTAATGACACCAAAATCATTCAATTTGGTTTAGAAATATAAAATTTATATCCCAAACGTTTTCAGATTGTTCTTATATTGAATCAGTATTCTGTGCTCAACTTCCATCCAAACATTAAATTCTTAGAGACTGAATTAAAACTTAATTTCATCAAGCAATTTGTAGCCCTATGTCTTTAGTTTACTCCAAGTCAAAAATCATTCCATTTGGATAACTACAGAACACGTTATGCCCAAAATACCGAAGCATATTCTGTGCAGAAAAGTTGGCCGCGACGAACTTTGACAGAAGCATACGTAGTGATACGTTTTCCAGCTTTTAACGTCCCACATTTCACATATACCCCATCTTATACCTAAACCATCCTTTCTACTTCATTTCCAACTTCATTTCAACTCAATATCATTCATAAACCAATTCTTAATCTATATTTAATCATTAACCAAAAATTTAAGCATTTACATATACTATTTATCAACAACTTCCTACACATATTCAACTTCATTTATACTTCTAACTATCACTAAATATGCTTCATCCAACAAATCAAGAAGGGTTAATGCTTATACTTACTTGTTTAGCTTCAATGTCTTCAAATTATTCAAGATCACCAAAAACCCTAGCTTCTCCAAATGAAGAGTTTCTTAGCTCTAATGAAAGCTCTTCTCTTCCTCTTTCTTTTTTTCTTCTTGAACAATCTCAAAATCTCTCTTGAAAGCTAAGAAAATTTGAAACCTAACCCAAACTTCCTTCTTCTCTCTTCTCTCCATGATTTCTCTTCTTCTCTTCATATTTTTCTCTCTTCTTTTCCCCCACTCACATTTTCTTCTTCTTCCAAATGCAAGACAACACTTTTCTTTCCAATCATGCCCTTAACAAATGTGAATTGTCCATTTTGCCCCTTCATTTAATGCTTATGGCTCTTAAACTTAAGTGATTTACCAATTTTGCCCTTAATACAATCTTACTATCTTAATTCGATTAACCTATATAATAAAATTCTACTAATATTTACATAATAATTAACTCCAAAAATTAATTTATCAAAACGTCAAAATTTATTTAAATCATACTTAACTCCAATAAAATAATAAGAAAATTTTCGGGGGTTAACAAAATGTAACCTAATTTGGAATTGTGGGAATTATTTGAACATGAATTCTTTAATCACCATTATTGTTTTAGGAATTTATAAGCCAATTTACAAAGTAAGTATAAATTGTCTATTATCGTCAAAGGTTAGATATGGGGTATAACTTCTTTTCATAATTATAATGGACATGAAAGGGAACTAAATAAGCTAGAGAGCATGAATATGGAGGCATAAAACTAGTTGCAAAGAATTTCAAAAAAAGAGATGGTGCAAACATGCTTTTAATAAAAGATGTAAGAGAAATTTCATTTCAAACAAGATCACAAGGTATCTTAATTTATACTTGTGAAATGCAAGGTGAAAAATCAATTTTAACTTGCATGGAGGTTATGAGAAGAGAAATTATAAAGAGATTATATCAAAAGATGTAAGCGATGGAATTTGAAGTTGAACACTATATGAATGATCTCATGAAGTGAACCTTAGAACAAATGAAATTAATTACTTTGCTCATCTTATAGGTGATCTAAAATTTTGAAAACCGTATAAATGACCATCTTGTAGTGAACCTTAAAACAAATGATTGCACTTTTGGGAATTAGAACTTAATGATCCCTTGAAGTCATAAAATTTTAACAGTCATCTTAGAGGGAAGAGATCCAAAAGTATATGTATAAGAGTATTACACCAAAGAGGTCTATATGAGGAGTAACTGGAAAAGCATAAATCTAATACTACATAAACAGTTTTATCCAGTGCTTAAGGAAGAATATATACATATTATCATTCCTCCCACATATAAAAAAAATAGGAAGGTAAAAAATAAGAGAGAGAGAGAGAGAAAAGGAAGGTAACAAGGGTACTCTATTAACAAGAAGTATATGACATATCATGTGTAAGAAATGGAAAAATTGTTGAATCCAATTCCAAAAACATGAAAGATGTCATTCCTTAGGTCACATGACATAGGCCACCCCAATCCTCAATGAATGGCAAGCTTTTTCATACAGTGTTAATAAGTAATATAATGCATACAAATGACATCTTTAATATCTTATACAAAGTCAATTGCATATGTGACAAAAATCAAGCACATACTCAAGCTATAGAAGCTTTTAAGTAATTTAGACATGAAGAAAGGATTAGAAAGATTTCCAATAGCTCAAATCAATTTGTTGGAGAAACTTGGAGGACAATTGACAAAGAGTATAAGAAAGAAGGCTAAGGAGCACCTAATGACTTAATAGTGGATTTTTATGAAATAATAAAAACTTTAATACTTTAAGAGATTAAATTCAAGCGCTTGATATTGATTCAAGTGAAGAAGGAAACCATAAAAAGAGGAAATAGAGTGTAACTGGTGAGAAATTTGAGAATATGTCACCTATAAAGTATCATGTTAGACTCATGTTCTAGAATAAAGTATATTTTGGACCCATTTTGTAGCGCCCCCTCACCGTAGGGTACACGACGGGAAACCCGAAGGTCGCTCCGACGAGTATCCCACGATAAAGGTGCACCACCAGAACATTTCTACTAATAATCCT
>JAOTBA010000204.1:12310742-12323851 GCA_025629845.1 Erythroxylum squamatum
TTATTTTTTATTAATACAAAATACCATTCTTGGACTTAAATTCCAATTTTGCCCATAAATTTTTACATTTCTTATTTTGCCCTTTAATATAACTTAAATTTTCATAAATTGTCTGCTTCTTCATCCTCTCCTCTTCTCCTACCTCTTCTTCTTTTTTTCTCCCTCATTTTTCAGCCACCTTTTCTTCATTTTTATTTTTCCTATGATTTCAATTTATTGTCCCAAACAATCACAATATACATTTCATCTATAAACTATTGTAGGATGACTAAAACTCACAATAAAGGCATATAATTGTTGCAGAAATTTTTTCACCTATCTGAAGAATTCGCCTTCCTGAAAGATTTTGGGGTTGTTAACCTTCACAATTTCCTCACAATTTTTTGTGAGACAAACAAAATGAACACATGAGAAAAGTTTCACATGCAAGAGAAAGATGATGTATTTAAATACTCCCTAGCTAGAAAAATGTAGAGGAGATGAAGAAAACTTGTTTTTCGTTGGTGACTAAATGCCCATCTATTGTCTTCTTCTTTATACACCCCTCTGGTTAATTGTTTTAAGAGCTGAGTTAGTTTTGAATTCTTTATTTTTCCTTTTGTAGGCTTTACATAAATAGCATGCCAAAAATTACAAGCACAAATACAGCGAAGTGGAATCCACATACCAATATACATATAGAAAAGAACAGCCCCGAAAATGCACATTGTTTTCCTGTGACCAAATAAAGGAGCCTTGTGAAGTATATCAAGTAACCTGCCATAACACCCTTATAAAGGTGGAAAGTTTTTTTTTTTGAAAAAGAAAAATGAAATAATAAATAGGAAGTAGAGGTCCAACAAAAGAGGTAGAAATCATAGGGGATTACCCATACAACATTTCAAACAACATAAAAAGAAGAACCAAGCTAGGCTAAAGTTGTTAGAGTTACAGTGACACTAAGATACTCGGACTACCACGTTGGTGCAGATGTTGTAGTAGGATATGCTCCCTAACTTCATTGAGTAGCATGGATTTCAAAGCTTCTTTAGAAGAGCTTTTGTTAGCGAAATGTCTTAGATTTCTCTCCTGCCATAATCGGTAAACATAAAGACCCAGAGCAACGTGGTGGATCATCTAGTTGATAGAGAATAATTTTCTCCATTAATCAAGACATAATTGACAGTAATTCTCTTTACTATCATTGACTCCTAAATTGTTGTAATTTGTATTTATTATTGATTTTATTTCTTTTTAGATTAGAGAATAGATTTGCCACTAATGTGTATATATGTACTCTTACAAGCATATGAAAAACACAACAAGTATTTTCCATAAACTTGCAAATCTTTCATGGTATCAGAGCTAATCTCTGCCTAAATAGATTGACCTCCATTCCTTCACCTCTTCACCATGTCTTTTTCTTTCAACTCTTCTTTTGATACATCAAATAACACACTTCTTATTCTTTTACCCAACTCCTCTTCAACTTAAGGAAACTCTGTTTCACTTAGAAATTTGATATCTCTAAATGCTTCTTCTCAAATTCGTTTTAAACTAATGAAGGATGGAGGAAATTACGTTTACTGGAAATCTCAAATGACCAATCTATTGTTTGGTTATGACTTACTTGGTTTTGTTGACGAATCTCGTCAATGTCTGCCCAAAACCGATCAAAATTACAAATTTTGACTTTGCTAAGATCGACTGGTACTACTAGCTATCCAACTGAACAATCACAGCACCGTAGGTCCTACCATTAACAACTACTCCACTTTGGCTACTGCTTATAAAAAATTAGAAATAAATTTTGCCAATTGTTTTAATACTCGTATGTTTTCTCTTCTCTCTCGTTTGATGAGTATAAAGAAGAATGATATGTTTGTTGTTGAATATATGAGCAAGGTTAAGAACCTTATTGATGATTTGAGTATGATTGGCCATTCTTTAAGTGATGTTGATATTATTGTACACACTCTCAATGGACTTGGTGATGAGTTTAAAGAATTGAAGGCAACCATAAGAGTTCGTGACACTCCAATTTCATTTGAAGCATTATTTGACAAACTTATTGGTGAAGAATTGACACAAAAATAAGGCAACAGCCAGAAAGATGAACTTGAAATTACAGCACAATTCATTTAGAAAGGAGGAAATAATCGAAATCGCTATAGCAAAGGCAACAAGAGTACTTCCAGCCTTATAATCAAAGATCCTATACAAGTTCATATCAACATCCTCACCAACATCAAAGCAATCAAGGTAACAACTCTTATGCTAGACAATCTTCTAATATGATTTTTTCTTAGTGTCCAAACACATACTCATATAAGTCCAAGCCAATCTGTCAATTATGTGATAAACTTGGACATACTGCAAAGGCTTATCGATTCAAGGCGAAACTATGGCAACCTCAAGCAAACTATACAAATGGTGCTTCAAGCTTAATGTCTAGCAATTGGGTTCTAGATTCGGGAGCCACTCATCATTTGACATCCGACCTGCAAAACCTTACTGTGCACTCAAATTACAATGGAGATGAGGATGTCATTGTTGGAAATGGTAATGGAATTCCAATTACGCATATTGGTTCTTCTTCTGTACATTCTCCTAATGCCAAGTTTTCACTAAATTATATTTTGTGTGCACCTGCTATTAAGCGAAATCTAATTTATGTATCTCAATTTGTAGACAAAATCAAACCTCTATTGAATTCTTCCCTAATCATTTTCTTGTGAAGCAGGGGCGTCTTTGGTGCAAGGCTGGAGTAAAAACAATCTGTACGAGTGGCCAAATCACACCTATACTAATCAAACATATCAACCATAAGCTAATTTACATGTCTTATCTCAAGTTTGGCATCAACGTCTTGGTCATCCCTCTGCATTAGTTCAGCGAAAGCTTTTATCATCTCAAAATATTTCTTATTCCAATTCATCCAATGTTCACTGTGACTCATGCTTATGCAATAAAAGCCATAAACTTCCTTTCAACACTTCTTCAATTAAGTGCGACAACCTGAGGACCCATTTCAATGTCTATTTACTGATATTTTGGGTCCTGCCCCGATTACTTCCTTTGGAAATTTTCGCTATTATATTGTCTTTCTTGATTATTTTACAAAATACACTTGGTTATATCCTCTCAAATTAAAATCTGAGGTGCCACTCATTTTTGAACGCTTCAAAAATCTTATTGAAAATTTCTTTGGTACTAAAATCAAAACTGTGTATACAATGGTGGCGGAGAGTATCAAAGTATACATCACATACTCTTGAAACATGGCATCCAACACCTCACTTCCCCACCTTACACACCTGAACATGTTAGTTCAGCTGAAAGCAAATAATGCCACATTGTGGAAATTGGACTTACCCTTCTTCACCAAGCCTCTATACCCTTATGTTTCTGGCCCATGTTTCAAACCGCAATCAATCTCATCAATCGCACGCCCACCTCAACACTAAATTTTGACACACCATATCATAAGTTATTCCATCATCACCCTAATTGTAGGTCCCTTAAAGTCTTTCGCTGCTTATGTTACCCTTGGCTTAGACCATACGCCAAACACAAACTAGAATCCAGATCCTGTCCATGCATCTTTCTATGGTACTCCATTTCTAATCATGCCTTTCACTGTTTTGATTCAAATAAAATTCAAATGTTTGTATCAAGACATGTGGTGTTTGTTGAAAATGTTTTCCCTTTTCAGAAAAATTCTTTTCCTGATTCTCCCTTTAATAATGAGCTTATATCCGAGTTTGCATCCATCGCTCAACCTGTCCAATCCTCTTCCAACGACTTCCCCATTCAACCAACACCATCTACTTTATCTCCAACTAGAGTACCCATTTCTAATACACTACTGCAGAATCCAATCTCAAGCTCTCTATCACACACTCAATCCTCCTCACTAGTGCCTGTCTCTCTAAATGATTCGGTCTCTTATACGAATGATCAACTCTCTCCATCCTTAGACACAAGCGCCTCACCTGCACCTTCTGCAAGTGATATCAACAACTCATCAACACAAACACCACCACCAAACCGCATGGTTACTAGATCCCAAAATAATATCTTCAAACCAAAAAAACCTTTCTCTCTTAATAATGTTGCTACACCCAAACAATCAGAATTGTTTATCCATACTGAACCTTCTACATTTCAACAAGCATCCAAAACTCTCCATTGGCGCAATGCAATGGTAGAGGAATATCAGGCTCTCATCTATACACACTTGGACACTTATTCCTACTGCATCTGCACAAAATATTATTAGGTGTAAATAGGTGTATCGCATTAAGAAGAATCTTGATGGCACCATTGCTCATTATAAAGCTCGGCTTGTTGCTAAGGGCTTTCATCAACACCCGGGTATTGACTTCACTGATACATTCAACCTAGTTATTAAACCCGCAACAATTCGATTGATTTTGAGCATTGTTGCATCCCATGGTTGGGTTTTAAAACAACTAGATGTGAATGTTTATATGCAGCAACCACCAGGTTTTGTCAATTCTCAGTTCCCTAAATATGTGTGCAAGCTTCATAAAGCCATTTATGGTTTACGGCAAGCTCCATGTGCTTGGTACAATGAACTTAAACCCTTTCTCCTCAGTATTGGCTTCCTAAATTTGAAGTGTGACACCTCACTTTTTACTCTTTGCACCACTTCTTTTATCATTTACCTTCTTATGTATGTAGATGATATTATTATCACAAGAAGTAATCCAAAAGCAATCCAAGACTTTATTCTCAAGCTCTCATCACAGTTTTCCTTAAAGGATCTTGGAGATCGCAGTTACTTTCTTGGAGTTAAAGTTACTAGGACCAACAATGGTCTCTTCCTCTCTCAGAAGAAATATATTACTAATCTTCTTCTCAAAACGAGCATGATCAATATGAATGATGTTTCAACTCTGATGTCTACCACTAACACTCTTTGCTGTAATGATGGTTCTCCCTTTTATGATCCTACAGAATATCGTCAAATTCTTGAGTCTCTTTAGTATTTATCATTTACAAAATTGGATGTTTCATTTGCTGTCAACAAACTTGCTTAGTTCATGCATTGCCCTACTGCTAATCATTGGCTAACTGTAAAAAGGGTGTTACGCTACTTAAAAGGAACTTCAGAATATAGGTTATTCTTCTCCTCTCAAATTCCTCTCAACTTTAGGTATTTGCGGATGCTGATTGGGTTGGGGATGTTGATTCTCGGGTTTCTACATCAGCATATGTCACCTATCTTAGCTCTCATCCTATTAGCTGGTGTTCTAAAAAGCAATCAACTATTGCTCGATCTTTTTACTAGAAGCTGAATATCATGCCATTGCAACTGCCACAATCGAAGCCAATTGGTTAACTCATTTGTTGCGCGAATTGGGCATCTTTCTTAATGCTTCACCTATTGTGTATTGTGATAATATGGGAGCTACTTACCTTTCCTCCAATCCCGTGTTTCACTCACGTATGAAACACATTTCTATTTATTTTCATTTCGTACGCGACCAGATGGTCAAAAAAGCTCTACTCGTATCTTATATCCATACTACAGATCAACTTATTGATTCCCTTTCAAAACCTCTAGCTAAGAAGTTGTTCTTGGATCATCGTTTCAAGCTTTGAGTCCTTCCTGTTCAAGCCCGTCCTTTGTCCAGTTCAAGGACTCCTACGCTTGTGGAAGTATTCTCCGTAAACTTGCAAATCTTTCACTCTTCAGCTTTTGTATACGCATTCAGATTGGATAGACGGAAGAATATGTCTAGAAGTGACTTCTCCGGGTTGAGCCATTGACATTGCATGGTAACATATTTCCAGATATATTTATTAAAAGAGCATTTGAAAAAGAGATGGTACTTTGTTTCCTCGTGTAATAGATACATAGGACAAGATGTATTAACTTGCAAGAATGGCATGCGATCTTTGGAAAGTTGAGACCAGCTGACGGAAAAGTTGGTAATTTTGAGGGACTAAAAGAAACATAAGGTGTTTTCTTCAAGTGATGAGGAGGAAAAAACACCGCATCCTTCTATTAACATTTTTGTGCGTTGTTAGATCTCTCGATCCATTGGTTGGACTTTGAAGTTTATGGTTGCAGAGGCAAAGAGAGAGGAGACGGTGACACTCCATTTGCTTAATAAGAAAAAATATGTTTACTGATAATGCTAGCTGGGCCATACTAAATAACGCAAAACAATTCTCTTTGCATACCGATGGTTGAATCAGTCCACCACATACTGTTTGGAATGGGTCAGGCACTATCAAATGAAAGTTTAGAGATCGGACGCTGCTTGTTACCACTGCCACTTCGAGGAATCCTCTCTTTATGTCATGAGGGACTGCCCCAAAGCCCGCATCTTATGGAAATGGTTTCCCACTCAGGTTATTTCTGCAGAGTTCTTTACACTGAACCATCAGGAGTGGCTCAGAAAAAATCTTTACACACCCGCTGGTAGGGGGATACGATTGGGCTATTATCTTTAGCACAGCGTGCTGGTTTCTCTGGTCCTGGCGTAATAGACCACTCTTCGATGCACAATTTCCTGGCCAATTTCACCAGATCATTAGATTATTGAATATGTACAGCATATTCAACAGTCGAAAGATTGGCAACAACGGTCTCGATGGGGTACTTGCACTAGACGGGAGTAGCTCATCTGTTGGCGCCCACCTCCCCAGGGTTGGGTGAAATTAAATACAGACGGAGCCAACAAGCTCACGCCTTTCAGCCACTGCAGGTGGCTTGCTACGACATAGTTTCGGAGCTTGGTTGGGAGGCTTTGCTCAGAACCTGGGTTGGTGTTCTACGACCATAACAGAACTTTGGGGAGTGCTTTCAGGCCTTAACCTGGCATGGACCGCGGGGTACAGACATCTTGAACTAGAAGTGGATTCGCTTACTGTGCATAATATGCTTTCTTCCCCAACAACGCGTGCTACTTATCTAAACCCGTTAGCAGTCAGCATCAATGAACTGCTCAACTGCAACTGGGTCGTGGTTATCCGGCATATATATAGGGAAAGTAATCGATGTGTGGACTGGCTAGCAAATTTTGCCGTACAGCTCGATTTAGGAGCCACTTCTTTTGAGCACCACCTACGGGTTGCATATCTTTCCTCTTAGAGGATGCTTTTAGGGTTTATCACCCTAGAGTCAACATTTAATGGACTAGCTTGTATTCCCTTTATCAAAAAAGAAAAAGAAAGTTTAGAGAATGAAGAAGATAAATAAACATGTATAGAATTGGGGCTTTAGAAACATCGAGGGAAAGATTCTCAATGCCATGGAATTTGTTTTGATTTAACTATGCCCACGATGAAGAGGACTTTGTAAATTTCCATTTTAACATTTTAAACGAATTGGGCCTTGAGGTTTTATTTTGGGGTGAACATTGCAAATGTCGCCCAATGCAAAGACCAATCTAATACTGTAATGTTGTAAGTTTTGATGCTGTAGGTGTGTTAGGTTCTACTCCGTCAGGTCAGTCACACAACTCCAACCCACTGAAAAAACCTAAACGGAGAAACTCTCTGTTGCATTTGTAGCCCCTTTTGGAACCATCATTCTCATAATTTTGGAGGGTGTATTGCAGTTTCATGATTTTCGTGCTTTTGGTTAGTGGGTTGCTGTAAAGATTCTGTCTTTTCTGACAAAGCTTTGAGTTTTACTCCTTGACTGGTCTGGTTTCAATGTTGTGTCAATTGGCTTCCTTGGTTTTGGTTTTGGTTTTCGCTATGTTTCTTTTATCGGGCTTATTGGAATCTCCATGAAGGGTATAGAGTTTACTCAAGAACTCACTAGTTGTGCGTGCTTCAGTAGAATATCTGGTCAAATTCAAGGAAGAGGGATAACTGTAGAGCATGGTGATGGTGTGGGGTTGCAGATGACCCCCATATCATTAGCTATCAGACCTTTCAGGGTTCAAGCCTCCCGGATCGCCATTGCCTATTTTCATACTCCCACTTTTGGTGGATCTAGGGCGTTTATTGAGACTGGGGTAATACAAGGCCCTGAGGCTTGGTTAGTTAAAGTTGTATCAACCCTTTTTGCCACTTCACATTCTAAAGATTCTTGCTTGGGTTATTTACGTGATAAGCTAACGCCTTTAATCGCGTTTGAGGTAATTAAACGGTATAACAACCCAATATTGGGCTTGGAGTTTCTGCAATTCAGTAGATTGAATTTGAATCTCAGTCATTGTTTTTGGACTTATAGTTTACTTTTGAGGTCCTTATGCCAAATGGGGCTCCATGATTTGGCAACAGAAACATATGACTACATGAAGAGTGATGGACACTCGTTTGACAGTGCTCTCCTAGGATTTTTGGTGACTTCTTATGCTCAAGTGTGCAAGTTTGACACTGTCAAGAAATTTCTTTCAGAGGTTGAACGTGAGGACAGTGGAATTAATTCTTTTGTGTATAATAACTTGCTCAATGAGTTGGTTAAAAGAAATAGAGTCCACGAGGCAATTGGCCTACTTAAAGATCGTTTGGCACCACAATCTCCACCAGATACTTGGACTTTCAATATTCTTATCCGAGGTCTTTGCAGGCTAGGGGAAGTTGATAAGGCCTTTGAAATTTTTGACAACATGGGGAGTTTTGGATGTTTTCCTGATATAGTCACATACAACACTCTTATAAATGGATTATGTAAAGCTAATGACGTAGTTAGAGGGTGTGACTTATTGATGGAAGTTAAGTCTAGAGATTCTTGTTCACCAGATGTTGTAACTTATACATCTATTATCCGGGTTTTGCAAGCTTGGTCAGATGCAGGAGGCCTCAGTTCTTTTTGAGGAGATGATTGTGTCAGGAATTAATCCAAATGTCATCACTTTTAATGTTCTTATTGATGGCTTTGGCAAGAGTGGCAACATGGTTGCAGCAAAATCTATGTATGAAAAGATGATTTCTTTTAATTGCCGACCGGATGTAGTTACCTTCACTTCTTTAATTGATGGTTATTGTGGAACTGGAGAAGTGAGCCTGGGTTTGAAGCTTTGGGACGTGATGAAAACAGAAAAGATATGTCCAAACATTTATACCTATGCTGTTCTCATTAATGCTCTATGCAGGGATAATAGACTTCATGAGGCTCGTGATTTACTGAAACAGTTGAAATGTAGTAATATCATTCCAAAACCATTTATGTACAACCCAGTGATTGATGGTTTCTGCAAGGCTGGTAATGTGGATGAGGCAAATGTAATTGTGGCGGAGATGGTGGAGAAGAAATGCTACCCAGATAAAGTGACATTCACCATTCTTATTATTGGGCATAGTGTGAAAGGGAGAATGAGTGAAGCAATCAATCTTTTCGATAAGATGTTGGCAATTGGATGTTTGCCAGATAACATCACTGTAGGTTCATTGATATCTTGCCTTTTGAAGGCCGGGATGTCCAATGAAGCCTCTCGTGTTATACAAATGGCATCAGAGGACCTCAGCTTCTTATCTTATCGAAAAACCGTCCCTTTCAAAGCGAATATAGAAATTCCTGTGGCTGCTTGAAGGAAGAGTTGCCCTACAATTGGAATTGGGTTTCTGGACCAGTTCATTAAACAAGGACATTTTCTGTGCCTCTTGTTTGTTGTACATATGTGATACCTGAGAGTTTTGCATGGTGAGTAGTTTCTCCATTCTTGACTTTTAGCTAAGTTCACAATATAATATAGCATTTATTTAGAGCGTCTCCTTCATACAACATTTGTGTGTTTTTTGTTCTGGCGCAAATTTCTTAAAAATACTTGTCTCTTAACTTGGAAACAAATCAAGTCTGTGCTTAAATTAAATCTCTGGCTTCTTGAAGCACTGCATCAAAGACAACTTCTTTTAACTTATGAGTGCGATATGAGTTTCCATGTTGTTTCTATTATACATTTCTGAATAAAAAGGTTGTGTCCTATAAATTAATAAGTTTTTCTATTGGAATTCTCTCTCTCTCTCTCTCTCCCTCTTTATGTAAGTGTATTTATAATAGTCATTGTGCTGTCATAGTTCCCCCAGTTTACTTTATTTTGTATTGATTCATGCTAGAGATAGAGGTGGTGTTTCCATAGGAAATCTGAATTTTTATAGACACCCAAATAAATCTGTTTACAGTGCAGTTATAGGATATGCATTTGGAAAGAGTTTTGAGGGAACTAAAGCCAGAGTATGTACCAGTCGATGTGATTGGACAAAGAATGACATAGAGTATCCCACTCATGTCAGAATGGAGAAACATTGATCCATGCTAGTACTTCTATGGATGGTTAGATTCTTATCTTTTAGGTGATCATGAACTGTTGGCTTGGAGTATAAGATGACAAGTTAGAAATATGATTGAAACATCATTGCATCTATGAATAAGCCACTGGCACTATCATAACAAAAAATTAGCCAAATATATATTTCCAATATGAATTTCATATCTGGATCAAATAATAGAAATAAAGTTGTGACGCCGATAATTAAAAGGTGCTTCATTTTGATGCCAAGGATAGATTTCTTGTTAATATTAGGAATAAAGTTCTTGGGTAGAATTAATGTGGCTTTTTAGATAGAATCAATTAGTTGTGGCAGAGAATATAGCATTTTACAAGTATTAATGGGATTTCAGAGATTTTAAGTTCTTGTGAATTCGTTTCTTATCATGCATAGTAAATTAATTTATGATGATTAGAAAGCTGGAAATCTTTGTTGACTCACAATAATATGGCGTGCTGTAGGTTTTATGGTGCTTTTGTTACTAGTAGTTAATTGACTTACTATCAGCTTTTACATGTCTTCTATGGGTATGAATTTGTTATAGAAACATGAATGGGGGATCTAAGAATTTACCTCTTTCTCATGATATCTTGGTTTGGTTTTTGATTTTCAAAAAAAAAAAACTTCAAATTAACATGTCACCATGCTATACACCATGTCCAGTATACTATGAATCTTTTAGCAATTAAGCTCTTCTAGAGTAATTCACTGCATAAGTTCTGGTGTCATGCATTTGCTATTAATGCTTTGTGCTGAAGAGTCTTTACCTGCAAAATTTCCTAAAACTTTTCCTGAAACTGTGCTACTCTGTGATAGGATGAAGATGCAGTTCAAGAAGTGCTGTTATAAAGAAAATTGTCTGTTCAAACAGATAAATGAGGCTGTATGTATATATCTGGTATTTAAAGTTCTGCAATCTTTTAATCGCATTGCGGGGAAAGGTTTCTCTTTTGCTCTATTGCAATTGAGCTTGAATCAATTTTGCAGATTAGGTTCATGAACTGACAAGCTCCAAATAAAGAGCGTGACTTCTAGATCTTTGCTGTGTATGTTATCCGGTTAATCTGTACAAAAGTATTTATGAGAAAATATTATGGCCAGTTTTGCACATACGACCTAATAACAAATGATGCTTTTCTTATTGGCAAAGATGTTTGCCAAGAAAAGTACATTGTCTTTTCATCCTGGTGCTGTCTTCTTCAGAACATCAACCTGAAAATGGCGATGAATACCCTGCATTACGTCCTTTATGTATGAGGTTAGATTTGGCTATAGACTGATTTCTGTCTCTCTTCTTTTCTTTGCCCTTTAAGAGTATGTAAGTACATAGTGGTTCATTGAGTTTCTGTAACCGGAAACATATAGCCTGGTGTGTGGAGTAGGTGGTTCAAATAATCACTACATTTTGTGTTGAAGCTCACCTACAAGCATTCAGGTTTATAGTAACGGAAATGAGCACTACAAGATATAGGCAGTTCTTATTCAATTAACTATAATTCAATAACTACAAGTGGTTTTCAAATATATTTGCTGTTTAATACTATCAAAATCTTATGAAATAATTGGAGAATGTTATTTCTTAAAAGAATATCAGTTCCAATATCATAAAAATAAAAGGGTGGATATTTTATGAAAAATGATTCTAATAAGATTTGAGGTGGATGAATTCTTGTGGATAAATTTATCTTATTATTAGAAATATTTAGTCTGATTATATTTTTTAAGGTTTCATGATATTATACAAGAAAACAAGTTACTACATAAACAAGAACCCTCACATAAATGGCAAAGTATTCAACTTTATAATCTTTATTATAATCTTTATAAGTTATTCTGATTGGAATATAAATACTAGTAGGACTAGTTATTATCTAGGAATATATATTATATTATTGTTGTAGGATAGTTGTATTCCATATCGAGTTATTTATATAAGATTGAACTTGTTCGAAAAAACTGGTGCTTAGCATTACTTTTAAATTGAATTCTTCATTTTCAACTAATAATCATATAGGTATTTTACTATCTCCTATCTTAATAATGGTTTCTATTGCGGTATCTATTTGATGCATTTCACTATTGGAATTTATATACTAATAAGGTTCACTTAGTTGGAAAATTATCAAATTATTTATTAGATTATGATTAATGTAACTTCCACTAGCTTCAGTATCGATTAAAATATTATAAGGGACATAATTTGTACCATCAAAATATGCTCATTTAATTTTATAATTAGAACTTATCTTTCTATCTCCTCTAATTAAAGCATTAGCATATCTTTTACTATTTGAAACACAAGTTTCTGAATAAGATAATCTAGGTAATAATTAGTTGTCAGAAGTTAGTAATGATTTTTGTTGTAAATCTAATGAAAAATCTTTTTCAAGGTCTTCTATATTTGCTATATAAGGAGGATTAAAGAGAGTGTTCTATAAAAATCTTTATCTTGCATATTATAAGATCTTAGGATAGATATTAAACAAAACTTTTTCATATTGAAGATTGCCTATCAAAATTCCTATATAGGCCTCTTTTCTATTGTGAATTCGATCATCTAAATATCAAATATATATATATATATGAGCTAATTAGTCAATAATACTAAATATTAATTGATCTATTAATTATATTAATTTTTTAATAAATTATAATTTAATTAATTAATTATATTATATTATATTATAATTATCAACAGTGAAATCAAAATTAGGTAATTAGTTAATTAATTATATTATAAAGAAGAATTTTTTTAATTGTTGTTAAATATATTATAATTAATACTAATTAGTAATATATATATTTGCAATTATATCTATATATATATATATATATATATATATATTATACATATATATAATAGCAAAAAT
>JAOTBA010000204.1:12355622-12366047 GCA_025629845.1 Erythroxylum squamatum
AACAATTTTGTGTTCTAATCAACAAGTTTTCTTCAAGAAGGGATTAACGAAAAAGATTACACAATTCAACCCCCCCCTTCTTGTGTGTTTGATTATCATTGTATTAACGTATGATTCACTTCAGTTCTTTCACTTGATTTTTTTCTTCCTTCTCTCTAGTTTTTTCTGGCTATTATCTTCTTCCTTCCTTACCTTTCTTTGTTTTCCAACTTGATGTCTTCCTTTCGACTGCTCTTTCTCTTCTTGCAAACATCGCTCAAACTTGCTTAGCTCCCCATACTCCAACTCATTCTTCATCAGCCACACGACTGCTTTGTCTAGCTTCTCAGCTTGTGGATCCCTAGAAGGATTTTTTAGTAACTTTCTTAGTCCTTTCCTGCCTAAGTTATCTTTCTTATTTAAGTAACAACTTTTTATCTGTCCACTCTTTCTTTCCTAAACCGTTACATACTAGTAAAACTTTTGACAATGTTTCCACTAACTAGATTGATTTCCCACTTTTACCCATCCCCATTCACTAGATCAATCCTCCACACCCATTAAGTTTCCAGCTACCTCCCTCGAAAAATCAAACTTTTCTTCCCAACAAAACCTCCCACTCTCTTTACCTAAGGATCCCAGTCCTCTAGACCAAATTTAATCTCTTCCATATTCTTCCTCCCCACCTTCTACTACTCAGACTACTATGTCCACTTCACTAGAAAACACTTCAACTTATCCTGCAACCACTTCTTCCATACCAAACCAAAAAGGTTGGAAACAAGTGATTAGTGACCAGCCTAAACTTACCTTGCATTATTTTCCTCTTAAAGAATTAGAAGGAAGGACTATAATAGTGTTAGACATTAATAGTTAAAGGAAGGAGCCCATTTTTAGGAAACCATTACAGTAGCTTTCTTTGTGGACCATAAGCTAGCTTTCCCCTAAATCCAGTGATGGGCACAAAATCAATGTAGCATCCCACTACCATAAGGTACATACCAGAACATCCTAAGAACATTCTAGTACATAACCCATAATAATGGCATGTTAGAGCAGTAACTACAATCCCTTAATCATGGCATCATCATAGATACATAAATGTCACCATATTTTAAAACTGAATCCTCATTTCATTTCATAAAAACCGTATATATACATTGTAGCTTTTCAGTAACTTCTAAACATTTACAATGATTCAAACCTAATACAAAACATGATACATGAAAGAGGAATTAATCAAAAAGTCTAACTAAATCCTTCAGTCTCAGCTGACCGACCTTTAAGCAATTTCTTCATAAAAGTACAAGAATTATGCTTCTTGTAGAGTCTCTCTGTCGTTAATGTCCTCTCTTGTTCTTGAAATATCAACGTTGCAATTTTGATGAGTTTTGCGAACTCAGTGATGTAACCATCCTCAATGGTTCACTGAATTCATATCATATATCAACACATGTAAACACATAATTCACATCTTTTCCTTTAGCATATAGCATCACATATCCCATTTTTATTCAAAGACATGACCACATTATATTTCAATCACTCAAACACATGTGTAAAGTGTATATGTAAATGCTTGTGAGACTCACTTTTAATTTTTACGTTGTTGTTAGCTCAGCTTATATAATTTTAGCCAAACTTGTGTTGGAGTTTTAAAAATCAACTTAAAAATTTGTGTTATTATTATTTTCATTCATTGAATAAGACCTTATGTATTATGTATTTGAGCATATAATATAAAACAAAGGCAAGTCTGGAATGAAATGACTAGCTTAACTATTTCATAATGCTCATGTATATACACATGTTTTCTGGAAAAAAAGAAGCAAATCTCTATTTTCCTAAACTAGGACTGTTATAGTTGGTTATAGGCAGATTTTATAGTTAACTTCAATCTACAATTATAATAAAAAATATATAGATAACTACAATCTACAATTATAATAAAAAATATATTGCCAAACTATAGAAGATCATAATCTTTTTTAGTATGTGATTTCATAGTTAACTTTTCCAAACCCCCTTCAAGTTGCTGAATAGATGTCTGTGATTCCTGTTATACCAATTAATGGTAAGAACCCTGGTTTTGTTATTGCCTTGGTTCTTGTCTTGAAGGTAAATGAGTGAGTTTATCCATCCATCTTCAATTTATCATTTTATGAAACATTTGTTGATCATTACATGCTCTTAATGATCATGTCGTATTGAATTGTTAATAGGTAAGTTATCATTGTATAATATTGTTGAAAAAATTAGAGTTTTTTTTTAGAATTCTAAATTTTGGGGAGTTTGTCAGAAGTTTCTTAAATTACATGGGAGGTATATGTCTTTTACCTCTCTAACTAATATGTGTTATTCTGTATCAAACATAAATTAATTTATTTTAACTATAAAATCATGATAAATGGTGTGTATAGATTGTTGGACATTATAAATATTTCAAATAGTGTATAGTAATAGAAAATCAGTATGTGAGTAAGTCTATTACCAGGCCTTAGACCAATATATGAGTTTAAATCAAGCCCTTAATGAAAACTTTTCACTAGTTTTAAGTCAAGCTTGGCTCATTTATTGAACAATCTTTCAAAATATATTTGGATTTGACTCGTTTACAAAATGATCCCAGTCTTGTTGAGTCCGAAATGAGCTGAGCTCATGATCCCTTATTGAACGTCATGGCTCATTTGCAAACTGTCCACTATCACCTACTTCAAGACAAGTTGTGATGGTTAGTAAAGTTCTAACTGCTATAATGATTACCTAGCTCCAAACAACTTATAGGAGAGAAGCTCGTAGTGCGTGGTATCTTTTGAGGTGTATAAGCTACATGTTTTCTAAAGAAATGAGCCTTTCTGAAGTTAATTTTTTTGTTCTAAATCTTTAAATTTTAGACAGCCATATTCCTGATAGACTTAGTAAGTTCCCAAATTTTAGTTCTTTTCACGTGAAGAGGTTTGTTTCTTGAAGGAAAACTTAATTTATTTGACTATATATAGAAACAACCGATTCATCAGATTCTGGTGTACTGAATTGTTGAAATTCATGATCTATCAGAAGTTGATTATAATCTGCTGACATATCAGCAAAGAGTAATGTACGAGCAAGGCTTAAAATTTTAACTTGTCTCCTATTGGAACTGAATTGTTCTTCGAAATTCTTGTTTCAGAACCCTGTTTGTATTAACATTGAATATTACTTTTGTTCCTAGATCAGTTTTTGTTATGGTTTTTACCTTTTGAGCTTCTGGTTATATAGGAGTAGATGACGGGGAAACTATAAAAGTGGCAAGATGTGGCGGAGCAGACCCAGACAGAAATCAAAATGGTGATCTCTTTGTCACCATTAAGGTAATCCAGATTTCTTCGTCTTGCGTATGTTATCAATGGACATGCTTAGTCATTTGGTTAATACCTTTAGCCGGCACTGAAAATAAGTTGCTTGAAAAGTGCCAAGGATGCAATTCTTTGAGGCTAAAAATGATTCTAAATGTTGGCATGTGGGGAAAAATTCAAAGGTTATTTCCTTATCTTTGGTGGCAGGGGTATGGCTTTTAGGGTGTATGTTTTAATAACTTCTTTTTTGCTTGCCTTTTCTTCTATGTGTATGGACAACTGCTTTGTTACACATCATTACACTACAGAACTGGGTGTTGCTTTCATTACGTATCCAATGTTTATTTTTATGAGGATCACCAAAGTAGCCTTCTTTTTTAGGTGCGAGAGGATCCGGTATTCCGACGAGAAGGCTCTAACATCCATGTAGATGCTGTTCTTAGTATCACTCAGGTAAGCCAACTAATGGGAAGAATATTTTAGAATTTCAATGCAGATTAATCCTACTCGATTTGTTTGGTTGGGTGCTGTAAGTCTTCAACTATTTAGAATAAGCTAGGGTTTCTGATAGGAACTCTAGCTTAAGAGGCTAGAGGTTCGTATGATATTGAAAATAAAACAGTGGAAACACTGCTAATACAAGTATGAAAAGATGATAACTCACTCAACCAGAGCACAATTGCTCCTCAGGGAAAGAATACAATCTTTCTCTGTCTCAACACACTCCTTACTACCCGAATCCCCCTCTCTCTCTTCTCCCCTCCCTATTTGTCTCCCTAGCTGTCCCTAGTACATTCGGTTATTCCCTGTGCCACCTCAGCCATTCTAACTAACTCTGACATCACTCCCTGCAGCCCCCCTCTTTCTTCCTACGTGAATACACTCTCCATATTCTAGGCTTAGTATGATTATTGTCATTGGTCCTAACATTTTCAATCTGCTATGTTTTGAAGAAGCTTGCATATTTTCTATGATTATGATTGTTAGCTGCTCCAAAAGGAGTTGAGGTGGTCAATTTTCCATACTGAGAATTATCTTCCACAAAAGTTGCCACGTCAATTTTTGCTGTGTTATTCAAGTAGATCTGATAGTATCAAATTATGCTCAATCAGATTTTAGGATATTTTATTTGCAATGACTGACTTCTGTCAAAGCCACTCTGCCGTCTGAATTGGTTTAAATATCAGCCTGACCTGCCATGAAAGCCTAAAGTAGTACTGGTTATTGTTGGTTTAACTGGTTATTGTTTGTAGTTCCTAAGAGTTTATTTTTACTGTTTATTGTTTGTACAGGGGTTTGCAACCACGCATTTCACTTCCATTGCATTAGCCGATGGCTCAAGACTCGCCAAGTCTGTCCTTTAGGTATGATTCTTGCAACTATCAACCGTTCCAATCATTTCTTTTCTTGCTCCTAGCTGTTGTTTACTTCCAACATTCGACACTTTCTGTCATGGCCTTGGTTTCTTAATATGGCTTTTGTATTATTCATACAGATAATAGCGAATGGGAGTTTCAAAAATATGGCCATTAGAATATTCTTGCTGTTCAACGATCAGGCTTCTCTACCCTTGCTTCGATGATATTAGGAACATGTTCCTGACTATTTATTCTGCTCTTCCTTATGACTTTTCTTACTCATGAATATTTGTGATGCTTTCGTTATTCTTTCAGATCTTCAAAAACCGATGTAGCAGTACACTGCTTTTTTACTACACTTGGTTTCTATAACATGCTTGTATGTCATCCGACGGGTTCCATCCTCTTGGTATAGTTACTAACTTCCTACTCTCCCCTGCAGTAGTGCACGTTAAAACATTAAATATAAATAAAAGACATAAAGATGCACATCTTGATTTATTTTTGAATAGTTTCCTATAATTGAATATTTGAAAAACTCAAAATTTTAAGTTTTTGCCAAATTCTTTTAATGAAATTGATAAGTATTATGGTTTGAAATGTGTCACGTACAAATTTTATTAGGTTTTGTAATAGAAAAAAATTAGTGTACAAACGAAATGTGGCTATTCAATAAAATATGGAATTTTTATAATATTAAATTATAAGAGGTTAAGAATTATTCAAATCACAAGAAAGTATTTTCTTTTAACTTGATTAAATTGAGTTTGTAGAAAAAAAATTACTTTTAACTTGATTAAATTAAGTTTATGGGAAAACAAGATCAAATCATTCAAGTTCTCATGATCTTTTTATGGAAATGATTAAAATAGGATCAGGCAATTGCTGTATGAATTAATCTCTGAAATAAAAGAACTAATGAACAAAAGTTTAACAGAAATTCGTTTATGGGCCTGGTGGGGCGTGGACGTTCTAAGTTAGAAGCTGAAATGTTTTGGTTTCCATGACTTTGTTAGGGAAGTTCCATCCTATTCATTAAGCAAATTATAACACGTTAATATAACTTTAGAAGGTTTCCTCTCAAGTTTCCTGGATGTGTTCTTGATTATCTTTGAAATAATAATGAGATGCCAAAAGTAACATCTCAGACAATGCCGCCTGCACCAGGAAAACAAGAAGGGTAAACATCTTTTCAACCGAAAGAAGAGAGAGAACCATGTTCCCAAAGTACAGTTCTTTTACACAAGATCAAGTTCACACTCCATAGATGAACGTCTCCCAACTACCGATACTTTTGTCTTTTGTAGGTTGAGAAATTTCTGTGACAGTTTAACCGTTGTATATAATGGCTTAACTAATTTAATCTCTAAATTGGCTAAAGATAGGTAAAATAAATACTATTTATGCTTCATATTTTAAAAAGAAGCCTTCCTTGTATGAAAATGTTCTGAAAATTGAATCTTAATTTTATGTCGGTGATGATCTAATAATTTAGCAAAAAGAGATAAGACGTATCCCTGTTTGCAAACAAATGAAAGCAAACATGAGAGAAAGAAGAAATAATAGCATGATAGTAGAGGGCTCCTTGGAATTCACACTCTTTTAAGTGTAGTTGTAGTAGCAAAATAGTGTGTCCATATTGGCACAAGCTTGGTCTTACAAGAAAGACAAAGCTAACAAGTAATTGGTCACTTGTATGAGTATCAAACTTTTTTTTTCTCTGCATAAATTGCAAAAGAGAGTATGAATGAAGAGGCTTCTCCCTCCCACACTTAAGACTCTCCCAAAAACATTAAGTTCTCCATCATGTTCTTACCTCTTAGAGCTACCATCTACAAGGCTCAGGAATTGGGGTGTGAATTAGAGTGAGTAACTCTGGTAACTGCTCACAACTTTGACAAAGGGCAAATTCAAGCTACATTAGAGTCATTAGAGCACAAGGTGGACTTGTAAAGCAAGAACATAGAGAAAGGGACTTGTCATATTAGAGAGGTAAGGTCTCACCACACCTTCCTACATTAGTATCATAGCAAGTATATGTTGCTTTCGTCCTTGAAATTATGCCAAATGAGAATAACATGTCATGTATGTTGAAATTTGTTCATGCATATGTAACATGGCCATCAATGGCAAATTTTCATGTGCTTTGTTTTAACTTGAAATTTTGGCATGGATATGTTTCTTATAATGTCATAAACTTGTGCCTTAAGTTTGGTTAAAAATGATCTGAATTGAGTGAGATATTGCATGATGAATTTCTAAAAAAATCTAGATTTAAGCATGTATTTTCTGAAAGTTCAAGCTCATTTTTCGACCTGTTACAGTACTATTTTGCATGAGATATGTATATGGATATGCTCCTTTTCATATTATCTTTCTAAAGGTATATTATATGCTAAAATCTGAGTTACAATGAGTAAGAAACAATAGCTCGAATGGGCATCGTGGCCATGAAATGCTGGAATTTCTTGAAAATTTGGGTTTAATATGAATATGTTCACCCGCAACATGTGTTTCTCAAAAGTTTAGGCCCATTTTCTGAACTGTTACAATACTGTTTTGCATGACATATGTATATGGATATGATCATTGTCACATTATCTTTCTAACGGTATATTGTATGCTTGAATCGAAGTTAAAATAAGTGAGAAACAATAGCCCGAAAAGGGCAAGTGGCTATGAAAATTTGGAATTTCTGGAAAATATCGTGGCTATGAAAACTTGGAATTTCTGGAAAATCTGGATTTTCCGTAGCCACACAGCTGCATCGTAGGCATCGTGGGGATGGCCCATTTATTAAAATTTTTTAAATTTTGAGATATTTGTTAGCCTAATTTGAATTTTACTTAATTACATAAGTGAAATATTTTTTGGGCTATTAACTTAGGCTTTCATGCTTGATAATTGTGTATTATATTCATGAATTTATGCTACATTTCATATATGCTATAAGTTGCATTTTATTATTTGTTTCATTTATGATTTAAATGATTGTTATTTAAGTTATTAATAAATTGGTTAACTATTTATCTATGTGACTAATTGTTAATTCATGCTAATGGACATAAATTAAATGAAGATGCATTGATATTTTGAATTAGTCCCTATGTTGTGTGATGTATGTTTTCCAAAATAATTTCTTATATACAAGGAAGAAGGTGTGACTTCCCCATTTAATTTTGTTATTATAATGATGTAATAGGATTTGAATTGTAATTATTAATGTTTTGTATCATTAATATTAATGTTTTCCTAAACATTCAACTAGATATGAAGTTATCCTATAGGTAGTGTATCATTCTATTGAAATCTCATCCTAATAAATCGATAACTTGCTATTTATAAGTCTATTAAATGTTAACTCTCATTGTACATTTAACATAGATTACCAAACTCACTCTCTCGATTTGTTGCAAGGTTTGATCTTAATAAATAACAAAAACATTTGTATTATTGAATCAACAACTGAAGGTTCACAAATAGTTCAAACAACAAACCCTAAAATATTATTTTAGCTAATCATAATGTCATTAACATCCTCAACAGCTAAACAATTCATGATAAACATGCTAGAAGAGAAAAAATCGAAATAAGAACTAGATGGGGTGAGCTCCTCCTCTTCTTTGCTCGAATATGGAAAATCTAGATGATGGAATACTCTTTGCTCAATTGGGAATGAAAACCTTGATTCTCCACCTATCTATAGCTTTCAATATGTCTTTTAGCTCTCGGAGGATAGTTTCCATGACTCCCCTTAGCCCTAGGGATTTGTGACATTATATATCATAAAACCCTAAAAAAATAAGTGAAACCCACGTAACTTCTCAGGCTAAGCATCCTACGATCGTGGGAATTATCCTTGTCCCATGATCGTGGGTTAATGTGACAGAAACTTTCTCTATAAATTTCCCACGTTTATGGGTTCTTATTCTGTAGCAGCTCCACTTCTCTTCTCTTGGTCCCTAGCTCAATCATAAAGGTGTTCACCCTCCATTCCTACACCAAAATGATCAATTCTTACCCTAAACCAACTCAAACACAAAATAACAACCATAAAGATCAAACTAAACAAAAACACACAAAACAAGTCCTAAAACACAATAATACTAACCTATTATGCAAGAAACAAATGCCAAATAAACACACACTAATGCATAACTATCAACTTCCCCACACTTAAATCTTTTTTTGTCCTCAAGCAAAATCAAACACAACCAATCAATTCCATCACTTCATTTTCACAAAGATCAAAGCATGCAATCCCTCAAAGTTTGGCCAACTCAAATGTCAAGCCAGTACACATATCATAACTAGTTTTCATTAGCGTACATATGCAAACTCAATTTATGGCACCATCACTCAAAGATAAGTATAAACACATAATGAATCTTCCTCACGATTTCACTCATTTCTCTCAAGTGTTTGATGGCTAGCGTTTCACTCAAGCTCCCTATAGGAAACTACACTATCATAGGCTTGCTAATACACCTAATCTCCTTTACAATGATTACATGCATAAATAGATCAAAAGGACTTGTTTCAGGTTGTAATGTGGTAAGGGGTAAGGCGAGTTAAAAAGGGTAAAGGGTTTAACATAAGCATTCATAAAATAATAAGTGAACAAAAGGATAACAAAACATATTTCTGAAATACAAATGAAAATAAACTACTACTCTGCACTTATTGATACTATCAAAACGTTCTTCCATTTTCTTTTCTTTTGTTCTTTTCTTTCTTTTTTTTAATAATTGAGGAAACAATAAACAAAATAGCAACTAAATACAATGTGATCCAAGAGTAGAAATATCACTTAATACTCTACTATGCTTGTGAATGGGTAGGCTAATGGAGTTTTGGGTTTTAAAATATGGGGTGTTTTAAAGAAACGAAAGGGTTACGGCTCAACGAGGTAGCAAGAGATAATAAAAAGGCATGTCATTTAAGCCAAGGGTTATAAAAAAACCCTTAATCATCTTTATTAAGCATACATCCAGTAGACTCAAACCGATTCAAAGCAAGTTTTGAAGGTAGTAACCTAAGAAAGCATCACACAATCAAAGAAATAAAATGACTATAGATGGAGTCATATAGGCTCAATCCTCACATTGGGTCAAATGAAAATTCATTATACACCTCTACGCTACCTCATTGCTCAAGTGTCAAATTTTAAGTAAGCTTATGCAACCAACTACTCTTCACCACTCAACATGATTCACTCTCTATTCAAGTAGCCTAATCCAAGTTTAAGCATGCATTCGATCTTATTCCAACTAGCATGACAGAATCTCATGGCAAAACACATCAAAATGGTTCAAGTGTTGTTCCATTGCTTAACACAAAACAACAACCTAATATGCCTAAAACATGCATCCTAATTAACAAAATGCAAATAGTAAATAAAACAAAAAAATGCAATTGACAAAGAAAATGTCACCTTCCCACACTTAGACAGCACATTGTCCTCAATGTGACAAGGCAACCACAAAAGGAAATCAAAACATCAAACACAATATCAACCAAGCAAACAAATAACACAACTAACATAGTAAATAAAACAATATAAAAAGTGAAGGGTAAGAAAGCTCATGGGGATTGTGATGGCGAGGGCGTAGGAGAGTGGGCTTCAATGTTCTCTATCTATATGAACTTGAGGAATTTCTTCTTGATGTACCGCTTGTTGTTAGTAGTGTGCCCTAGGCCAATGGACATATGTGATTCATGTATTAACATTATGATTTGTTAATAATATATTA
>JAOTBA010000204.1:12371509-12385552 GCA_025629845.1 Erythroxylum squamatum
GTTAGAAACTTTTGTAATGAAGTTAGTTTAGGAAATTTTTGTAATTTAGAATCATTGTAAGCATAAGCATTCAAATTGTATCATGTGTATTTCATATTTTTGTATTTTTGCATTTTGAAATGGGCTTGTATAAATTCTTTTAGAATTTATTTATGAAATATGATTGGATTTTGGCTTATGACTCTTAAAATTTTAATTGCTCGATATTCAACTACTGTGGGCACGCCACCAACATAGGATGACGGGTTCATTTGGTCTCCGAATGTTGGGCTCCGAAAACGGGGTCCAACATAATCGTTCAATGTTATGCCTCAAACTTAGAGTTTCTAACAATTCAAAATCAAAGTATCTAGGAGGCAATAATTCTTTATCTTTAAAGTCTCGAAATCTCATACCTTCTTCTTCCAAAAAAATTGGGAATGGGGCACAAAAATTGGACGCCATATTAGTTTTACCTTCTCTAAAGACTTGTAGGCATAATTGATCGATTAGTTTCCGGGCAACAAGCTTCTTTGGAGGCATTGAAGAAGAAACATCTACAAAAATAGGCAAAAGAGAGGTGAGCACGTTTTAGAGAGAGAAAGAAATAAAAACTCACCAAATCCTTGTATTCTTGAATGGGTAATATGAAATAATTGTAAAAGAAGTTATTAATGATGGAAAAAATGAAAAAAAAAACAAGGTTTGGGAGAAAGATGAAAGATTTTCGGAGCTAGGGTTCGTGAGAGTCGGCTGCACAGAGAGAGAGAGAGTGAGAAAGTGAAGACCGATAGAAGATTTTAAAAACTCTCTTTTATTATTTCCACGATCGTGGGTTAAGGCTCCAAAAGGTTTATGGAAAACCTTCCCACGCTCGTGAGAAATAGGCCCATTCTCACGATCGTGGGTTAAGGCTCTAGAAAGTTTCTGAAGAGCCTTCCCACGTTCATGGGAAATAAGCCAATTCTCATAATTATGGATTATCCAACTTTTCCAACTTCTTAGCCTTCTTCTAAGCTTAGTATGCATTCCCAACATTCAATCAACCTACCAACACATCAAAATCAACAAGCCAACAAGAAATTGGAAAAGAAAACAAGTTAAAACTTAAACAAAATTGAAACCAAACATAATCAAAACCAAACAAATCAAACAAACAAGTGAGCAAAAGTAAGTAAAAGAAGGTAAACATGCTAAATTAAGGTCATTATCTTGACCATTTCACATGTATTCATGAAGGAGTGGAAGAAAGGAAAGAGATGACTTCCCTTTCTTGTGAGTATGTCCCTCCATAGTATGGCTTGCATTATGCCCATTGACCTTGAATGCTTCACCCTTGTCATCTTCCAAGTCCAAAGCTCCACAGGGAAACACTTGAATAACCTTGAAGGGTCTATTCCATCTTGAATTGAGCTTTCCAAGAAATAATCGAAGTTGTGAATTGAACAAAAGCACCAAGTCCCCACTCTTGAACTCCTTCTTTGTCCTTTCCTTGTACAACTTGGCACTTTCATAAGCATTAAACCTCAATTCTTCTAATTCGTCAACTTGTAACAATCTCTTCTCACCTGCTAGCTTCCAATCTATGTTCAACTTCCTAACGACCCAATAGGCTCGATGCTCCAACTCCAAAGGTAAATGGCATGCCTTGCTATACATAAGTCTATATGGAGTAGTTCCTATGAGTGTCTTGAAAGCTGTCCTATAAGCCCATAAGGTGTCATCTAGTTTTAACGCACAATCCTTTCTTGAGGTGCTCACTACCTTCTCCAAAATCTTGTTCAACTCTTTGTTCACCACCTCCACTTGGCCACTAGTTTGGGAGTGGTAAGGGGTCACCACTCTATGATGAACATTGTATCTTTTCATAATAGTCTCAAAAGGTTTGTTGCAAAAATGGCTTCCTTCATCACTTATAATCACTTTGGGCACCCCAAATCTCGTAAAGATCTTCTTGATGAACTTTTGGACCACCTTGTCGTCATTAGTTGGAATAGCTATGGCCTCAACCCGCCTAGAAACATAGTCAACTCCAACTAATATGTAAGTGCTACCTAAGGAGGATGGGAATGGTCCCATAAAGTCTAAGCCCCACATATCAAATATCTCCACCTCTATGATGTTTGAAAGCAGCATCTTATCTTTCTTCGATATGCTGCCTACTCTTTGACACCTATCACACTTCAGCATAAAATCTCGAGTATCCTTGAACAAGGTTAGCCAACAGAATCCACACTCCAAGATCGGAGCTACAGTCTTATTGGCTCCATAATGCCCTGCATAAAGTGAGCTATGACATTGCATCAAAATTTCAAGCATTTCATCTTCGGGGACACACTTGCAAATCACACTGTTAGCACATATCTTATACAGTACAAGTTCATCCTAAATATAACAAGTTTTAATGCATGTAATTTTCTGTCTTGTCTAACTTTAATATAATTAGGGTATTGATCAACAAATATACCATGAATTAATTTGATGTCTAATTTGAAATATACCATGAATTATATGTTTCCAACATAACTACAAATCTAATTATACTATATAATTAGTGTGAATGATTTCTTGTAATCAATATTGAATTCTTATTTATAGTGTTTTGCTACTAAGCACACTTTGTGTATGTCAAACCATTTCACTTTAATTTTGTCTTATAGACCTATATCATTCAAATGCTCTTCTCTCCTTTAGGAAGTTCAATTAACTCCTAAGTAACATGGTTTTTATATAGTTGTAGTTTTATCATCCATTACTTTTCTCGATTTAGAATGATGAAACCTTTATCATAGTCAACCATCCACATAGGCTTCCTTTAATTCTTTGTAGTCATCCAATTATGTCTAATTTAGGCATTTTTCATAAATAAAGAGAGATTTAATAAACTGCTTTAATGTAAGACATTCAAAAGCTTGTCTTCTTAAATAATCTCAATTTAGTTTTCTAAGTTTTATATAGAGGCCTAAGTATTTTTCTTATCATATCAATATTAATATAAGATTTGCCTAAGCCCTTAAGAGAATTCATAATATGATTGAATTTAAAGCTCATGCTTAAGGTTCTTTGATCACGTTTTATCTATATGAGTACATATTAATATATAAGCATGTAACTTTTCTCTCCTTAACTTGGTTAGTTTCTTCATATGTGACTTTTAGAGTATGCCAAGTTTCATATACCAACTTAGACATGGATACATATTAAATTCATTTTGACCATATGCATGAATTACAATGTGAATGTCTTTACTATTAAGTGAAATGAGCCTTTGTTATTGATGCACTAGGTGTTAGAATCTAAACTGTCTTTCTTCTTTCGATTTCAATTAGTGCACTAGGTGTTAGAATTTTAGTATCCCAAATCTGAACTAGGTGTTCATTTCTGGAGTATAAACTAAGTAAGAGCCATCTTCTCGTTTAACTGTGTTCTATTTCCTAACATAAGAATTGTTGCTTTCCAAAACTGATATTGTAACATATGTTTTAGATATTAGTGTGTCTACATTTGTTAATTACAAGTTTTGATCTTTTTGAGTTGATGCTTACAAAAATGTCATCGTACATTTCCAATGCTTTTTTTTTGCTAAATTAGGTGGTTTTATTGTTATAATAATGTACTGGTTGTGGGATTTTATTCTTAAACATACTTGTTTTGTTAGCAAAACATCAAAACTCTTGAGAGAATGGAAAACATTTCACTTTTAGCATCTTTAATTTGATGATGGTGAGAACGTATTTGCTGATGATAAGTTCAAGTTACCCTAAACTAATTAGATTGGGAGAGAAAGATGGAGTTAATTTTTTATTTTTATAAATGCTTTAAAGCATTGAAGGTGGAATTGGTTGTGATTGAGTTTTCTAATTCTGAAATCATATGATAGGATTGTTTGGTTTCAATTTGGAGGGGAAATGTTTAGAGAATTGTAAAAACTTAAGGGAAATGAAGGATCTAATGATGAAAAGATTTATACCTAACCATCACTCTAGGGACTCGATGAAGATCAAGCATCCCAAAGCATATGTTATAATACAATGCTTTCTTCTTGTGTTATTGTTAATGTGTAAACTAAAGAATAAATGTTCTGTAAGATTAATATGGATACTACCATAACGATTATTATATCTAACTATGAAATCACTTTTTTAAATAACAATTTTGCAGAAATGAGTAATGTTGATAGATCTTGGATGTATATATGATTAACAACCAATGGTTTCATTAATCATGAGTTTGTTAGGGGACTTTAAGCTTTTATTAATTATGCATGTTCTTAACCTGCATATATGGATGGTCCAAAGATCAAATGTCTACGTAAAAAGTGAAAACATATTCGTTTTCTTCCTATTGATGAAGTGAATCTCCATTGGTTAAGAAAAGGTTTTGTTCTAAATTATTTTGAGTGGAAACGACATAGGGATCCATTAATTTGTAGCACCTCAAGAGGTAATAAAGTAAACTCGTCAATAAATGTAGATGGATTTAAAGGGGGACTGATTTTATAACAAATAATGTGGGTGCAACTGAAAATCCTTACACCTAAATGGTTTATGATGTAGCTTATTATACCTTTCAGGAAAATATAGAAAATCTTGAAGAAGAAAGAATCAAACCCAAATGCAAAAAGGTTTTTTGACTTACTAAAATCAGTTGACCAAGAATTATGGCCAAATTGTGAGATCATGACTCAATTATCTTCAATTACTAGAATATATTGACCATAAAGTCTTAAGGGAATATTTCTATTCAAAGTTTGGATAAAATTCTTGCTTGGTATAATAAATTATTGCCTCCTGATCATACAACGGTTGATAATTTTTACAATGTGAAGAAACTTATTAGGATCTTGGTTTGCCAGTTGAAAAAATTAATTGTTTCAATTTGGGATGTATATTGTTTTGGGGAGATGATATAGAATTACAATAGTGCAAATTTTATGGTCAATCTAGGTTCAAACCTAGAAAGCGTACTATTAAATAGAAATTAGTTCCTTGGAAGCGGATGTATTATTTCTCGTAAACTCTGAGACTTCAAAGACTATATGTCTCTGATATTACTGTATCTCACATGAGATGGGATAATGAACATGAACAGGAAGATGGAATAATGAGTCATCCATCGAATGCACTCGCATGGAAACATTTCAATAACACTCATTCTGAGTTTACAGCCAAAAGTCGAAATGTTAGGTTAGGATTGTCGACAAATAGATTCTAACTTTTTGGTCAATCCAGCCAACAATATTCATCATAGTCAATCATAATGCTCCTTAAAATTTGCCTTCATGGATGTGTATGAATGAGGCATGTATGTTCTTGACAATGATTGTGCCAGGGATCACGAATCCAAAGCATAAAATTGATGTATTCTTACAACCATTGGTATTTGAATTGCATCGTCTTTGGGAATCTGGTATGGAGACATATGATGTGTCTCTTAAACAAAATTTTTATTAAGACCAGCTTTGATGTGGACTATTAGTAATTTCCTTGCATATGTTATATTGTCTGGATGGAACATAGTAGAGAAATTGGCTTATCCTTATTGTGGCAATTATTCTGATGTGTTTTATCTTCCTAAAGGGGCCAAAATATCTTGGTTTGATAGCCACAGAAAATTTCTTCCTCCAGATCATGACACGATAAACAAATGTTCATTAAGAATAGGATAGTACAAATACCTCCTCCTTACAAATCTGCTGAAGAGATATTGTAGGAGATTGATAAACTAGGGTTGCTGAAAGTTACAGAACTTGAAGCTGAAGATGTTAATAGAAGCATTAGTAAAAACTTTGGTTGGAGAAAAAGAAATATTTTTTGGGATTTACCATATTAGAAAACTAATTTGATACGTCATAATCTAGATATGATGCATATTGAAAAAATATTTTTGACAATTTGTTCAACACCATAATGAACATTGAAGGGAGGAAAAAGAACAGTGCAAATCACGAGCTGATTTGAAACTTTTTTGTAGAAGGAATGAGTTAGATAAAGATCTTCTTACAAGTAAATATCCAAAAACATGTTACACTTTAAACAAAAAATAAAAGAACATATATATACATATATGACTGGTCAGGTTTGGCCTGGCCTGGCCCGCCCGTGGCCTTTTTACTTTTTCTTAAAAATATATATATGACGAGTCAGGTTTGCCTTGGCCCGCTCGTGGCCCGCCGGGCTGCTAGCGCCAGCCGGGCCATACGGGTTGGGGACATGGCCCTGCCCTGCCCAACCCAACTCAACCCAACCCATTGACATCCCAGTAGAAAAACACAGCTCTTGGTAGTTGCGGTCCTGCAGAAACTTAAGTCCTCTAGGCAGTACAAAACCATAGGTCAATCAGAAGGCATAACTGAGTCGTGTACTGCTACGTTTCAAGTCAAGGATAATTAGCACCTTAAGAAGGCTGGCCAATGAGGTTAACCCCAAAATGAATGCTATCGCCAGAAAACAAACAACTCACTTTTTCAGGATTCTCATGTGAAACTAGCCAAACCCATTACAGGCTCACAATTCCAGTGAAGATTTTGATCATTTTAAAGTACTGGGCTGCTTTTGGACCTTAGTTCTCAGCTACTTAAGAACTTTGTAAGAATTGCCGTGATTACATGCTAAGTAATGCGTATATCCCAGAACAAAAATCAGACCAATCGCCAAATTAAACTGCTTATTACAAACGAGATTCCATATAATATTTGCCTGGATAGTCTATAAAAATAGAGAACGTGGAGAACAACAGGACTTCGTACAATCGCAAGAGAGTCGTACGTTGGGCCAAGATGTCCCTGTGCAGCAACTGCAATCTGGGCATGAAGGAAATTTACACTTACAGCAGCTGATATCTGTACAGCATTGGGACCTAGGACAAGAACAGGGGCAACAATGCAACTTTGGCGCAGCACAGTTGGGACACGAAGGACATAAACAGCAGTTAAATGGATTGCAGTCACAGCAGTGAGGCAATTCTAGATGAGCGGAGCATTTGGAGCAGCAGCAAGAACAAATCCATGAGAAGTTGAAGCAGGGAATTCCACTGCAGGAAATAATTGAATGCTGATTATCTATGGAAAGAGTCAGGCATTTGTAGAACAAAAACTGTAGATGATGATCAAGCTTCGGAATTTACGGTAATTTGAGTACGCCAATGATTGCAATCACAAATTTGCTACTAGTTGCATCATACAACCATTGTCACAAGAGAATATTAGATATTTTCCATAATGATTAAGAAGAAATAATGAAGCTAAAGATGGAATACATAAGCTGCTGCTTGTAATTATTTCTTGGTTTTTCCTTACTAATTGATGTCTAAAGCCAGAAGGACCAGGGAGATTTTTATATAGGAATACTACTTATTTTCCTATTATATAAAACTTGTGCTAAACCTTCATCAGTAATTATGCTCCTGTTTTCTAAATTCTAACAGAATTATCAAGGAACCATACCATGGCCACAGCCCAAACCGACTGGAGGATCTTCCATTTTTACGATTTCTGCTTGAAAGGTAAGGATTTAAAAGTAAGTCTGGTATTCAACTCTGAAAAGAAAAAGGAGTAATAACAAGTTCGGAATTTCGTACGTGGATATCAAAGGGTCTGACTTTGCCACCACAAATTCAGCGACCCTGCAGAATGTTTTCTGAATTATTTACAAAAAGCTGATAGTAGATAAGTACAACTTCACCTATATCAGATGCATCAAGACATAAGACAGGAATTGCAAGAACATATTGCTTTTCCATTAAGCATTCGAAACGATTAGAAGCCGTCAATGCAATTGCAAAACAGACTTAACTCTTTGCAGCATTTGGAAGCAGGCTGGAGACCCTCTACTGATTTGAGTTCATCCTGGTCAAAATCAAATAGCCAACTGAAATCAGTGCTGTAACTCTACGAAAGAAAATTAAAATTTGCTGTTAGAATCATAAAGCATGATTCTTCATTTTCTACCTGTTGCTGTATAAATTTCACGATATACATCAGAAGGTGTGAAGCTCTAGGAAATAGTAGTTGGGCCTGTCCTCTTTATGATAAATTTGGATGCTTTTCTCGTATTTAAAATAATCGATTTTCTATCCGTCATGCACATATGGTTATTCTTTGATTATATCTAGTTGAAGAAAATCTTTCAAAACATTTGGCCTAATACTAGAGGGCCCTGATGAGCCAATGATCAAAGGGACACGAGCAATTCTCTAACCAGGTTATGAAGTTATTCATTAAACAGGGTTCCTACAGTCTTGCAATTCTTTAATTTACAGAGAAGGCATAGAACCAGAAGGTGTACCATAAATTTGATCAATTGGCTGCATCAAAGCCTGTCCTGAATGACTGAATGCAATCAGTAAGAAAGATTGAACATACTGTGTTAGGTTCCGGCAATAATTACCAATTTCAGCCTCTTGGCAAATGATCTAGAGAAAGATTGATTTCAATGTCAGGACAAGCTATCTGTTAGATACTCCAGCTACACTATACCCCACAAGCTATCCTATCGATCATGGGTTATTTCTTCCCTCCTCCTATGTTTTGTGGTTGTTCTTTGCATACGGCTTATCGAGTTCTAATATTAACGTGAACAACAACAAAATGGACTGTCAACCTAAAAGGAAAACCGGAGTATTACCCATATTAGTTTTCCTAATAAATGAGATCCACCATATAACACAAGTATATTTGCTTGAGTGGAATAATTATTCTATTACTGATTTCTAACGAATAGTTATTCTTTTGTTTGGTAAAAAAATATTATACAGAATAACTAATCTCAGGTTTAATTATTTTTACACTTTCGGAAATAACTAAAGATACCCCACTCCTATTTTTACCAGTGAAATACGAAATAGTTAAAGACAACCTTTCTCCTTATTATTATTATTATTATTATTACTTTTGGTGTTATTATTATTGTTATTATTAATAATAATAATAATAATTATTATTATTATTATTACTATTATTAGTATTTATTATTATTACTATTATTTTTTTCTTCATCTTCTTATCATCATTATTATTATTAATTTTCTTCTTCTTATTGTTATTATTATTATTAGTTATTATTATTATTATTATTATTATTATTAATTTTCTTATAATAATAATAATAATAGTACTAGTTGAGACTATAATGAATATTTTGATCTTTTGTTAGTTATTCTTTTTGTCGTCTTAAATTTATGTTTTCAAATAAAACATTGGCATATATTATTATTAGAAATTTTTAGAAACAAATCAAACTAAATAATATTCGTTCTATTCTATTCCTCATTTATTATATTCCTAAAAATAACCATTTTATTTCTTATATATTCTAGTAGATGAACCAAACATCTTGTAAAAGAATAATTGTTTAAGCTGTCTCCCACTTATGGACATCACATTTAAATCAAAGCTTAAAAAATTAATGTAGTCAAATATTTATTGAATTTGAAATAAGAAAGTTTAAATTTAATATCTTAAATAAGTAAATAAATATACTAAAATTTTTAAAAATTATTTATATAAATGTTATTTAGTGTTTATTTAGTGAATATCACCTTTAAATAAAAAACTTACATTTTATAAAAATAATATTTTTATTATTGATAATAATAATACCTATTATAAATATTCAATTATGACTACAAAATTTTTTATAAAATTTTCATGAATTTATTTGAAATTGTGAATTTTAATTAAATATTTGATCGTTTAATTTTTTTTTGTAAAGTATTTAATCGTTTATTTAATTAAAATGCAATGTATATTCTTACATTATTTCATTTATACGATTTCATGATTAATTTTGGCCCCCATTTGTTCTCCTGCGTTTATTCCTCACCATTTGTTCGCAACGTTAGATATAACACGAACTTACCTCAAGAAGACGGATCTCTCTCTCAAGCATCTGCACTTTGGCTATTCCCCTTCGCTTCCCGTACAAATGAGGATACTCCGGCGGTGACTTTGGACACGGAGGAGGCAATGACGGTTCAGACGGAACAGAACCCGATTTTAAACTAGCTGCCATTATTGTTTATTCTGTAACGTTCCTCCAATCACCGCCAACAAAAAAAATAAGTACTACTATCAGAAGATCAAGAAAAAAAAATTGAAGAATAGACAAATCCCAGAAAAATGCAGAATCAAAACAAACAAATAGTGCAGGTAAGGAGAAGTAACAAAGTAAGAACTAGCAGCAAATAGTAAAGGGATAAAGAAGGAGCAGGTGGGTAATATGAAAAATGTTTGTTGACAGAGGGCAGTAATTAAAGGTTTCCTACTATTTTTCATTAAATGTCATCCATGTTTACGTAAATCTACATAAATATACGAACAGAAGATTTGATGCAGTAATTAAGTGACCGGACAAAGGATAATTACCGTTTCAAACACTGGAAAAAGGCAGCGAACAGAAGCTGAAAGGAGAGATTAATGAAACCTGAACGTCGACGTGTGGGTATACAATGTGTTATTTATGGTGTTGTGGCAGAAATAGATTAAATGGGGTATTAAGACACAGTCAAAAGGGTGATAATGAGGATACAAAGGAAGTCATTGTTGTCACAGACTACGCGTGGTGAGAGAGTGAGATTTGATGTTGTCTGAAAAAAAAGAAACCTTTGTGCATGGCGATAATGATAGTTGTAAGAATGGTAAAGACGGCTGTGGAAAAAGCCTGCTAAGTCCCGTGTACGAAGTTAATAGAAAAAAAGAAGAAAAAGGAAATAGCTTAGATCGAATTTGAGTGAGAACTGGGGTTAAGCATTTTTCGATATCTGTTTCTGTGTGAGACAGTCTCCGTACCTTGCGTATATACGTGAGCAATTTGGGTGTCGCTGATCACTGATGTAGGATGGTGGAAGCAGAAGAGAGGCGAAGAGCACGATGGTAGTACCTGAAGTAACACGCGATGGCTACATAAGAGTGAGAAAAACTCGAGAGTGGAGAAGGGGATGTGGTTTTAGTTGGGTGAGGATAGGAAGTATAGAAAATAGCTAAACCAGGACGGGTGTGAAGTACCAGATCTGCAGCCGAAAGTTTGGAGTTTGTTTGTTGATATTTTTGAGGCTGTAATGAGTAGGAAACGAAGTTTGGTAAGGGGAAGTGTTGAAGGGACAGTGATGTTATGGAACATATTCACATGGGTAGTGATGTGTCAAGTTGGGGTAGTTTAGTTTGCATGGCTAAATTAATTCAGAGAGTGAAGAAGTCAAAATCTTACCAACTGCACATACACCTAAGAGTAAGGGGAGCTTGATGATTTGCTTCCTTTTTAAAAGGTTTATAATTTTTACAAAACAGACTTCTAGCCTTTTCGTCTATTTATGTTTAGTTTAGGGGCTCAAAAGACTATGTCGAAGTCCCTGTGACACTAGGGAAGGAGGGAGGTGCCAATTTGCAGGAGGGAGGTGGAATCAAGCCAGAGAGTTGGCGTGGGGCGGGAGCACCGAGATACAAATGTGGGGTCTGGAAATCTAAATAAATGGAAGGGAAGCACACTTCCGACATAACATCCTAGCAATTCAAGGCGTTACAATGTTAACTTGAACTTGGGAGTTGGAGACATGCAGCGACTTCTGCCCCCGGAACCGTGGCTCTATGCTTGTAAATGTACAGTTCTCTTCCATGGTGGACACTGGAATAGCCAAACGAAGGTCTTGGAACGCCAACCCAAGAGGACTTTAAGATTAAATCTTATTCTAACGCAACCGAAAATAACAATTGTTGTTGTCTTATGAAAAATAGAACAGCCACCCTTCCTTTCCTGTCTGTAGCGATGCAAGCCAATGAAAATTGTAAGGACCCTATCAGAAGTTACCTGCTGCAGCCGATGCATCTACTGTAGAGATGTTTCCCTAACTACAAATACAAGAAGTCCTAAATAAATTACTGCACAGAAAGGTATCCCTTCTAATCTAATGTAAAGCAACCCGCAGATCATCATACAGGCGATTCGACGAGGCACAGTACAGATACATTAAATCTTTTGCTCCAATTATTTTAACTCTATTTTATTAAATTTTATATTAATAAACTATGATAAAAATATTATAATCAAATGTAATCTTTAATAAAGACAGCTGCATGTATGAGTCCAGATCTCCTGTCCAATATTATGGTGTCTTATTGTGTCCAATAAATCTCAGCCATTTATTTATGTGGGGCCCGCATGAGGTCCACGTGGATCCCACAAAATAAATGGCTGAGATTCCATGAGACAGAATAAGACAGAATAAAACTGAACAAAGGATCTGGTTTTTGCATATATGCCACCATTGGACATGTTACGAGAACATCAGGAGGCTAATTATAACAATCCTTTTACACGTCACAAGTCAACTATCGTCACCAAAGACTTGCACACTACGTAAGAATGTTTTGAAGCTTTATTTAAAGATAAAATTTGAAAGTGATAAGAGAGAGTAATAAATATAAGATTTGTTATCTGTTAGAATAATAAAATTCTATCTGTTAAGAAAAAGTTATTATCTGTTAAGATTTAAATTTTTAAAATTTTGATTTATTTAGTTAATCTTTACAGAAATACTATTAGTTGTTATCTTATTGCCTATATATTTAGGCATTCAAGTTAATCATTAATGTAAAGAACACTCATTAACAATAGAGATAACAATAGGCTAACCTATAAGCTAAATTTATGTGTTTTTAATGACTCGACCTATGGGCTAAGCCCAGGTTCAGACCGACTTAAAACTCCATTATTCTAAGCAAGAGTTGAACCTCAGTTAAGGTTGAGTAAATTAATTTCGAATTTAACTAAAAAAGTTATTTTACAATTTTAATTTTTAAAATTTTAATTTTTAAAAAATTAGCAAGGTTGGCCATGAACTTACCTATTGCCATTCCTAATCAATAAATTGCCAAATCTTTTAAAAATTAGCAAGGCTGGCCATTAACTTACCAATTGCCATTCCTAATCAATAAATTGCCTTTTGTGTTATCTCTTTCTATTCTATTTTTTTAGTTAATTTCAGGTTCTAAAATCCAACACATAGTGCCTCAGATGTATTGAAGTGCAAGACTCTCTTGGATGTAGACATATGCAATAAGATATTGGTACCAAACTTTGTCCTCCATGTTTATATTAGGATTTGTACAGCTCATATATGCTTCGAATCCAGGGATTCTACGACACTATTCAACATAGTCCAAATGCAAAAAGAGAGCCTATGACGTTATACTCATGTTTCAATATGAAGATTACTTACATCTTCGACATGAATCCCAATTTATGAGGAAAGGTTGTAAATGCATCAACCAGTGTGGAGGATTAATAGACAAAGCGCATGACTTTTAAAGAGATACGATAGAGTGTAGTGCATAACACAAGCCTTCGTTACGCACCTAGGATCAAATGTGAAAAGGAAAAAAAATAAAGAAATACGAAAAATATCTAATTTCGATTCCATACTTGAAATGAGCTCTTTGAAGCCGAAACGAACTCGTATCGACCGAGACATTCACAGGAGTTGATTACCAAGACGTCGTTCACGTCTTTCTACAGCTTTCTTAACACGTAAATCTTTGAATAGGTCAGAGTATCCACACGTTCACGATTTGCTTAAATAGTTATAGAAGACTTAACCTTCTATATATAATATCCATATCAAGCTTCCCCATCACAGGCCCAATACAGATCCGGTCCACACTGATTGGGGTTCATTTCCTCACTGGACTTCAGCCCATTAATTCAAATCTTTTATTGGGCTACTTTATTATCTTTATCCGGATCAAATATAATTCGCTTAATCATAAATTTATTGAAGCAGTTAAAGTTGAAATTAATTGTTGTCCATCCATAAGCCCTGGTTTGAATTGAAGGAAAGCAAGAGAAAAGAAAGGAAGAGAATTGAACTTCTCTTCCTTTTTACCGTTTGGACAAAAATAAGCAAAGAGAAAGTGAGAGAATGGAGAGGAAACTGAGGAAAGTTTGGGCCAAATATGTTTTCCGTCAAATTGGTGGGAAAGGAGGAGAAATCCAAAACAAGAGAACCCCAATATATGTAAATTACCATAGTATCCTTATTTAACTCAACAAAAAGGACACACTCTCAGCCACA
>JAOTBA010000204.1:12413558-12430107 GCA_025629845.1 Erythroxylum squamatum
ATAAATATTATATAAAATATTAAAATAAATTTAAATAAAAATAATTTATTAGTAATAAAAATAAAATAATTTATTTTAAAGTTTTATAGAGAGGTAGGAGGGAGGGGGGAGGTTTTGAAAATTTTCGAAAATTTTGCAAATGGCCCTCCAATTTTTTAAAATTTTCGGTACCAGCCGATATTTGGTCGAGATTTTGAATACCGGCAGTACCGACCGGTATGAGCCCGTACCGACCGGTATTCAAATCCGGTACCAATGACTCCCGGTACCGTACCGGTTTTGGTCCGGTACGGAACGGAATTCTAAACAATGTTGTGAGTTGTGTATGGCTTAAGAGCATATAATATTATTTGTTAATTTAATAATTATAAAAATAAGATCAAGATTAATTCATTAAATTGTTGATTTATTATTTGATTTATATGAAACATACAATTTACTGATTATTGTTTGTCTATAAAAGATATTTAACATATAATTAATCATTTAAATATAATATTTAATATAATATTTAATAATTTAATATATGTAATTTAGTTAAGAAAAATTAAATGTTTGCATTTTTTTATTGTTCATTGTTGTCATTAGGAAATAATATTACGAATATTAATCTTATCTTATAGGTAACAAATACATATTCATCATCTTATCTTATGGATAGTTAAGTACATGGAGAAAATAGTATGTGAATTTATGAGAGAATACTCATTACTCAACACAATGTGAATTGTAAGTGTTTAAATCATTTTTGCAATGTATGTTATCATAAAAAAAATTATTTTCAACGTGTGTTATCATAAAGAAAGATGTAAGATAGAATCTATCTAGAATCTGGATGTGCTTATAATTAAATATTGAATTTTTATAGTTATGTAATGAATTTCTTAGTAGGGAGGCTGGATTGGTTGATATGATAAATGAGTCTGTTGCATGAAATTGTGTTACAGGCAAGATGGTCTGGATATGACCATCGTAGCGTAGTCATGGCTTGGTTTGTTATGGTGGTTTGCAAGATGATGGGAAACATTTGTAGGGCTCCTTATGCTTTCTTGTGAGTTAGGCTTCTGGTTTGGATAAGAGGTTACAGCTTGGGCAATCTCTAGTTGTACATAACTTCTTATTATTTATAATTTTTTACTGATTTACCAAAAATATATATATTTTTATGAATTTATTAATTTTATTTTAACACTTCATTTATTTTTGTAGACAAATGGAGGAAAGTTCAAATACTCCTAATAATTCATCCGTTTTAGGAGGATTTATTGATCTAACTTAGGCTCATGCTAGATTGGTTCCTGGAATTAAAAAACCATACCAATTATGTGTATTGCAACAAGCATTTGAAATGTAGGGGAATCACTATATTAAACAAGCATTTATTTGGAATCAAAGGTATTGTAGAGCCTTATAAAAAAGTGAGTCATAACGTGAAATAGCAAATGAAGATTTTACTTGAAGAATATCAATATGAAAAAGATAACACTAAACTGCGAAATTAGTTGTGGACGTTTTTTTTTTCGATAGCCAGGATGATAGTGGAGATGATGAAAGTGGTGGTATTCCTACCTAACAAAAAGGGAATATTACACCTGATGTGAAGAAAAGAAGAAGACATCTTTCCAATTTTTTTCACCACGATCAACTCCTGAAGTTTACCCTTCAATTTGTAGCACCTTACAATCTAAAGAAGCAACTCATAATGATCACATGTTAATGGATAGGTGGTAGTAAAATTTATGTGTATAATTCAATGCCACCAGTTCTTATTATTACCAGCCTATGGTGGATGTTATTGTCTCTTATAGTCTGACTCCTTCAATTGATGACTATAGAGGTAAACTTCTGAACAGTTCTGTTTATGAAATAAACAATTAATTTGATAGAAAAAGAATGACTTAGGCAACTTATAAATGTTCAATCATATGTGATAGTTGGACATATAGAAGACATGAACTCGGTATCAACTTTTTAGTTTATTTTACTAAAAGGGCAATGTTTTTGAAGTCTACTGATGCATCTGGCCTTATTAGAAATGTTGATACTCTGTTTCAGATATTTAATGAAGTTGTAAAAGAAATTGGGCATAAAATATTGTTCATTTCATTATTGATAATGATTCTACTTACAAAACAACTGAGAACAGATTTCAAAGCAGATATAATTCATTTTGTTGGGCTCTTTGTGCTACACATTGCATTGACCTAATATTGAAAAATATAGGAGATGCTACATATTTTCCTATCATTGATGAGGAATGATTTTACCAATGGTAAGAATTTGTATCATCCTATTATAATAAGGTTTGCGACAAATTTCTTATTACTTCAGTGTTTTGTTCTATTGAAGAAGAAGTTGAGGCAAATATTTACACGTGATAAGTGGGTCACATCATAGTATGTCAGGTCTAATGCTGGAGATGAAGTTTCTAGAATCATACTTAAAAATTATGAATTTTGGTCCTAGGATCAATTTGTAATCCGAGTTTGTGAGTCTTTAGTGAAAGTACTTCATTTAGCTGATGGTGATGAGAAGGCAACAATGAGTTGTTTTTATAACGTCATTGAAAGGGCAAAGGGATCAATCAAGGCCAATATGAAAAATAAGTCTTTTTTGTACACACCTTATCTTGCAATCATCAAGAAGATATGAGAAAGAAAAATGTATTCTTTGTTGTTTACAACTGGGGCATTTTTAATTCTTAGTTTTTATTTTAAACTAAATTTTACAAATAAAGCTCAAGTTAATAGGATAATGTTATTAACCATTACAACAATTGTTGCCAATGAAATGATGTAAGTTCTCTTAATCTCACAAATGGAAATTTATAAGGATGCTTATGGTGATTTTAGGATGTCCATTGTTATTCGTCAAAGAGTATATATTTATTCGTCAAAGAATATATATATATATATATATATATATTGTTTATAATATTACTTTTGTTGTCTTATAGTTACTTGGTAAAACCAATTTAGGAGAGGTGTTCCAGAATTACAAATATTTGCAATTCGAATTCTAAGTCAATATGTGAATAAAACAAGGTATGAAAGGAATTGAAATACATTTGAATTCATTCATTCTAAGAAAAGGAATAGATTTGAACACAATATATTGAACAAATAGGTCTATGTTTGATGCAATTTAAAACTTTGGGAAAGTTGTGTTATTATCATTGTTAAGTTGAATATAATTTCTTAATAATTGAATTTTATTTATTTACTAGGACTCTTAATAGAACAAATAGTTCTCTAGATCTAATTTACCTTAACCATATCGATTTTTTTCTGATTGAGTTTCTAAGGAACCGAGTTTGATAGATAAGAGTGACTTGAAAAATAATCTTGAATGAAAAAGTATTGATAAGTCATTTAGTGCAATAAATTTGAATGATGGTAATGATGAGACTCCTCTTAAAAATGAAGATTTTATACCAAATGAGAATGAGGGTCAATGTGATTTAAGCAAATATAAGTTTTAAGTTTTCATTTCTCCTCTTCTTTTAATTTCAATAATATTTGATGTATATGATAAATTCCATATATTCAATATAAATATAAATGTTTTTGTTTTTGTTTTAGGATTCACTTTTAGTTAATTGTTCTTCAGTATGAACTCTTGTTGTAAATTGTAATACTTAGAGAATCATGGATATTTGTTATTCTTTTTATTTGATGTTTTGATATAATATTATTTATTATATGATAAAATTGTAATATTTTAAGTACTTTGTATTATACTTAATTTTATATTCGTATAATGATTAAATATTCTTTTTTATATTAATTGTGGTTATTATTTATATGTCAAATACGTGAAAAATAATATTAATATAAATAATAGATTATTGTTATTTCAAATTTCTATTATTATGATTTTTGGAGACAAAGTTGATGTAAAATTATAAATTATACAACACAATACATTAAGGAACTATTTTGTAATTTAAAAAATCAATGACTATTTTATAAATTTAAAAATTACTCAAAATGGTATTAGTATTGATTGGTACTAGTACAAGATCATATCAGAACCAAATCCGATATTAGTACTGGTACTGTATTTATAACATTAGCTATATATAAGGCACAAGTATATAGCTAATAATGGATATTTCACGCTTCAGTCTAAGATTTATTAATGTCTACATGTTGCAATCATCATTACTTGGTACTTGTCACATAAGTAAGTACGATTAAAAACGTCATTTTGTTTTGCACACCATTTGTTTGTTAAACATTCTTTTTAATGGATAGCTGGAAGCAGTCCGAAGCGCATAGGGGGGAAATAAAGAATATGATATCAGAGCATCAATTCTCCTATGGTTTATCTTGTTCTCAAATTCATTTTCTTACTCTCACCTTGTCTCTTGATTCTGAACAAACAACTTCTCAATCAATGGCAACTTCATCATCACCAATCTCTTCCACTATTTCTTCTCCTACCTCCCAACCTATCACATCCCTTCTTTCTTCTAGTTCTAATATTGTTCTAGGTGTCTCTAATATCAAACACTACATCCCAGAAACTCTTGATTTCTCTAATTACTTTATCTGGAAAAGTTTGTTTCTTAATGCTCTCAATTGCCATCAAGTCGCTCATCATGTTGATGAAAGCTCATCTTGTCCTGATTAGTTTCTTATTGATGATGATGGAAAACAGTCTATTAATTCGGCCTATACACTTTGGAAACAAACTGATTGCATTGTAGTCTCTTGGATTAATGCAACGGTGAGTTCTGAAATTCTCAAACATATTATTCATCCAGGTGCTTCTTTATCTGCTTTTGAGACTTGGACTGAAATTGAACGATTGTTTCATGACAATGTAAGTGCAAAATATATCAAACTTCGATATGACTTTTATAAAGCTTCTAAAGATACCAAGTCCATGTCTGATTATTTGCACTATGTCAAATCTATTGCTGATGCTTTACAAGGCATTGGGCATCCTATTGTCGAAAGTGATGTAATTCTGCAGATTCTTGATGGCCTTCCCACTGAATATTCTGATGTTATAACCATGATGTCTGCTCGCAATCCATTGCCTTCCTATCTAGAGTTATGATCTTTTCTACTTGGTCATGAGTCCAGACTTCAAAAACTCTATGTCGTCTCCTCATCTTCTAAGCCTGCTGATTCTGCAAAAGTACTAGTTCCTACCTATCAGCATGCTCCTTCTCAACGTTGGTCAAGAGGTCGTTTTCGTGGGAACTGAGGTTTTTCCAATGGTCAATCTCACTTTCAACAATATAGATTTAGGAGCTCGACCTCATAGGGTTCTTTTTACTTCCCTTCTCAGAACACAACACCTACTCATATGGTTTCCAATCGTCCTTGGCATCCTCCTCGATCTCAAGCCCCTTCTATTCTTGGTGAAGGTCCAGTTATATGTCAGTTGTGTGATGACTTATACCATACTGCTTGCAACTGTCCTCATCGCAATTCAACAGTTCCTTCCAATAATCTTGTGGTGAAACTGATAGGCCGTCGGATTGGATACAAAATGTTCAAAAACAGGTTGAGAGATATGTGGAAACTGGAAGGTCCTATGAAGATCATTGATCTAGACAATGATTATTTCTTAATTAACTTTGTGGAGGAGGAAGATTATATGAACGCTCTCACCAAAGGTCCCTGGATGATTTTGGGGCATGCACTTTCGGTGCAGCCATGGCATCCAAACTTTCGTCCCTTGCAAGGAAAACTTTCCAGGGAAGTGGTTTGGGTTCGTTTCCCTGAGTTGCTTGTTTCTCATTATCATCCTTTGATTCTCAAAGCTTTGGGAAACTTGATTGGTTGCACGGTGAAAATCGATGAGAACACGCAGCACTCACAAAGAGGAAAATTTGCTAGGGTTGTTGTCGATGTCGATTTGACGGTACCATTAAGATCAAGGGTGGAGATAGATGGGACTGAGATCAAAGTGGCTTATGAAGGTTTGCCCTAGATCTACTTCTCTTGTGGTATTGTTGACCATGGATCAGTAGATTGCCCTTCAAACGTGCAAGTGCCTCAAGAAGTCCAAGTAGGAGCAAAGGAAAATGTTAGCAATGATGCAGCTTCCAAGGACGCTCCTCCACCAACCACAGTGGCTAGAAAGGAAGTGTATAGACCTCGGATTCAGGTTCAGAGGCATACCAGATGTGTTATAATAAAGGAGAAAAATCAGGACCGTGATCTTGCTAGAGAGAATAATCAGGCGAGACAAAAGGGCTCCAGATTCTCTATCTTAACTGACAACTAGATTTTGGGGATCATTAATACCCAACCGGTTAGCGTGGAGAAGGATCATAGGGGCTCATTTTCTGCAAGACAGGATTTGGACCAACTTGTAGTCCAAGTAAGGACAACAAAGTCTAATATAGACTAGACGTTAGGTGGGGGAAAGTTCAGGCTTAGTGCAGCTAACAAGGCCAAGGTTGCTACTCAAATTCATTAGCAGAGTCCTATTGGGGTAGATACTAAGGAGAGATCAAAAAGGGACCATAATGCTTCTCAACCTAATGTATCAAAACAACCCAGCGGCGGGTAACAGGAGATCACACTGCTATAATTATCCCTACTCATAAAGACGTTGTTTATTAAGATAACTCTTTCTCACTACTAGGGGAGGACGAAATGGAATGTAGGGAGGATAGTGATATGGAAAGCTTTGTGGGCAATAATATGATACCAAGTCAAAATACATATGTGGTGCCACCATCTAAACTACCTGATCTCAGTAAGAATTCAAATGAGATGAATAATGTACCTATAATGCTTGACTCTCAAGAAGAAGTTGTCCTACAAACTCCAGGTTTTGACACTGTAGGTGTCCAGATTGATGGTGCAAAAATCACTCCTGCGTAGGAGTGTTCTTTTATTGTCTCCATTAATTTTCATATGCTGATTTTCATATGAAATTGCCAAAGGGCTAGAGGCAAGGCCTTTAAGCCTGTTCTAATGAATTTTGTTTAGCTACGTAAACCTTTCCTTGTTGTTTTATATGAAACTCGGATTAGTGGATATCGGGTGGATAAAGTTATTGGTAGTTTGGGTTTTACTCATTCTTTTAGGGTGGAGGCAGAAGGTTTTTCGGGTGGTATATGGCTACTGTGGAGTTCGGACACTGAAGTCACAGTTTTGGCGGCTCATAGACAATTTATCCATGTCAGAATTGTGCGAGAAGGACAACCTTTTTTCTTTACAGCTATTTATGCAAGCCCAAAGTACCATCTCCAAAAGTACCTATGGAATAATATTCAAAGAATTGCTCGTATTACTACTGGGGCCTGGTTATTAGAGGGAGATTTTAATGCCAAGCTTGAAATTACAGATAAGCGAGGAGGATCTCGAGTACAACCAGTAGTGAATAAACTCTTTCAAGCGTGCATTCAAAGTGTTTGTTTGCATGATCTTGGTTTTGCTAGACCAAGATACACTTGGAGGAGGGGTAATGTGATGGCAAGGATTGATAGGGCTCTTTGTTCCAATCAATGGCAAGAGTTGTTCCATAATATGACTGTATTGCATCTCCCTTTTATTAATTCTGATCATCGCCCTTTATTGGTCAGCTTTGGTAATCAGACTTCTTCCACTTTAGGGCAGCGTCAGTTTCGATTTCAATCTGCATGGTTAACCCAAAAAACTTTTTCATCTTTTGCAAAAACCAATTGGAGACCTGATCATAATGATTACTATGGATCTTTGATGGGTTTTGCTAAAAAGCTACAGGGATGGAACATAACTGAATTTGGAAATATTTTCCAACGTAAAAACAAGCTTCTGGCAAGACTGGAGGGTATCCAAAGATTGAAAATCGACAATCTGCCATTATGAGGGAACTAAAAGTCTTTCTTCAATCAGAACTAGAGCAAGTTTTATGTGAAGAGGAGCTTTTTTAGCATCAGTAGACTCGGTTTTAATAGATTTCGCATGGTGATCGTAATACTAAATTTTACCATGCAACTACTATGGTGAAGATAAGACAGGCTCGAGTTAACTCCCTTAGAGATGATGATGGGAACATGGTTTTGGATCCTAATGCCCTTAAGAATATGGCTAAAATTTTCTTTGATAAGTTATATAGCAAAGAGGAATCAAGAACAGTGGATATTCAGACTAGGGAAGCCTTTCCACCATTACCTAGCGAGGCTGTGCTCAAACTGGGATGCCCAGTTCAAGCTGAAGAAGTGAAAAATGTTGTCTTTGATATGGATCCTAATAAGGCCCCAGGTTTTGATGGCTTCCATGCTCTCTTTTTCCAAAAATAGTGGGAAACAGTTGGATCTTCTCTGGTGGATTTTATTCAGCGAGTCTTTAGACTTGAATCTTGGGAATCAGAGTCTAATCGGACTATTCTTGTGTTGATTCCTAAGATCCCTTCCCTAGTCTCTATTCAGCAATTTCACCCTATCAGTCTTTGTTTGGTAGTTGACAAGGCGATTTCCAAAGTAATGATTAACTAGCTCAAACCTTATTTGAATGATCTCGTTGCTCCTACTCAATGCAGTTTTGTCCCTGGGCGGAGGATCACGGACAACATTGTTATTGTTTAGGAAGTTCTTCATACAATGAGAAGGAAGAAGGGCAAAACTGGTTTTATTGCTATTAAGGTGGATTTAAAAAAGGCTTATGATAGGTTGAACTGAGATTTTATTCTAGACACTCTTATTGATGCTGGGTTGCCTATGGAGCTTGTTAGTCTTATTATCAAATGTATTTCCACAGTCTCTATACAAGTGAATTGGGGTGGTGATCTCTCGGAAACATTTTCTCCAACTTTTGGGATTAGATAAGGGGATCCTATTTCATCGTACATCTTCATCCTTTGCATGGAGAGATTGGGTCATTCAATTAATAATGCAGTGGATCACGGGAGATGGAAATTGATTAAGTTAAGTCGAGGGGGCCCCAGCTTGTCCCATTTATTCTTTGCTGACGATCTCGTTCTGTTTGCTGAGATTAAAGATGATCAGATTAGCTTTATTCAAGAGATCTTAGATGCTTTTAGCACAGTTTCTAGACAAAAGGTAAGCAAGGAAAAGACTTGATGCTATGTTTCAAATAATGTGTCTCGTCTTTTGGCTCATTCTATAAGCAGGAATATGGGGTTTCAACTCACACAAAACCTCGGTAAATATCTTGGGGTGCATTTAATCCATGAGTGCACTACTAGGAGAACATACCAGTATATTCTTGACAAGGTACAGCAGCGACTCCAAGGGTGGACATCCAAGCATCTATCCCTAGCAGGCAGGGCAACTTTAATTCAATCTGTGATTTCAGCTTTGCCTATCTATACAATGCAAACTGGTAGACTTCCGTGGCAGCTTTGTGATAATTTGGAAAAAATCATACGTACCTTTCTATGGGGATCCAATTCTGATCAAAGAAAATCTAGCTTGGTCAATTGGGATAATATTTGTAAGCCTAAGAAATCAGGTGGTCTCGGCCTTAGAAGAATTCGAGCAAACAATGATGAACTTCTAACAAGACTTGGCTGGGCTTTGATTACTAATCATAATGGCCTATGGGTCTGAGTTTTAAGTGGTAAGTACAAGCTTGATATAAATAGCTTGCCTCGTACCCTTAATTCAGCTGGGGGATCAATGATTTGGCAAAGCATTGCTTCAGTTTGGCAGCATGTTTTGAATGATATCAAATGGATAGTTGGTAATGGAGCTATTACGAGGTTTTGGCTAGATACCTGAGTTTATGATTTGGGTCCCCTAATTGTTCTTGCCACAGCAATGATTCCAGAGGAGTGATTAATCTATTGGTGAAACATGTTGTGGATGACTATGGTGGATGGAGATGGGAGCTATTCCAGGATTTGTTGCCGGCGTCGGTTTGTATGGCTATTGCTAGCACCATTCCCCCCAACAACGCTCGTGGTAAAGATAGGATAGTTCGGGGAACTTCTGAGAATGGGATTTTTTCTACTGCTTCTACATACACTTTGATCGAAAAGAACAATATTCAAGAAGGGGACAACTACTGGAAGTTAATTTGGAAGTGATCAGGACCTCAAAGATTCCGAGCTTTCCTCTAGCTCCTTTTAAGAGGAAGGCTTTTGTCTAACCAACAAAGATGCATACAGCATTTATCTATGGATGATTCATGTCCAAGTTGTGGAGGTAGCGAGTCGAACATCCATGCAGTGAGGGATTGTCCTCGTGCTCGGTCTTTATGGCTGTCTTTTCGCCGATTAATAGCCAATGTTAATTTCTTTAGTATGAGCAAGCATGACTGACTTAGATATAAATTGATAAACAAGAATGAGGTGTATGGGTTCGAATGGTCAGTGATCTTCGGTACTGCATGTTGGTTTCTCTGGTTTTGGTACAACAAATGCATCTTTGATGCATGTTTCGTGTGGCCTTCTAATCCTCATTTAATTGTCCTTGATTATGTATATTGGATTTATAAAGCTAGAGTTCTGTTCAGCCGTGCTTTGGATAGGACAGAACATCGGATGTAAAAATTGATAAGCTAGTCTAGACCCCCTCCTTCTTGGGTTAAGCTAAACACTAATGGGGCTTACAAATCCTTTTCTTCCTAGGCTACAACAGGTGGTGTTCAATGGGATAGTGCTGAGGATTGGTTAGGAGGTTTCACTCGTAATATTGGCTTTTGTACATCTATTTCTGCTGAACTCTGGGAAGTTTTCTCTGGGTTGTTGCTTGCTTGGGATCTTGGCTACCGGCGAATTGAGTTAATTAGTTGTCATTAATACCCTCTCATCTTCACGAAACAGACAGGATATGAAGTGTTCTGTAGTGCTAGGAATTCAGAACTTGATTGGTAGAGACTGGATTGTGAAGACTCGTTATGTTTATCGGGAAGGAAATAAGCTGGCTAATTGGCTTGCAAATTATGCAAACTCTTTTGAGGTCGGAGTTTATCTTCTTCATTTGCCTCCTGTGTCTTCGTATCGTGTTAGAGGATATTGGTGGGATTTCTTTCCCTAGACTTGTGGCTTAATGCTATTGTATATTTCTTTCTCTTTTAATCAAAAAAAAAAAATCAAAGACAAATGTAAGTAAAGCTTGTAGTTCTCCGAGATCCATCATCCAGCTAATGGGTGTGAATTGAGATCTCAGTTTCCACTATTAAAGGGTATATCCGGGCAAAAAGACCAGCATATTAGTGCGAGGTTCGGTAGAAGGAATTGCTAACGGAGGAGGAATAATACCTCTTTGACCCATGAGTAGACAGGATTTGTAACCTTTATTCTAATTCAGAAAACATGTGCCAATCATTCCCACCAGTACATTTCTGAGTCTTAATCATAATTTCCTATATCTAAAATTGAGCATTAAAGATACCTACACACCAGTCTTATTCTTTCTTGCCTTGCTCAATCTCTTGCATCACTAAACCTTTTCAAAGAGTAGAAAGTCCTCAACTTCTTGTGTTCAATGACTCATTTGTACAAAATTATCCAATCAAACAGACGGGGCCAGGCTAAACAGCTTAAATAGAATTAGTAGCCAACAGGAAAAATCAGTTCGCAGTAGTACTGAAAGTCTCCATTGCCAGTTGTGTCTTCTAAAATGCGAAAACGACGTAAATTACAATGGATGTTCCGAAGTCTGCCCCACGAAACCCACCCTATTCTTAGACTTAAACATTCCAAAATCCGAAATCGAGACAAAACTAATATTTGCTTGACAAATCCAGAAAGGCGCGGCAATAACTCCTGTGGATTCTAGCTTGTTCGAATATTCACTGCATTCATTTATTTGGAATACTTCCAACTCTAACGTCAAATAGAAAATGTGCCAAATCTGAAGATGACGGCCATCCGATTCCAACCCATGACGAACATACGCTGCTCCAAACACACTGAACAATGAGTTCTATTCCTGACAGGAATTTCGGTTCTCTCTTTCTTAAACCTGATATTAACAAACTGTGATTTTCATTCCTGACATGAACTATGCTAGTACGGTCTCTTTTTCTAACAGTTGTCTTTCTTTCGTTCCGGAAATTTCTTGGTAATTGCATTCTTCGTTTCCATCTTCCCGTTTTGCTTCAACGAACCATTCTCTTTATCTGATATAACCTTCCAAATAATCAATTATGTAAAAGTGGTCAATCGGGAAGGCCAGCTTGTCACATTTATTGCTTTACCGTCTGTCCTTTGATGGAATTAGCTGTAATTAAGATTGCATTTCTCCATTTTCCTTTTATTTCTATATATGAACACTAGACGTGGAAATTTCAAGTATATGACAGACTGAATTAGCTATGGAGTTTGAATTGCTCCCTTTGTTTATTATTGAACTGTCTGTCCTGATTTACCAATGAAATCACAAGTTTCATGATGAAGTTTCTGAATTATGACAGCCAAGAAGCTAAAAATAGACTATTATACGAAAACTCTAGCATTAGTAGAATAATGCGACTGGAAATAGTCTTGTAATTTTGTACATGTTATTCCCTCTCCTCTTCTGAATCGTCAAGGAAAAACAGAAACAAACATTGCTTGTAAATTGTCAGCCATGGAAATGGACTCTATCAGCTTCAAACATACGTTTCTTCCTGACCAAATTGTCTCCCATGATTTTGCATCTGAAAACAGGAAAAATGAATATCCTCATCCAACCTAAACATGTATCAATATGACGAAACTCCTCAAGGTTAGCATCTTTATCCCGTATAACAACTACGTTCAACATAAAAGAAATAAAAAAAAGCAAACAAGATGCTAACTTTGAGATAAAATTACCACTAAAGTGCTTAACGAATTTACTGAGACAGAGAAGGAAAACAACTCTCCGACCGAACCAAGGACCCTTCCATCTTATCGACATCGGGTAAAACACTGGTCGAACTGGTCCGAATAGCACGCGGTGAATCCAAACTCCTCCGAAGGATTCTGGTCATAACAAAGATGGGATACTCTGTCTGATTCATGGTATTGGAGGATTTGAACTTGCGACAAAAACTGACATGCCTGTTCAAAGCTTCTTCAGTAGAGATAAGCATGTCGGATCTCAAAACTTCGTCTTTCACAGCCTCAACGCAAAGCCCACAAATCCATCGACCTTTATAGCGGTCACGAACCCTGGAGATATACGCAGGAGTGCACTCCTCAATGAACCCACAAGAGTGGCACTTCACGGACTCTACTTCGAGAATTTGAGGCTTGACACTTGGGTTTGACTGATTATCTGTAGTCGAAATTGCCATTTCTTGGAACTGAACATTGAAAGGTTGAAACTCTCTCTCTTTTCTTTTTGCGTGTGTGTCAGTAGAAATATCTGTGTCTCTCCAAGTCGGATGACATTGAGATGGCCGGGGACAAGAAGTGGGTAAGAAAGAGAGAGTTCATGTGTGGATGTCTCCGTGCTTGTCTCTGTCTTGCAATTTCTGAATATTGTTTTGTACCCATCAGAAATTGAGCGTACCCTACCTTCTTCTCTTGGATTTTGTTAATTAATTACTTCTACAAATTATGCTCATGTATTGTCCTTTGCCTTTGACGCGTCCATTAATGAGGGTTTGGACGTTTGTTCGTGGAATGTGTGTGAGATTTTGAGTCAGAGCATTAAATTAATCACTTATTTTACAGAAATCAAATTATTTGGCATTTATTGTCAAATTGTTTGATTTTTATTTTAAAAATAAAATAACTTTTTTTACCAATATAACATTAAGTATTTAATTTTAACCCCTTCCTAATATTGGTAAGGTCCTTTAATAATTGTTATTGTTCGTCTGCTAACACCCAACGACTGTCACCCAGGATATGTCACGGCTACAAAAGATTCCACAATCCACGAGCACATGCTTCCATCAATTTAATCGTTCTATAGTAATTAATAAAATAATGAAGTTTATCAAAAGAATATAGCAATTTTAATTGATAATACTTCCTCCAATCCTCCCTATATGGTTGCTATAATTTGCCATACTTTGCTTGTTTTTATTTAAAAATTCGTTAGTATGCTCAATTTCCTGAAATTCTAAGATAATATTAAAACTTTTTCTATAAATATTATTATTTTTTAAAAACTTAACTTAAAGAATGAAGACGGTGAAAAGAGTAGTTATGGATACTGTATGTTTTCTCAACCAATTTTATTTGGTAGTTTTGGTTGCCATTTCATTTATTATCTGAATAAAAAAGTAATGGAAGTTAGCTTCTCCAATCTTATAATAACATATAAATTAAAATCTAAAATTTTTAAATAATTTAAATTTAAATTAATAGAATTCTAACAAAATTATATTTTTATCAATTAAATACTATGTAATTGACATAACACTTTCTTTTTTGTTTTTTAGGGTTAATTACAAAAAAAAACTCAAACTTTGCTCAATTTTGTAATTATAGCCCAAACTTTAAAAACTGGCAATAAAATGCTCAAACTTTCAATTTTTTTCAATTCTAATCAAACATTAGTGTCTTCGTTAAGTTTACTTATGTAACTTGTCATGTGTTCCAGAAACCTTAACTACTAATACGCATTAGCCAAAATTAACCCAACAAATAAAGATTAATGAAACGACATCGTTTAATCACATAATTAAATTACGTCGTTGTTTAAAAATGACTAAATCACATTAGGCAGTCCCAATGACCTCACAGTTTGATTTCAATTTTTTCGTTCCTTTTCAGTTTGTTTTCTTAATGTCTTCATCCTTCAATTTTCATATTATGCAGCCCCAACATTCTCACGCTGAGAGCATTGGGAGAACGAATTGAAAATGAAAAGCTTACTGGTACAATATACTGCAATGCGCGAGTAGTTTAGGACCTCGGGAGAACAGGTAGATAACAAAAGGCTGAAACTGTATAAACTGATCTAGCGATTTTATTTTTAACAACGACGTAGTTTTATTAATTTTCATTTGTTGTGTTAATTTTAGTTGACGTGTATTAATAGTTAAAGTTTCTAGAATACGTGACAAGACTGACGCAAACTTAAACATAGACACTAACTTCAGACTAAAATAACAAAGTAAAAATTTGAACATTTTATTGTCACTTTTTAAAGTTCAGGTTATAATTAAAAAAATCAAAAGCCTAAACATTTTATTGCCACTTTTTAAAGTTTCAGTTATAATTATAAAATTGATCAAATTTTGAATTTTTTTTGTAATTAACCATCTATTTTGTTGTAATGGTATAAGGCAATGGCGGAAGAAGGATTGAGATCAAGACGAACGAGTAGCAAAGTAAATTTGGGCAAGAACAGTAGTAAAATGTGAGACATAAGGATTTACATAGTTCACCCAAGTTAGGCTACGTCCACAGATGATGATTGGTGAAAAGTATCCCAAAAAAAAATATCCTCTAGGGACCTGAGCACACTGAGGATATAATTTTTTTTTGGGTGTAATTTTACAAAATAAAACTCTTAAAAAATAAAAGTGAACACAAAGCTAATATCGGTGAAAATAAACTCTCAAATTTTTGTTAAGTATCTCGGCTTATTGTATGCTTAAAAATAGAAGGGCTCAAGATATATTTATAATGCTCAAATTTTACAACCTTTAACTTGCGCCATAAACCAATTTGTTTACAAAATTGATCGAAATAATTGTGTTGCCAGTCAAAAACATTGCATATGATTTGAGTATTAAATGCTTAGCTTGAAAAGTTTAGTTTTAGATAGCTAAATCAATCCTTAACAAATAAGCCAACATTTGTAGTCACAAATTTATTGATTTAAGTTAAGGTTTAAAGAATTTGAGCAACTAACTCAACATTTATTATTCTTATAAAACCTACTATACCACATACGTTTAGATCTCACTTACTTTAATTGAACATAGATCTTAATTAAGATAATTAATCTTAGTTTTAGATTAGTTTTAAATTAACTCTAATTAATATTATTACTAATTAATCCTAGTTTATTCTAATTAGTCTAATATTTATTTCAAATGCCGCCATTCTCTCTCTCTCTCTCCTCTGCCACTACCACCATTATTGTAATGTCCTCTTCCACGAGCTTTTCTTCTCCACTGCTTTGTCAGAACCACTCTCCGTCCCACTCTCCGACTCGACCAGCATGATTTGGGCTCCAATACCTCCGTCGACAAAACCTTCGTTTCCACTGACCTCGAGTCCTCCTTCCTCCTCTCACCTCAAGTTTTGATTCTTCCGTTTATCATTCAATTCTTGCACTTAATATTTTTTCTATAAATATATCGATTTCTAGTATTTCGTTATTCGTTCGACTATATTGCATTAACATGTGATTTTTTAATAAAAATATCGAATTCTAAGTCTACGTTTTTTGTTTGATTTACTTACAAATGATCTATAAGCGAACGTATATGTCTAGTTTTATTCTACATTTTTTATTTGATTTGTTGTTTTTGAATTCTAGTTATGCATTTTTCGTTGTGTTGGATTATGCTTAGATGAAATCTCGTTTATTCCTTGTTCTAGCTAGTCACAATATCCAGGAGCAGAGGAAGTCAAAGAATTTGTTGACCAAGTCGGTATTGAAGATATACAGTAAAACTTCGATAAATGAATATTCGATAAATTAATAATCTCGATTAAATAATAATTTTCTTCGGTCCCGACTTGGGCCAATGGG
>JAOTBA010000204.1:12435337-12450148 GCA_025629845.1 Erythroxylum squamatum
AAGCGGGAAAGCAAAATCAAAAGAAGAAGGGACATTGGCTTGGCTTAAGTGAGAAGCCGAGATGAGCGACGCTGGTTCTAATTAAAACAGATAAAACGTTGACGTTTTGGTTATGGGACAGAATAGGCGCAGGGTTAGTGGGACAGACGATCATCTAATGCCCTACAAAATGAGAATTTTGAAAAATAAGGAAAAAACGCATTAATTAGAGATGGATTTACTGTCAGTCTGTTTGGGGTAAATAAGCAATTTTTTTCACCCCCAAAGCTTTTTTTTTAATAACTATTGACTGTAAAATGGAAAAATATTTTTTTAGTAGATATAATTTTTTTGGCAACCAAAATACAACTTTTTAATAAGCTCAAATTTGGAGCTTCTAAAAAAAGTACTTTTTTAAGTAGCATTTTCATATTAATTAATGAACTTATTTTTTAGTCTCTTTTATCATTATGTTTTACACATAATTTTCACAACACTCACAAACTCATCTTCACATTTATTTTGGGATTTATATAATATTATTTGGCTTATATATGTTTTAATATTTATTTTCTATATTAAGTTTACTTACGTTATAATCCATATAAAATATTTGGTTAGATATATTTTTATTTATGTTTCATATGGTTTAAAATTATTTAATAATTAATATATTATGTTTTGTATATTATTTAATATATTTTAAATATTATTTATATGCATAAATAATTTTTATTACAAAATAAAATACAGTTAAAATTAATAAAAGTGCTTTTTATTTTTATGTTGCCAAACAATTTAGTATATAAAGTTCTTTCAAAAAAATTGTTTTTTAATTGACAATCAAACAGTCAACTGACTTCTTAGAAAAGCTCTTCTAAAAAACACTCTACTGACAAAAACTCTACTAATATAAGCTCATCCAAACAAACACTTAAAATTACGTTTTTTGGCCCGAGTCAATCAATCAAGTTTTGAATCTGACCTAAGAAGGACTAATTCAATCCAATTTATGCATGTCAATAAATTGGGTCAGGTTTGACTTGCCTAAGCTTGGGCTCAACATGAATTTTAATTTTTAGGCTTTAGTTTGAGTTCGAACCTAATCGAGTTTGGACATTTTGAAGCTTGATGAACTTGATTAAATTTATTTTAAAAATATCAATTTAGAATAATATCATTTTGTGTGAAATTTCAAAATCAGGTTAAGGTGAGCTATATTGCCTGAGTCTATGTTCAATCCAAAGCTAAAACTTAAAATAAATGCTCAAGCTTAATTTGAAGCTTCATCAATTTAGGTCATATTTGTTAATTTTCGCTCGAGCTAGGTCGAGTTTATTATCCCTAATCAAGTTTGAAAGATTCAAATTTGTCATAATTGAGCTAGCAAAATCAAGTTGTTTTTAGTATAGTTGTGTAAAGGGATATTATTTTGATTTTATATTTTAATTGAAACGATATAATTTTAGTGCAAATTCGAGACAATTGAACTATAAAACATTGTCAAAAAATCTTTAAAAAATAAATTAAACCTCAATGGATGGGGCTAAAGGCAACCTAACCAATTGATATTTTGCTAATGTAAGAAATTCTACTAATCAACTTGATTGAATTTAGTTACATATTTACAAAGTCAAATGAGGAGTTCTTGTAAGATAATGTTAAAGATAACTATGATTAGGAATGGCAAAAGACTTGGAGTTTGATGACTTGGTTTTGGGTGCAAGGGATTAACTCGAGGTTTAGCCCGAAAACTGGTGCCCTAAAATCGTGACATCCAATAGTACCTTGTGTTTGAGATATCGATATGTTAGTCGTTATTCTCATTTATAATGAAAGAAAGTAACAAAAGGCTTAGGGCGGTTGGTTCATATAAAATAATGATAATAGGAATGAGAATAAATATGATAAGGAATATGAACGAATATAATTATTATAATTATGATGGTTGGTTAGGACGAAAGAATAATTACTATTACCATTAATAGTAGTAGGTTTATTAAAAATCTTGAGAAATATATTTTAATTTTAATATGTTATAATTAATTATATTTGATATTAATATATTATATTTAATTAATTATACTATCTTACAAAAAGGAAAAATAAAATTTGTTTTACATCAAATTTTAATATATTTTAATTAATTATATTTAATTTAATATATTCTAATTAATTATGTTTAATTAATTATATTATTTTGCTCAAAAAGGAAAAAATGAAAAATAGGTAAATTTTATATGAAATTTTAATATATTATATTTAATTTTAATAAATTCTAATTACTTATATTGTTTTGCTAAAAATAACATTTTATTTTATTATTTTAAACCAAAATTTAATATATTATAATTCATTATATTTAATTTTAATGTATTATAATTAATTTTATTTAATATATTCTAATTAATTATATTTAGAATATATTTATTTTTAATTATTTATATTTAATATATTATAATTAATTGTATATAGTATATTCTAATCAATTATATATAGCCTTAAAGGACATTGTGTCTGAAAAAAAAAACCCAATTTTATTTTCCTTATGTAAACTAAAATTAGCATAGAAAAGATTTTACGTATTAAAACAGCTTTAGGCTTTGCGGGTAATTTTGTTGTTGATCCAATTGGAACAAGAGGAGGTTTGGTACTACTATGAAAAGAAAAGTAGATGGCCCAATTAATAAGCTACTCACGAAAACATAATGATGTAGAGGCCTGTATTGAAGGCATAAAACGATGGCGTTTAACTGGTTTTTATGGATTCCCATAACGCAATAATCGGAGACAAGGCTAGGACTTGCTTCGAACTCTCCAAGCTCGATCGAGCCTCCCATGGTGCGTCATTGGCGAATGATATTATGTTTCTGTCTAAGAAACAAGGTAATCACCCACATCCTAGAGCATTAATGGAGGGATTTAAAAAGGCTCTTCTAGATTGTCAATTACGCACTTTGGGGACTGAGGTTTCATCTTCACTTGGGAGAATCGGAGAGATGAATTTGCTATTGTAAGGGAGAGATTGGACAGGGCGGTGGGAACTGCTTCCTGGTCTATGATATTTTCGATGGCCAAAGTCTTCGTTCTCCAAACAAAATCTTCAAATCATCTCCCCATTTTTCTATCACTGGGCGTTCAATTGAAGAAGTATGTACAACGAAGATTTCGTTTCGAGAACGCGTGGACCATAGAGATCGATTGTCAATAGATGGTAAACAGAGGATAGGTGGCAAGTAATTTTCATTCTCTTCAAGAACGTTTAACCTCTTGCTCTCGACTATTACAAACGTGGGTGCAATCCCACCATCAAGAATTCCATACTAGACTCAGACGGATTAAACAACAGATGGCCCTATTACGAAGACAAGCAACGATAAACATGGAATTGCTGAAAGATTTGGAACACAAATACAGTGATTTACTATTACAACATGAATTGTACTGGAAACAACGGGCAAAGCAACACTGGTTAGCCGAAGGCGATTCAAACTCGAAATTCTTTCACCTGATGGCTTCTAACAAGCACAGAAAAAACTTCATCTCTAAGCTCAAGAACAGTAATGGTGAGTGGCTTGATTAGGATTCAGGACTACCGAACATGCTTTTGGATTACTACCAACAATTATTCACAGCTTCAAACGGAGATACAAGCCCAATTTTGCACCACGTGGATTGTAACGTAACTTCCCTTCAGAATGAATCATTATTGGCCCCATATATAATAGAAGAAGTACGGTAAGCTGTGTTCTCAATGCATCCAGATAAATCATTGGACCAGATGGTTTCAACCCAGGATTTTTTTCAGACCTATTGGGATATAGTTGGAATGGATGTTGCTCAAGAATGCCTCAAAAGCTTAAATGGAGATGCTCCTATGAATGGTACAAACAGAACAAATGTTATACTTATCCCTAAAAAGAAGACACCAGAAACAATAGCTGATCTACGTCCCATATCCTTGAGCAATGTCACAAATCGAATTGTCTGCAAAGTACTCGCCAACAGATTAAAACAGATTCTACCCCTGATCATTTCAGATACACAGAGAGCTTTCATTCCTAATCATTTAATCACATATAATATTATAGTGGCATATGTGCTGTTTCATCCCTTAAAAGGAAAACTCAGGGCAAATTGGGCCTTGCTCTCAAAAAAAATATGAGCAAAGCTTATGATCGGATAGAATGGGAATATTTGCGGCTGATTACGTTGAAATTGGGATTTGATGAAGCATGGGTTACTAAGATCATGATGGTAGTTACATCGGTCTCCTATTATTTTATTCGGGGTAATAAAGAACATAGTCCTTTAATCCCTAGTAGGGGATTAAGACAAGAAGATCCATTGTCTCCATATTTATTCATCATCATTACGGAAGGATTATCTGCTAGTTTGTGTAAATTTCAGGTATAAGGTCGCATTCATAGGGCTTTAGTTGCAAGAGGGGCCACCCTAGTGTCTCATCTGTTTTTTGCGGATGATGCTATATTCTTCACTCAAGCTACACTGGAGGAGGCGGTACAATTAAAGAATATCCTATGACTATATGAGGCAGCTTCAGGACAACAAATTAACCTCTCCAAATCAGGTGTTTCTTTTACTCCTAATAATGCACCTACAATGAGACTTTTGATTTGCCAAATTCTGGGGGGTTGAAGAGATTGCTAGTCATATTAATTACTTAGGTATGTCGTCTGTTATTGGTAGAGATAAACGGCACGTGTTTCATTATATGGTAGAGAAGTTAACAAAGAGATTGCAGGGTTGGAAAGCTAAAGTGCTATCAAAAGCCGGAAAATATATACTATTGAGAACTGTGGCACAAGCTATGCCAAATTACCTCATGTCGCTTTTTTTGTTACCACTTGACACATCGACTTAAATGACACTTGTCCTATGTGTGGTAGAGCACCAGAAATTGAACAACATATTTTATATCACTGTGAGTTTGCTCAATCTATTTGGTTATTATCCTCTGTGAACTGGAATGTATCTTCGATGAATTGGACCCCTAGTACATCATTGCATAATTGGCTTGTTTCGGTTATGACTTGCTTCACAAATGCACAGAAGGAGTAGATATTTATGATTATATGGGGTTTATGGACTCAACGCAATGAGTTGTTATGACAGCAGAAACTTCAGGACAAATCCTTCATCATTAGTCAGGCCATAACAACTCTATTAGAATGGCAAGCAGCATAGAAGAGGACCAACCTTCCAAACATACAACAACAACACTCTCGATCCAAATGGAAAGCTCCACAATCGAACCAGTCTAAATGCAATGTAGACGTGGCGCTATTGATGACTGGTTTTTATGGACTAAGAATGGTAATCCGAGATTCTCAAGGACAGAATTGTGCTGGCAAATTAATGATTTTACCAGGATGGAGAGATCTCCAAATCGGCGAAGCTTTATGTTTTCGAGAAGCCCTGAGTTAGATCAAAAGATTTTCTTTTTTCCCAATATGTGTAGAAATTGACTGTCAAATAATTACTCAATTCTTGACATCTACACATATTTTTCCTTCTTACTCTTCAATGATTTTTCGGGATTGTAAAGCTCTACTTAATGAGCATCAATTTATTTATACTGCTTTTATTAGGAATCCAGTGAATCAGATTGCTCTTACGATAGCTAGAGCAACTAATTCTATGTCTGATTTTGAATGAAGGGTATGCCCTCCACCTTTTTTGTATGATGTTTTAGCTTTGGATATTAATAATATGCACTGCACCTGATAATGTTCAAAAAAAATCAATTATATTTAGAATATATTTAATAATAAATGACTTTCATTCATCACGTATTTGGAGAGTATTCATATAATGATAATATATAAATATTTTTTATTCCCATAGGTATAGATGTTTTAGGTCTGACTAGATCATTGAGTCTTACTCAAAATTTGAAAATTTAAAAATCTAAGCTCCATTTACTTTAATAATTTCTGTATTTAAAAATAATTAATTTATAATTAATCGATAAATTAATAAGTTATTAAATAAGTGTTCCTTTAAGCTCATGGCAGCCATCGACAAGTAACCCCATCCAAAAGAAGGGGGGAAGAGGTTAAGAAAATTGATATAGCACATCACGAGAAACACAGGACCAGCCTGCCCACTTTTTGCAGTAACTAAAAGAAACTAGTTACACATAAGGGATTCAAATTGCAGTCCGATCGTTACTGCAATTGCCAGCAACTATAGTTTAACCCCAAAGTTCATAACCTAAAACTTTGAGCAAAACATAAATGGCTCACTCTAGAAGGGGAATGAAATTCCTGGTCCTGATGCGATAGTGATTAAGAACACTTTACATCTAATGTGAATTGGTGCGAGGAAGCTGAAACGAAGACGCTCAACTATTGAAACTTTACAACTACAACCTGTGAGCAGCATCAGAAGCCTGTTACATTTTATTATGATGAAAAAGAGAGCAGACTTGCATCAGACACCATACAAAGACAAATATTGAATCATTAACTATTGATTCAATTAATAATATTTGTAATTAATCAAAAAGAACACAGAACATACTAACAAGAATTTCAACAAGTTGAGCACTTTTAAACAAAAGGGTTAACTCTCCAGAAAAAAGATTTAAATAGAGCAGAAAGGAGAATCGAAGATGAATAAAGGAAAAGCTTCTTGGGACATGGAGAAGAGATAAACGAACAACTTAGAGAAAACCACAACCACTAAAGTGAGTGTGAAGCTTGAAAAGGAGAAAGGATTGAGTATCTAATGTAAGTGTGGGGACACTTTGGTTACGCTGCCTGCGTAGCGAATATAGAGCAAAGGAAGACAGAGAGAGTGTGGGCTTTCATTGATGAAAGTTAAGGCTTTAAGAGATCTTGCTCTTGTTGGCAAATAGTTGCAAACCGTACGTGAGTAGTTGATGGAAGAAGTAAAGCGAGAAGCAAAATCAAAAGAAGAAGGGACACTGGCTTGGCTTAGGCGAGAACCCGAAAAGAGCAACGTTGGTTTAAATAAAAACATCGATGTATTTGTTGTGGAACAGAATAGGTACAGAGTTAGTGGCACAGAAGATCTGATTAGACAAGAATTACTAACTCTTTTAGAGTCTAAGCATATTTATAATAGGTTTTAAATCTTCAGTAATTTAATTTAATTAAAATTCTAATTTTCGTTAAACTTTAATTAGAATTATAATTAATTTTAGTTAAATACCAATTGAGTCCAAATAAGATCAAATATCTCATATTGATTTTTTGATTATAAAGTTTTTCAAACTTTACAATAAAGTCCAACTTGACTAAAACACATTTTCTCTCTTCAACTCATTGTGTGTGCATATTAGTTTCCTAAATATGTTAACAATGGATATAAATTATAATCCTAAGTCATATTTAGGATTAGATAAATTAAACTCTTTCAATTTATATTAATTCTCTAATTAAATAATTTATATACATAGATCAAGATTGGTGTCTAGCAATGAATTATGACTACCCAAATATTTAAGAATGTCAAACTGGTCTTGAATAACCTTTCAGCAATTATTTTATTATATAATTAATCTCTTTCAATATAAAATATTTCGATTAGACATAGAATATGAAATTAATATCGACTCTATTTTAGTCCAATCATATTAGTTCTCTAGTAATTAGTTCTATTAATAAAATTTGTAAACTATTTTATAAAGTGTTATTCCACATTGGTTAAGGATTTCCTGAGTCATTGCTAATCAAGAACAATAGAACATTCTTCATAATTACTTTAGGGTGATGAATCATATATTGATCACTTAACTACCTTCATATTGTTTACGATATATCTAATGACTACCGACATAGCTACTTTTAACTAGAATAGGTCATAAGTAACATCAAAATATAACAATTCCTATACGAGATACTTTGAAAATCTTAAGTCAAAGGATTACTTATATAATTATCACAGTAATAATTTTCATAAATATATAAGTAATGTTTCAAATGGAATTCTCATATAGGGCCGGTTCAGTGAACTTGTTCATAGACATATAAGCACTGTTTCAAATGGAATTCTCACATAGGATCAGTTTAGTGAACTTATTCTCTAATAAGAACTCATAAAGTTGTTTAAGTATCTTTATACTTAAGTCTATGAGTTCGACTACTTTTATAAGGAAAAAACATAACGTGTGCTAGCCCTTTAAGTTTTATTAATGTCAATCTTAATAAGACAATGACTAGGAACAATTTAAATATAACACATAAATGTAATATGCATCTCATAATTATGATCTTATCATAATTTGATTTTTAATGCACATTTACCTTATGAACTTTATCATATGCATATGAATATGTATAAAATAAAAAATGTCTTTAAATAATTATGTTACTAAACTATCACCAAGTAATTGGTTATAAGATGTAAACTAACAATTTTTCACTTACACTAAGCCAACTATTTAAATATCTTATACAATATTACCGTATGATAATCATGTTATTTGTTTCAGCCTATTTTGAAGAACTTCATTGCGATGCATAATCCTCTCATGGTTGTTCTTGTTGAGCCCCGAGTCAGTGGATGTAGAGCCAATAAAGTTATTAATAATCTAGGTTTTGAATTTTCATTTCGAGTTGAAGCAGAGGGTTTCGTAAAGGGGATCTAGTTATTGTGGAAATCGGAGTTGGTGGTATCAGTGTTCATCGTTAATTTGTGCATACAAAAATCGGCTATGCTGGGCTTGTTTTTTACTTCACAATAATATATGGGAGTCTACAGTACCATCTTCAGAGGTTCCTTTGGGAGAATTTGGAAAAAAATTACACGTCATACTTTTGCTGCCTGGTTGATAGGGCTGATTTTAACGTTAAGTTGGAGGTTGTTGATAAAAGAGGAGGTTCATAGTCTATGCCAGTAGTTAGCAAGGAATTCAGGAAGTGTGTTTAGTTGTGTGGTTTGAATGATTTAGGATTTGTGGATCCACGATTTACTTGGCGTAGGGATATTATCCAGACGAGACTGGACAGAGCACTCTGCTCCTCATCTTGGTTGGACTCCTTCCCGGATACAATAGTCACTCACCTACAATTTTTGGGATCAGATCATAGGTCGTTATTAGTGAAGGTTGGCCATAACTCTATTGGGACTGGCAGAAAGAGGAACTTTTGATTTCAATATGCTTGGTTGGCTAACGAAAATTTTCCTTTGTTTGTAGAGGAGAATTGGAAACCGGATTTGAAGGATTTTTGTGGATCTCTAATAGTTTTCTCTGAGAAATTAAGTGTTTGGAACCGAACTAATTTTGGAAATGTTTTTCATCGTAAATGGAGACTTTTGGCTAGATTGGATGGTGGTCAGCGGGCGTTGGCGACGATAGACTTTGACTCACTAGTTGAGTTGGAAGAGAGGCTTGGTGGGGATCTTATTCAAGTCCTCTGTGAGGAGGAGCTATTTTAGCACCAACAATCCCATTGTATTTGGATGTCACAGGGAGATTGTAATACCAAATATTATCATAGACTCACAACAGCAAAGAGGAAGAAGATAAGAGTTGATAGGCTAAAGGACAATGCTGGAAATATTGTCTCGGACCCAATTGTGTTACGTGAATTGGCAAAAGATTATTTCAAACAACTGTTTTCTGCGGAGGTTGGTAATGAGTGTGGGCTTTCCAGGTCAGGAATGTTTCCAGGGCTAACCAATGACGTATTGCACAGTCTAGGGGGGATTATTACTCACGTTGAAGTCAAACGAGTCATATTTGCCATGAACCTAAATAAAGTGCCAGGATTCAATGGATTTAGTGATCAATTCTTTCAAAAGCAATGGGACCAAGTGGGAGAATCTGTGGTGGAGTTTGTCCAAAACGTATTTCAGCATGAGATATGGGAGTCACAACTAAATCACACGATTCTTGTCTTGCTCCCAAAAGTTCCGTCGCCTATGCATATTACTCAATTCAGGCCGATAAGCCTATGCTCTGTGATATATAAGACCATTACCAAGATTATAGTAAATCGTATGAAACCATTCTTGAATCCTTTAGTGGCTCCTAACCAATGTAGTTTCGTCCCGGGTAGATTAATTACTGACAACACTATCATAGCCCAGGAAGCCATTCATTCGATGAAGAGAAAGAAAGGGAGCACTGGCTTCCTTGTAATTAAAGTAGATTTAGAGAAAGCGTATGATAGACTTTGTTGGGATTTTATTCAGGATACCTTATAGGAAATTGGTTTTGCGGATGCTTTGATCAGATTAATCATGAAATGTGTCTCTTTGGTGTTAATGCAAGTTTGTTGGAATGGAGAGCTTTTGGGGCAGTTTGTTCCTTCCAGGGGTATTAGGTAAGGAGACCCGCTGTCTTCTTATCTTTTCGTCTTGTGTATGGAACGATTGGGTCATCTCATTAATTCTTCGATCCAGCAGGGAGATTGGAAGCAATGAATTTAAGCAGAGGAGGACCTAGTCTTTCTCACTTATTTTTTACAGATGATCTGTTATTATTTACTGAATCCTCAAAGACACAAGTGCAAATCATTTCCCAAGTGTTAGAGAATTTTTTTCATGCGTGGGGCAGAAGGTTAGTAAAGAAAAGGCGAGAATTTACTTTTCCAAGAATGTCTCTAGATCCAGAGCTCACACATTAAGCCTATTGTCAGGCTTCCAACATACAACTAATCTTGGGAAATACCTCCAGGTACCTCTAATTTATGAAAGATCTATGAGGAATACTTACCAGTACATCATTGATAATGTTCATCGCAAACTTGAGGGATGGAGCGCTAGATGTCTGTCACTCGCTGGGAGGGTCACTCTTACCCAATCAGTTTTTGTAGCACTGCCCATATACACCATGCAAACAGTTAGACTCCCTCGACAGTTATGCAATGATCTTGAGAAGCTAATGCGATATTTTATTTGGGGCTCTAAAGAAGGGCAGAGAAGGATTAAACTTGTCAGGTAGGAATCGGTTTGTTAGGTCCAATAATGACTTCATGTTTACCAAGTTGGTTTGGAACGTGCTACGACATTCTTCTACTCTGTGGGTTCGTATACTTCGATCTAAGTACCGTTTTAATACTACTAATATTCCTCAGACGCTGACTGGAAATGACGCATCGGCAGTGTGGAAAGGCATTTCAGCAACGTGGCAGTTTGTTCTTGCGGGCTCCAAATAGTGGGTTGGTAATGGTTGTATAAGTGGGTTGGTAATAGTTGTATAATAAAATTTTGGCTCGAAAATTAGGTAGGAGATTGGGGACCGTTGATTCAAGTGGCTTTAACTTCAGTTCCTGCTGAGCTGATTCATGCACAGGTTAAGGACTTTGTTGGAACGGAGGGTGTTTGGAATTAGGCTAGCTTTTAACACTTCCTTTGTTTATATGGATATAGCTAACATTGTAGCACTAAAGGCGTAGTTTGGAGATGACCAATTAACATGGGGAGCTTCCCCCAATGGTTCCTTATCTACTGCATCTGCTTATGAACTTATTGAGGAGGTTTAGGATAGAGCGGGCAGCAGAATTTGGGAGTTGGTGTGGCGATGGCTAGGTCCTTAGAGGATCAGATCGTTTTTATAGTTACTAGCTAAGAAGAAGCTTTTGACAAACCAGCAGCGGTTTCTCCGACATCTAACTGATGATATCAGGTGCCACTTTTGTGGGGTCCCTGAAATTTGTTTGCATGCCATCCAGGATTGTTCCAGAGTGCAGTTATTTTGGAATCAGTTTCCTTCCAACGAGGTTCATGTAGAGTTTTTTCATGGCGACGCTCTAGAATGGCTGACCACAAACCTCCGTAATTCTACTCAGGTGTGGGGAAATGCGTGGTCCACTATTTTTGGGGATGTTTATTGGTTTTTTTGGTTCTGGCGGAGCAAATCCTGTTTCGATGATAATTTCTCTTGGCCTAGCGCAATTATTGGTTCCTTTATTGATGTAGACTACGTCACTGGGGTAGTAAAGGCTGCGTATACTCTATCACGTGCAACTAATGAGATAAATGGTGCAAATCGGTGCCATATGGGTTGGACCAAGCCTAAGGAAGGGTGGGTGAAGTTAAACACTGATGGGGCGGTTAATTCTTCTACTCGGTGTGCCACGGCTGGAGGTTTACTACGTGATGGCTTAGGAAATTGGTGAGGAGGTTTTGTTCACAATATTGGTTCTTGCTTGCCTTTAATTGTTGAACTTTGGGGAGTTCATACAGGCCTAGCTCTTGCCTGGGACCTGGGTTATAGGCGACTAGAGCTCGAAGTGGATTCTTTGGAGGTCATCAACATTTTATCTGGGTCGGATCACTTGAGATATTATGGTAGTTCTTTGGGGATGGCCATCCGAGAGCTATTGTCTAGACCGTGGGAGGTTAGTTTTTGTCACATTTTCAGGGAGGGTAACTGGTGTGCGGACTGGTTAGCCCACTTTGCAAGGTCTTTTGATATCGAAGTTTTTTGTCTCCGGTCTCCACCTTCGGGTTGCGTTTCTTCTCTACTTGACGATATGAATGGGGTCTTGTCCCCGCGTTTCGACATGTAATCTTTTGTTTTCTCCCATATATACATAAAAAAAGATGCATGAATGTGAATAGTGTATGCATGGTGATAATAGTATTAAACAATAAAAGATGAACGTTGCATGCATTTATGTTAGTGTACGCGAACGGTGTTAATAGTATTGAACAATAAAAGATTAACAGTTCATGCATTTATGTTAGTGTACATAAAACAATGTTAATAGTATTAAACAATTAAAGATGAATAAACGTGAACAGTGTAATTATGCATGCATGAACAGTATTAAAAAATGCATGTTAACGTGAATGATGATGAAGTATATGCATGTTACTTATTTCTATCCCCGGATAATTGAATAATTAATGTTTTATGGATTTATCAAATTTCGAACAATATTATGTTAGATTTGTTAATCACTAAAGTGATCAAATCTTTAAGGTAATTTAGTTCTAAATTAACTAGAATTTTTCAATCACTCACTCATAAAATTGATACTTTAAATGACGTTTATCTATGAGTAGATTGAAATTCACTATTATAAGAAATTTATTAATTACCCAAAGGTTAAATGGTTGTTCTTATAATGAATGAATATGATTTTTTGGTAATGTAAATATACTATTAGTTTTACTTATTTATACAAAGATAATAAATATTTCTAAGTAGTAATGTTAAATATTATTGGCATCATTATGATTATTTTGTGCATTGATGTATCACCCAAAGGAGAACATTAATGTACATTAATTGTTAACATAATATTTCATCTGAATCTATAAAATATGTTAGTTTATGACTCAAAGCATTAATGTTAGGCATGTATATATTGCAGTTTCTGTCCTATGTCTTTACATTCATAGGCTTCGTCCATACCAATATTTAATGGGCTGAAATTTTCCAACTGGAGTGAACAAGTCCAATTTCACATTGGTGTATTAGATCTTTATTTTGGCACTTCAAGTTGAGAAACCTACTGTTATTACTGATACTAGCGGTGATGAAGAAAAGGCTCATTATAAAGCTTGGGAAAAATCAAATTGACTGAGCTTGATGTTTATGCGAATGAGCATAGTAAACAACATCAAGTCAGCTCTTCCCAAAACTGAAAGTGCTAAAGAATTTATGAGTTTTGTGGAAGAGCGCTCCTAAACAGTCGATAAATCTCTTGCTAGGACACTAATGGGTACTTTGACCACCATGAAATTTGATGGTTCTCATAGTATGCATGAACATGTCATTGAAATGACAAATATTGTAGCAAGACTTAAGTCTCTGGGAATGGAAGTGGATGAGAATTTCCTTGTACAATTTATTTTAAACTCTTTACCATCTGAGTATGGTTCGTTCCAAATGAGCTATAACACCATGAAAGAAAAATGGAATGTGCATGAATTGCAAATATGTTGCACATTTAAGAGATGTGCTTTCAAAATTGATCTGGCCAAAGCTTATGATTCCATACAATGGGATTTCCTCCTCAATGTTTTGTTAGCTGCCGGGTTCCCTCCTCTGTTTATTAGGTGGATTGAGGAGTGTGTAACCTCGCCCTCCTATTCTATCCTAATCAATGGGTATCTTACTAAATTTTTCCGTAGGCAATCTTGTCTACGTCAAGGCGACCCACTCTCTCTGTATCTGTTTATTCTCTGTATGGAAGTATTCTCTAGGTCTCTTCATCATTCTATAGCTGCCACTCCTAATTTTCAGTTCCATTGGAGATGGAAAACTCTTACACTGTCCCATCTTTTATTTACTGATGATCTGTTACTGTTTTGCCATGCTGATCTTATCTTGGTAAATACCTTACTTACCTGTCTGCGTACCTTTTCCTCGTTCTCCGGATTGGAAATGAATCAAAGCAAAAGTCAATTCTTTTTCTCTGCTGATGTGGACCCTTTGCCATTTCAATTGGAAACCTTTTCGGGACTTCAAAGGGGAACACTTCTTATTAGATATCTCGGTGTGCCACTCTTAACGGGTTAATTGACTCGGCGTGACTGTATTCCACTGTTGGATAAAATTGATGCCCGAGTTAATAAATGGACCCACAAAGCCTTATCCTACGCTTGTAGAATTCAATTGGTTATTTCTGTCTTGTCCACTTTTCAGGTCTACTGGGCTAGTCACTTCCTGCTTCCTCTCTCGGTCCTTAAATAAATTGAGTCCAAACTTAGGAACTTCCTTTTTTCTGGGAAGGTTGAGTCTAATTATCATGCTAAGGTTAAGTGGAATGACCTGTGTCGTCCTAAATCAGAGGGTGGGTTGGAACTTAAACATTTATCTACTTGGAACAATGTCTTACTAGGAAAAAGAATCTGGATTTTGTTCAATGATAAGGAAGCATT
>JAOTBA010000204.1:12496058-12508758 GCA_025629845.1 Erythroxylum squamatum
TTCTTACCAATTCTATACATTTTATTATTATCAAAACATTAAGGAATTTATTTGTCAACCACCATTGGTCCAACAGGCTTTAGTCCCAGTAGAAGTGGCACTGCCCAATCAAAGGCTATTGAATTATGAAGAAGAGCGGAATGATGAGGCCCGCAGAGCAGAGCTAGTACTCCTTAGCGAAGACAGAGAGAGGGCAGCCGCTCGGTCAGAAGCTATCAGACAAAAAGCAACAAGGTTCTACAACAAAAGGGTGAGGCCGAGTGATGTAAAGGTTAGTGGCTATATTTTAAGAAAGGCCGAAACGGCCGGGAAACATCCCGGAAAGCTCGGGCAAGCGTGGGAAGGACCCTATCAAGTGGTCAAACAAACCAGACACGGCTCTTACATCCTGCGCGACATGAATGGCAAAATTCTACCGAGGCCTTGGAGCTCTCAAAACCTGAAGGCGTTTTATCAATAGATAAGCTTGCTTTATCTTCTCTATTTCACATTTTACTACTGTTTACGCATTTGTTGTGGGAACCTTTTTCCTGGCATTGACAGTCAGGTTTTTTAATGGCCCACACTTTCGTCGTCATCAATAAAGAATCATATTTTTCGGCAGAAACAGTTTAGTTAAATTGGATTAAGGGCAAGACAATCGACTGACCGATTGACAACGACAAAATTCGACAAGGTTGCCAACACAAGATATTGGAGCCGATCAGCAACGACAAAATTCGACAAGGTTGCCAACACAAGATGTTGGAGCCGATTGATAACGACAAAATTCGACAAGGTTGCCAATACAAGATGTTGGAATCGTTCGACAATCGACCAATAGCTCGACAATCGACCAATCGGTCGACAAACTACTAATCGACCGACAAACGAACAATCAACCAAAACGACTAATCGATCGACAATCGACCAATAGCTCGACAATCGACCAATCGATCGACAAATGAACAATCAGCTAATCGTTCGAAAAACGACCAATCGTTCGACAATCGACCAATCGGTCGGCAATCAACTAACTATTCGACAACGACCAATCTCTCGACATTGACGTCGCTCAACCTGGATACCCCGATCGATCGGCTCGCATCGGATCGAACGATCGACCGACTTGCACTGGACGTGCTAGTTCACTATGTGTTATCTGAAAGGGTAACCTATCATACAAAGCCAGCGATATTCTGAAGCTCCATCCGACAAAATTGAAAGAACAAACGAAGGATAAAAACAAGATTCTTTTTATTTCCAATAAGTCTGCCCTGATCATAAGCTCGACCAGATGAGCATTTAGAAAAGAAACATCTTTCCTACCCGGTCTACTACAAATATTATCTTTCCTACCCGGTCTACTACAAATATTATCTTTCCTACCCAGTCCACTACAAGTATCATCAATGAGCTTCTCCATTCCAAAGTCGAACAATCTGTCCATTATGTGCTCTGATGTACTTGTGCTGACAAGTCCTGTGACAGTCAAATCTTCACTATCACAGGACATCGTCAGGAATTACCTCTCGTTTCATCTCGATCGTCAGGAACTACCTCTCGCTCTATCTCGACCGTCAGGAATTGACTCCCATGCTCTCCGGCACCGCAACCATTTTGGCGGTTGAAATCCGGAACGGGGACGATAATGAAAGACGCATTCTGACGACAAAGGATGAAGAGACGAAAAGACAAAGGACAGAGGCTAAGGAAAGCCATACAGAATAAGGAAAAATCGTCCGTCCCAGAATTTATAGTGTCAATCGAACAAGCAGGCCAATCCGGATTGACCACGTGGAAAAAGTCTAAGCGGCTGAAGCGGCACAGCAAACGAAGGGACGCACGTAACGCCGCGCGATAAATGCGCGGCGATCCAAGAGACGCGGACGTTCCAAATTTTAGTGGCACCTAGAAGAGGCAGACCACCAATGATAATTACATCAGGCGTTTCGGATTTCAGCGCCCGTGCGGCAGTTGAGAGGGCGCGTCGTTTCAGATTTCGAGCAGCGCTCTGAAGATACGAATCGTCAAGTACTAAATGCCCTTAGCCCATACCCAGGCATTGCCGACCGATCGGCCGCCCTGTCTCGGCATAAGCCAATCGATCGCTCCTCCTTAACATAATTTAATCGATCGACCAGCTGTCGCCCAAACGATAGCCCGCTAGCTCGATCAGCTTCCCCTCATAAAGAATTATTACACGTAAGGCGTAGACCTCCGAGCGATTGGCCTCACCGTACAGATAGGCCGCACAGATAGGCCGCATAGTTAGGCCGCACAGATAGGCCTCATAGATAGGCCACACAGATAGGCCGCATAGATAGGCCGCACAATACTCATGTACTCCTTCGACCCTTCGCTTGGCTCAGACTCGAGGAGTAGGGGGGCTTATGGTCGGGTCGGATGAACCGGATTTACCAGGCCTAACACCAGGCCCGGATAATGACCACAGCCCGCTCGGCCCATCAGGAGTTAGACTCCCATGCAAACGCAAAGACCTACGTAAACCTAGCATCCACGGCATATATAAGGTACTATTCCTACCGAATTAAGGTACGAGGATACAACCTCTGTTTTTTATCTGTTTACAACAGCCGAAACCCTACAAAACACTAACTTGAGCGTCGGAGGGGCCTATCGGGAAACAACCTCCGGCGTGCCTTTGTTTATTTTGCAGGTGTTCGATAGTCAAGATCATGGATCAGAGCAGTGACAATCCGATTCAGCAGAATCCGGCTGAACCACTAATATAGTGAGTAGTAATGTTTGTACTATAAACCCAATATAGTGTGTAGTAAGCAGGAATTATGTCGCATAGTATATTGCATAAATAATGTATAACTACTATATGTTACTTTAGTTATTTTATCATACAAAACTACTTATGTTGAACTTTTAAATTATGTTTTACATGCACATGAAATTATACAATTTAATTTTATGTTATCTTATGATTAGGTCAAATAAGAGAATTTTAGAACATGACCTAAATGGTGGGCTAACCTTATCATTAAATAAAACGACCGTTCACTCAGTTACAAATTAATTATAAAAGATATAAATTGATAATTTCTCTATTCATTAAATTTACAATTAATCAACACATTCAAAACAATTCCTTAAAAAATATGTAAAAGGGAAACAATTGACGAAAAAATCAATTTATTATATATATATGTATTACATGATTTATATTGTGAAAATTATATCTCGAAGTCCTGTGTGTTAAGTAGGTACTTGTTTACTGACACGTAGAGAACTCCTGCACTGTCAAATTCTGCTGATGCAGTTCTTGTCCTATCCTCTATATGGCTTTCCATGTAATACTATTTCCCTCCATATAATGTTATCTGCAGCCTCATTTTCCCACACCACATACCCGGACTTCGCAGTTCAGACCATGAAAAGTTGTGCTCGAGCATCTTTGAGCTTTCTGCTGTGGTGCTTTCTTGCCATCTCAATCCAAATCTTATACTTCTCGCCGATAACTCCGGACTTGCTTGAACTGCCTCCGGATTCTTCACCTTCTGCACTTCGACCGAACAAACTTTTGCAGGTGAAGAGGTTCAGCGAATATTTTGGAATCTGTTTACTCTGTGAGGGCTTTTTGAATAGTTTGAGTTTTTTTGCCCCCCTGCCCACAGGAAGTGGTTAAACTTGGAGAAGGACTCGTCAAGGGCCCAGAGGATATTTGGGTTGACAGAGATGGTGTATTGTATACAGCTTCAAGAGATGGTTGGATCAAAAAGATGCATAAAGATGGAACCTGGGAAAGTTGGAAGAAGATAGACAGTGACAGTTTACTTGGTCTCACAATCACAAAAGATGGGAATCTCATAGTTTGTGACGCTATAAAGGTTAACCATTTTTAAGATAAACGCAAGAATTGAGATTTCATAGCATAGGAAAGTAGCTGCCCAATTTAAGTACAGGCTTCAATCCAGGGTCTGCTTAAGGTCAGTGATGATGGGGTAAAAGTTATTGCATCCCATGTGAATGGGTCCAAAATAAGGTAATAAGACTGTCAATAACAAAGCAGAGTTAGACGGTAGAATCATCTAATTGAGTGCTATTGTAATGGGTTAGTTTTGCAGATGAAGTGATCGAAGCTTCAGATGGGAGTCTATATTTCACTGCTGTAAGCACCAAATTTGGACTCCATAACTGGTATCTAGACGTTCTGGAGGCAAAACCTCACGGGCAGTTGCTCAGATACGATCCCTTTTCGAATGAGACATCAATTCTGCTTGATGGTTTGTGCTTCCCTAATGGGGTTGCTATCTCAAAGGAAGAAGATTATCTGGCATTCTGCGAAACTTGGAAGTACGTGTAACAAACAGTACATAGCTCAGAACATTGCCTATTCTCCTGTAGTGCCGGAACTTTCTCATTTGGGAGTTCCTGAGTGCCATGGAGTTGGCATATGTCCTGTAAGCTATATAGTTAAGCCAGCATTCCAATAGTAGCACTACTTTGCTTTAAGGATCAGCATTACTCATGCTTAAAATTTGCAGGGTTTTTCACAGTTTTTTCTTTTGCTCCAGATTTAGGTGCCGTAAGTATTGGCTGAAGGGCGAGAAGCAAGGAACAACAGAGATCTTTATCCATAACCTTCCTGCAGGTCCTGACAACATCAATTTGGCTCCAGACGGGTCATTCTGGATTGCATTAATACAGGTAAACAGACGACAAGAAAGGACAATTTTTCCATTTAAGATAAACGTAACTCCTTAAGTCTGCTAGATCGGCTTATAACCTTACTATGGAAGTTCTTAATTATATCCCGCAGTTAACAACCCCTGGACTGGAGTTTCTCCACACCTCAACTCTATACAAGCGCTTTGTGGCATCATTTCCTATGCTAATAAATTTCGTGGATGGCACCCGCAAGAAAGCAATGGTTGTTAATGTGGCATCTGATGGCAACATTATCAGAAATTTCGATGATCCTGAAGGAATTGTGATGTCCATGGTCACATCGGCTTTCGAGTTTGAAGACAATCTTTACTTGGGAAGTCTGAACACCAACTTCATTGGGAAAATCCCCCTGAAAGCTGCCTAGAATTAGAAAACCATACATACTATGAACATTATTTGCACGCATCTCCACCAGTAGCACAGAATAATACGTGCAAAACCCACGTCCCTTGCCTATAGCTAAATGTGTTTTAAAGGCTAGCCAGATTTCACGTTGTACATGCACGGCAATAAAACGTGAAAACTACTACTACAACATTTACTCGATTGAAGTTAACTTCATCATCTCTTCAAACTTAAACACCGCCCAGTAGAGTAACAACATTAATGTGATTTAATAACTAGAGAAATTTTAAATAGCGACACAGCATGCGTTCAACACGACAACATTCTTCTTTCAATCCATGCCCTTGTCAAAATATAACTTATATTCCAATGCACATTTACTTGCCCCACAACTTCAGTCGCGCTCACTAATAGCAGTCAAATGTTCATCAATTTCCTCAGTAGAAAGGGCTCTGAAAACTCGATCAACTTCCCTCACAACTCCCACCTGGAAAAGCATCAAAATATCCATGTGAATGACTGTTGAAGACAGAAGTATTTCAGGAAAATTCTCTAGTGGTCTGATTGCATTATAAGACTATCTATGTTGCACTCATCATGCCAGGCCTAAAAAATATGATACAGGTGCAACTGGAAGTTAAAAAATGGCAATAGTCTATTTGGAGTCGATGGAACTTTGGTATTCTGGCTATCTTCAACATCGGATATCTAGTTCTCTCCCCATGTAACAACACGAGACCATTTTACTTAACTATTTAATATGCCAGTAAGACAAATACCTCTATCTCAGTCGCCTTGAAATCCTCCTGAAGGACAGATTGCAGAGCAGATATGGCCGTCTGCAACAATGTAAGATTGATTGATATTAGGACCTCGGCAGAAAATTCAACTCCAAAATACTATTAGAAGTTGCATACAACTAAAAGTAGCAAAAGAATTATTTTTATGAATCAGGACATAATCAGTTACCAGTATCCATCAATGAACACTTACAATAATCAGATCAACTCCTCATCTTGTCATTAATGTTTTAGTAAAAATGAAATCTACTTTTCTATATCAAACAGCACAAGAAGATTTTCCACACTAATCCATCTCCCAAGACCAAGAGCCAGGAGAACATCACAAAAGCAATTCTCAGTTGAAATTTTCCCCAAGTAGAAAAACATTCACAAACAGACAAGAAAGGAGGGGTCACAGAGAGAGAGAAAAAATAGAATAACCAGAGGCACACAAAAATACGTATCCAAAAGTACAAATTATACATGATAATCTTATCCTGAGAGTCATTTGAATTCCCAACACAGCAAATATTAATTGGTTTGATTCGCAAACAACAGTGGATAGACCTCCCACCTCCTATAAATATGATTAAAGATAAGAAACTGTATTTAGGAAAAAATAAAAGCTAACTTCAGTGTCAAAGTACCTGTACTGTTTCTTCGTAAGAAAAACTAGGGTCACTTTTCATTTTCTTTTCCAAGAAATTGATGGCCTCTTGTTCCTTTAATCCAGCACTTGTAGCCTGCATAAAAATTTTGGAAAAGCGAAGCTCCTCGTTAAAATAAATCCCTAAAAGATTTGGAAGGGATGTTAGAACTAGCTATTGATGCATACTTCTTCTAAACATAATACAGAAATTGCATCATAAACAATTTGAACATCAATGCAAAAATCATGAACTAGTTGACTTTTACTGCATACAGGTTTGAATAGAATGATAGTACAAAGTGGTTGATTAATTGACTTGGACAAAGAATCAAGATTGCTATCAAACATTTAGACTTCCAATTGCCACATTTAGCTTAGCAAGAACCTGAATTAGACATTTGGATCGAAGTGATTCACCACTTCTCCAGGAAAACCAAATTCTTCAACAACAGCCATTCATAATAACTAGAAGATATACTTTTACAAGCTCAGCTAGCCAGGGCTTGTCAAAATGGCACTGGAAATAGTTTTTCAAGGACTTCCATTATCATACCAAAAACCATGTCTGAACTAGATGACCGAAAGTATGGTCCCCTTCAAGCTAATATAAACTTGCTATCCACATTAATTCCACCAAGATACTTCACAATATAATGAGAATATATGCCACTCATCTAACATATTTCAGCTATAAAAGATTAGTTTGTATACAACCTTGTGGCCATAAAAGTGACCAGCAGGATCACATTTGTAGAGTTGAGGCCCCTTCTCCTCGTCAATGCCCAAAACCATTGCAACTTCAACGAAAACATAAGAATGAACTTAGAACAAAGGATAAGAGCATCAAGAGAAAATGGATTAACCTTCGGCATACAATAGGATATCCGGGCTTGTCTTTTCAGGCACAAGTGGCATTGCCCACAAAAATACTCAAACTAGCACAACATTTAAAACAGATAGATACATTTAAAAGACACTGCAGAGACCAGAAAAGTACCTACACCCAGGGGTCTCATGTAAGCATGTTGAGTATAAACCTGGGACTTGTCAGCAATCCTGATAAATACATGGTTGAATGGATCAGAATCAGACACAATCTTAACAGAAAAGAACCATAGAAAAGATAAAATTCATAATTCTTACCATTTGGACAACACATCAACAGGCATTTCATAACCATATCTGAACCGGAACTCAGCTGCTTCATTCCTTGCTTGTTGGACCAAAGTCCTTGCATCAGCTGAAAATGAGACACAAGCATAAGTGAGTTTCAATTGCAGTTCAGCATAACGAGAGGGGTAAACGAAACAAAACCTGTCATGCCAGTAGCAAGCAATCCAAGGTGCTTGGTAATAGAGAAAAGGTGGGTAACACTAGTCTGATCCAAAAGCTTGTCCTGTTTGTACATTACTTAAAAATTATTGATTACCCAAACAAACTCAAGGAAAAAAAAAAAGCAACGGAAAATACACATACTGGGACTTTCTTCTGAGTGACAACACAGACAGAGTCCTTGCCACGAACTCCAATGGAAGTTATGGCGGCGGCCTTTACCGCCTTAAAGGCATACTCTATGTTAAACAGAAGCAAATAATTAAAACCGGTCTCGTGAAGTAAAAAGGCAAAGTAAGTTAAAAGGACATACGTACCGACTTGGAAGAGACGACCTTCGGGCGAGAAGATGGTGATGTGACGATCGTAACCACCTCCACTTCCTCTACTCATAGTTCTTCTTAGAGATTTTGGTGTCCGATGAACCAATATTCGATACTACAATGTTATCGTTAAATTGCGAAGCCGATTTGATCTAATCTGATCTGATGAGTGACTGACCTGCCGGAGAAGAAAAGAATTATTATTTTCCCAAACTACCCCTGGTTTGTGAGCTTTCTTCGTCCATATGAAAATAAGGCCCAGCCCAGCTCGTATTTCTCAATTCATTGACGGATTTGACAAGGACCTTTTTAGTTGCCGACTTTTCTTTTTTTTTTTTTTTTGGGATAAACGATCCCGTATCTGGCACCACATGGGTAACTGACTAGTTCGGATTCGAGTCGGGTAGGACCCTTTTGGGGGACAAAGCTCTCCCTTACAAGTATTTTAAAAAGACTCTATTCTCAAGACTTGAACTCGGTTAAAGATAGAGGAACCATGCCGCTCCACCACAGGCCTGGTGAGTTTAGTTGCCTACTACTAATAAATAAGTGCGACTGTCTTTGAATTATCTTTTTCATCACTCGGTCATTTTGTCATTGCCCGGGCTCGGCCCGAATCCCTACACTTAAGGTGCATAAATGTGTAGAAAGCAATATAATAGAATGCTGTGAGGTTGAAGCTTATTTAACTGCATTCTTCATTATTGACAAAACTTAACGCTGCAAGGCTATACCATTACAATTACATTATTGCACATGGATGATGATCTCTCTTCATCTTATGCTTCATAAATTCCTTAATCACAAACTATGTGATTACACCCTGCTCGTGTAACGAAGGGCATCGGCCACCAATATTAAGATAAATTCGTAATATTTTATAGATTAAACTTATATTATTGTCTTATTAGAAAAAAGGTCATATTAATACAAGAGTGGGTCTAGTTGTTTACACCTATCAAGCCACATAACTTGGGACATGTCACATTTTGACAAATTTAATAGAATTCTAAAAGAGTTAGAATTTAAAGTATTTTGAATACTGGTTGGGTCGGCCACACTAGGCCCAATTTCAAGCCCAGACACCGACAACCCAATAGTAGGAGATCGTCTCCCATGCAAATACTAAGACTTACGTAAAGACCTAAACCTAGCCAATATCCCATATATAAGGTACTATTCAGCCATGATTCAGGTATGAGACTAAAACCCTAGTACTTTTCGTTCTAAGCGACCACGACCCTTACCAAACGACTGACTTAATCATCGGAGGGGCCTGCCGGCAGTCACCCCCGGTGTGCCTTTACTTGTTTTTGCAGGTATTTCAGAGGTCACACTCGCAGATCTATGGATCCGAATAGCAACGTCCAGCCTCAACAGAATCTGGCTGAACCAAATACTATTTTATTAATGTTCGAGTCTAACTTAGTTTTACAAATAATGATAACGAAGACCTTTTATAAAATTTTAAGGTGCAACTTCTCAATATGTAGAAAAAAAATAAATCTTATTGTTGTACCAAGATAACAAATTAAGTCAATAGAACTTCCCCTTATGCAACTATAAATAGTTATGTCCTCTAATGTTTTAAACATTGAAAAAAAATTAAGAACCAATTGATTGAAGGGAGAGGGAGTAACAGCATTTTCGAGTTCTTTTTCAAGAAAATATAGGCAAGAAGAAATCATAACAATATCATTACTCTCAATAATCTTGAAGTTGTCTTGATTTCAAGTCAATCCAATATGAAAACCTAACATTTGATCATTTCTCCTGTGCTACCGGTCGCTCATCATTGAAGATCCCATTTTTTCATGAAAATATTGAAGTACTCACAAAGGAAATCAATACTAAAGAGATCAAATCAACACTTTTCTCCTTCAGTCCTGACAAGGCCCTTAGCCTTGATGGCTATAATGCAAAAAAATTTCACTCAACATGGAATTGCACTGGAGATATGGTGGGAAATGTAGTAAGGGAATTTTTTAGTTTAGGCAAATTACTTACTAAAGTAAACAAAACTTACCTATGTCTAGTTTTAAAGGTACCTAATCCTAGCTCTATGAATGACTATAGCCTCATTATTTATTGTAATGTCGTCTTTAAGAACATTGCAAAAATATTAGATAACAAATTGAAGGCTAGCTTACCTACATAAGAGATAATGTCTCAAGACTTATTTAAGTATTATAGCTCCAAAGCTTCCATTAGATTTTGTACTCTAAAATAAACTTTAAAAAGGCATTTGATTCAGTGAATTGGAGCTTCATCATCTCATCCCTTTAGGCCACTGGTCTTCCCCGTAAATTTGTTTCATGGATCAAAAGCTGCTTGACAACTATTTCTTATTCCATTTTAGTGAATGATGAGCCCATAAAGATATTCAAAGTTATAAGAGGTATAAGACAGGGTGACCCACTTTCATCTTATCTTTTTATCATATGTATAGAAGTCTTCCATAGACTCCGTAAGAACAATGTTGGTAGAGAACCTCGCTTCAAATATAATTGTAGATGTGACAAGCTAAGAATTTTTCAACTATCTTTTATAAATGACTTATTTTTGTTATGAAGAGCTGACCCTAATTCTATTTAATTGCCCTTAAAATCACTGGATTCTTTTAAGGAATTTTCTGGATTAGTCTTCAATCCAAGTAAGAGCTCATTCATTATTTTTTCTAGCTATGACTCTAATGTTGTCGAGCTACTCATCTCCAAACGTCTAACCCAACAACTACCTCCTTTTAAATACCTTGGTGTGCCTATAGCTGAGAGGAAACTTACCAAGAGAGAGCGCTTTCCTCTTCTAAACTCAACCAATAAAAGGTTACACAATTGGAGTAATGTTTGTCTGTCTTATAGTGGGAGACTTTAGCTAATAATCTCTATATTAAGTAATCTCTCTAAACTACAGGATATCTCATCTTACACTCCCCAAGTTTGTGTTGAAAGAGATAGATAAAGCAATGAGAGACTTTCTCTAGAGTGGTTACAGTAAAAAAATCAAAATTCCCATAGTAAAATCAGCAATTGTTTGTTAGCCAAAAAAGTATGGTGGCCTTGGCATCACCTCAATATGAACCATGAATAAAGTAATTCTCATAAAAAGACATTGGAAACTATATTTTAAGAATGAAAACTTATGGGTGAAATGGTCCTACCTTCAATTACTTAAAGGGACATGTATCTGGATCTACAAAGTTTATCAAAATTCCTTCAATTTCATGATTAGAAAATGTCTTGATTTCGGAAAGAGTTAGGCAAGAAATTAAAATGATTTTTTTGAGGTATTGAGAGATTAATTATTCTATTTTATGGAAATTGATTAGCATGATTAATGGGATTTAATTAACATGTTAATTTGAGTAAGATCATATGACATGGGTTAATTGAATTAAGGTGGAAATTTGCAAGAGGGGCAAAATTGGAAGACAACTTAAGTTTTAAGTTGCAAGGCTATTCATTAAGGGCATAAGGGTCATTGTTCAATCATGAGTGGTATAAAAGGAGGGAAATAAAGAGTGGTCTTTCATTTTTAAGGGAGGGAACGAAATTGAGAGGGAGAGAGGAGAGAGAAGCACGAAAATGGAGAAGAAGAAGAGAAAGAAGAAAGAAAAGTTAGGGCTTGCTTTTTCATGGACTTCAAGGAGGATTTTCGAGTTACTCAAGAAGGGATACGTATTCAGATGTCACTTAGGATGTCGTGCCCGTTACTCACGAGGGCGGGGTGTCCAATACTTATGGTATCAAAGCGACTAGGTTTAAGAATCTAAGTTTGTGACTAGGTTTAAGTCCAAGTTTGTTTAGGTCTAAGTCTGCAACTAGGTTTAAGAGTGTCCTAGGCATGAAGTGGGTAGATAAGACATGACATGAACATGCATTGTTTTAAAGTGAATAACTTACATCGTTTTCAATTGTTTTACAAGATTTGGAATTGTTTTAAGTGATTTGAATTGTTTTACATGATTTGAAGTTGTTTTACATAAAACATGAACTAAAGGTTTTGAATGTTTTAAATTGAAGGAGTGATTATGCCGCCTCGATAGAGAAGTCAAGGAGCTGTGACTCGATCTGGCACCGGCCAAGGGAGCACGGATGAATCTTATGTCCCGCAAGATATCGGGACACAACCTGCTCCAGATTCAGAGGCAGCTAGTGTACAACATGAGGTGCCACCACCGTCTCCTCCTATGCCTACTATGGAACCGCGGTTCTTGCAAGCCTTCGCTCAGGCTTTTACCTATGCCATGGACCAAGGGTCACAAGTGACAGTGCCAGCTTCAGTTGATAGAAGTGGGCAATATGATAAGCTCCAAAAGTATGGAGCTGTAGATTTCAATGGGACTATAAATTTGAAAGAGGCAGAAGCATGGTTGAAGAGGACCGAAAGGGTCCTGATTCAGATGAAGTGCTCTGACGAAGAGAAGCTGGAGTATGCAGTTAGCTTGTGATCGCGGCTCGTCATTCGATCCTAAGATCGATCCTTGGAAACCGGTCAAAAATAATTTATACTAAGGATTGCAGTATAGGATGCAACCTCGGGTCGTCTCTCTTAATCGGAACCTAGTGAAATGGACCTAAGCTAGCCTA
>JAOTBA010000204.1:12508858-12543419 GCA_025629845.1 Erythroxylum squamatum
TTTCTTACCAATTCTATACATTTTATTATTATCAAAACATTAAGGAATTTATTTTGTCAACCACCATTAGTCCAACAATGATGATATAAAGACGAAGAGAAAATTGAAGATAAAAGCAGTATAGAGAGTAACATAAAGAGACAAGAAACATAGCGATGAAGATTATAACAGTGGTCCAATAATGGTGAGAACCATAGTGATGAGGAGTATAGTAGTGAACTAGTGATTTGTTGGAGGTCAACGAAAAGCTAGACTCATCATTGATCAGAAAGCGATAAGGAGTATAGTAGTGAACCAATGACTTTGTAGAGGTCAACGAAAAGCTAAAACTTATCATTAATCAGAAACTACTTCTATTGGTTGTCTGATGAGTGGTAACACCAAACCAAATTAGTATATAGCAATTTGAGTTTGAATACTTGGCCAAAAAGAGAACTTAATGAAGACATAAGTCATGGCTAGGGTTTTCATGTGGAGTAGCAAGAGGCTGGAGCTCCTGAATCTTTATGGTTCATGGCTAAGAGATGAGATTTTAGATTTTACCATAATAAAATGATGTCATTTTATTAGTATCAAAATGACATGATTTTAATGATTAATAAAATGAAAATCAAGTTATGAGTTAGGCTAGGATATGCAGCTCTAATTTTTGTGCAATCTAAATTTGAATCCACTTGTACAATTCGAATTTGAGTTTGATTGTATAGCCAGAGTCTCACCTTGATTCGAAATCTAAAATTAAAAAAAATTCAAATTTAATATGAAGTCTAATTAAATTAAGTCAAGCTTCTTAATTTTAAATCGAATTGAGACTAATCATTTTTGACACCTATGGCAAAAGTGAATACAATACTTGTATCTTTTATTTATTTAACTATTTTGGTTAAAGTCATCTCCTAAATTCATTTTCTTTTAATTCTTGATTAAGAGTTTATACTTTTAATGAAAAAAAGACTTTATACTTTTTTATAATAATTTAATTTGTTTCTCATCGATAAAGGTGAAGGTGAATGCAATATTCTATAATTTCAATTTGTTTAATAATTTTGATCAAAACTCAATCTTTTATTTATTACTATTATTTAATTTTTAGATTCTGTAATAATTTTTAATAATTTTTCTTTTGAAATATTTAATTTGTTTTTTAAATAGAGGTAAATGCAATATTTCTTAAATTTAGTTTGTTTAATTATTTTTAATTTTTTATTCTTATCATAATTTGCATTGATACTTTTTTCTCATTAATAGAGATTAGTTTAGTTCTTTTAAAAAAATGAAAATGATACGGTAGTGCCTAACTTTTATTTGTTTAACTATTTTGATGAAAGCTCACTTCTCGATTCATTTTTATTTCTATTTTTAATAGATTCATAGTAAATTTGTATTACGAAAAATTTAATCTACTTTTTATAAAAGGTAAATACAAAGGTGATCGTAAGTTTTGTTTGTTTAACTAATTTCAAAACTATTTTTTTATTCTTAACTAAAATTTGCATTGATATTTTTATTAAGAGGGATTTAATTTGTTTTTATAAATAATTGTGAAAGAGAATGCAATATACCCTAACTTTTGTCTTGTTCAAAACGCATTTTTCATTTTTTTATTTTTTTCTTGGTCAATAAAAAAAGATTCAATCATTTTATTTTAGAAAAAAGAATAAAGGTGAATGCAACATTTCTAACTTTTCTGTGTAACTATTTTTATTCTTGATTAGAGTTTGTAGCTATATTTTTAATTTTCGATTTTTTTAATAAATAAAGATGAAAGTGAATGCATTCTTCGTTAACTTTTATTTTATTTTTAACAATTCAATGTTTACCTATTGATTCTTTCTTTAAATTATAATTAAGGATCCCTAAAGTAATATTAAAATGTGAAACAAGTAATTAATTTTAATAATAAATCTTGTATTTTCTTAATTACTGATTGTGTATCTGAGCATCTGCAAATTTATTTTGAAAAAAGGAAATTAAAATAATTAAAGAAGAAGAAATTTACAAGGTCATCAATTGGGGAAAACCCTTTATATACAACATAAAAAGAGAGCCAACAAGAACAAATCACCTAGTACAACAAGAATAACCTAAGACAAAGAGAGAGTGGAAATTAAACAGCAAGCTACCTTACTCATAACTTCCATTTATCAGCTATAGACGTAAGGCATGACCAACTTTAGAGCTACAAGTAACTTTCTTCGTCACAACAATCGCCCGCACTTCAGACATAATTAAGCAAATCAAACTCTCTTTCGTGGAAGGTGTACTCTGGAAGTGTTGACAGTTTCATTCTCTCCAAAGTGAGTATAAACAGACCCTTAAGACAATAATTTGTACAGATTTGTTGGAACCTGCAGGTGAAATCTGCAAATTACAAAATATGGTGATGCATTTTTATGATTGAAATTTGTATTTCTTGATCAATAAATAGAAATTTTACAAATTTTAATATTGTTTATTTAGAACAAAGACCCTAAACTATGACTTAAATGGTAAGTGATTATTTTCATAAATTAATTAATTGCTCCAGTGCTAGTGCTAGGCCTTCATTCTTCTTTTACGAACATATAAAGACTGGCGATTTACTAGTGACCAATAATATTATGAGCTTAACTTTTTGGTCTAAGTAATAATAAGCTTATAACGACTAAAAGCCATTGGGCCAAGCGTGATCTACCCTTATGACAAACCGGGGTTGGGTTTTCAAGTCCAGTAGAAGAATTGGGTTTTGATCAGAACATTATAATACATGAAGGTTCTCTGATCTTAATCAAAACATAAATTAATGCCAAAAAAAGCTAAGATTAATTCCCCCTCTTTTAAATAAAAAATTGTATAATTCCATTCCGCATCAAGAATGGCATGCATGGAAAATGCTCATCTTGAATGTGTGATATGTTTAAGAAGTGTTAATCCCTTTACAACTAATGTGGTCTATTTCATAGCTATAACTCGAGACGATTAGTGATAAGGGGTGCTTGACAAGCCTGTAGCAAGAGAGTCTGTTTCTTACCTGACAGACTTATCAAGTCACTAAAAAAGTTGAGAGGAAAATGATTCAAGTAAAATAAAAACAAGACATTGGAGGATGTTTATTTCAAAACGTCGTTCGTAGCAAATGTCATTCCATGTTACTTTTTTTTAGAATTGTAAAAATTCATTAATGACAAAGAAGGTTTAATGGCACAAAATTTGGAGAGTGGCCTCTCCTAAATCAACTGCGCAAATGGTAGTGTTTCAATATTTCTAAATAGATGGGAACGACAACATATTGACCATAAAAGGATATCAACTAAGCAGTAACATTTTGTAAAAATGGTAAAAATCTCTTCATCCGATCTTCGCAACCTCAAATTTTACCTATTGGGGTTGATTTCTCTAGAGACTTCAAGACTTCATGACTTTAAGGAGACTAATGGAAGAAGGAGACGCTTGAAGATCTTTCAAGATTGAGGCTTACAGAAGTGTCAATAGAAGTGGTAAATGCTGAGCTTACTTGTTTGTTTTGTTTAGCTCTATAATTCTGTAGAACATCTTACATTCATATGTAGGGAGCAAAGCTAAAGATTATGAAAGTATATACTCTGATACTCAGTCATGCGGTGGTATAACAATGAGCTAGATATTTAGAGAGGTACTTGCTCTACAGGCTTGATTTAGGTTTTTAAGTATGATTAGCTCTCTGAGTTCCTGAGGGTTTCTATGATAAGAGAGTCTTTAGAAGAGTTGTTACCGGTAAACCATCTAAGGTCTCTTTCTTTCAACAATACATATACACAAACAGGGGCGGATCCAGAAAATTTTTTAAGTGGGGGCAAAATTTTAATGGGGACAAAATTTTAATGGGGACAAAATTTTATTTTTAGTGGAGGCAAAATTTTAATTATAGCAAAATTTTATTTTTTTTATACCATCAAAATTTAAAATAATAATTTTTATATGTAAAATCTTTTGGAGCTAGTGGGGGCAAGTGCCCCCACTTGCCCCCACTGTGGCTCCGCCACTGTACACAAAGCCCTATTGATAGAGTATGAATCATCCTATTTGGACTTGGTGAGTGACTGGTTGATCAGTTTTTCTATAATTTGAGTGAAGGAGCTCCCAGATTCGATCCATAAGCATTTCCTAGCTATATGATTCCATATAGTGTTGTTGTAAGGACATGTGAAAAAGAGATGATCTCTTGTTTCCACATAGACTTTGTATATTGTACATGTTCTGTTTGCATGCAAATATGACATTCTGTCTACTATATTAAGTATGTTTTAAACTGCTAACAATAAAGGATATTCGTGGAGTCAAAGCCTTGCTTCATATGAGCTTATGCCATGCTACCTTTGGTTTTCTACTTCTTAGTAGATATTTGGTGGTTTTGTTGGTAAGTTTATAGATAGGTTGGTCCTGTTAGTAGAATGTGTCAGGAGAGGCTGGGTTGGGTGGATAAGTAGGTTGCAGATGCCTTAGGTTAGAGGAAAGTTCTATATATCATCATTAATCATGGAGTTGAGTCTAATGTTGAGGTATGAGGTTTGTGGACTGTTTAGGTTAGTGAAGTGCTGTATGAGATGTCCCATAGTTGAACAACTATCATATCAGACAGATATCAAGTTACCATTCCTAATTAAGCTTGAGACACCATTTTGTACCTTGTTTTTCAACTTCAGAAGTTGGTTGAGAAAGTGAGAGTATGAGGTGGATTGCGTGATTCCTCATAGGCTTCCATCTTTGAGGAAGTAAGAATGAAGCCATTTTATCCAAAGTAAGGTTTTATCTGTTAGTTGTAAATCTAGAGAAATATAAAATATTGTTTGAAATTTTGAATGTTCTCTTATTGACAATCTGTTTACAAAGAAGCTATATATACATAACTAAAGATAAGGAAATAGATACAAGATTGCATGAAATGAGGAAGACAACAAATATGGGAAGCTTGGAATGGTAAGATGCCGTTGGAGGCAAATATGAGAAGATGTTGAGATGGAGATTTGCAAGGAGTGGAAATATGGAAATGATATATTTCCATATTGTCGTTAATAGAATCGGGTGGTGATTTCTCCAACTTCTTCAATCATCAAACAACTTTTATAGGAGTACCATGATTCTCCAATCGGTGGTCATTCTGGAGTTCTTAGAACTTTCAAAAGATTTTCCCAACAATTTTGTTGGCCATCTATGTATAAGATGGTGCATGATTCCGTTGCTTCTTGGGATGTTTGCCAAAGAATCAAGTCCGATACCTTATAACCGGCCGATCTCCTTCGGCCTTTGCCCATCCCTTGTCAAGTGTGGGATGACATCATAATGGATTTCACTGAAGGCCTTCCGCCACCTAATGGTAAGAGCTCCATTTTGGTTGTTGTTGATAGATTAAGCAAGGCTGCACATTTCTTTGCATTATCTCATCTATATACAGCAAAAATTGTGGCTGAAAAAATTGTTGAGGGTATTGTCAAGTTGCATGGAATGCCAAGATCAATTGTTAGTGACAGAGATCCAATATTCATCAATCATTTTTGGAAGGAATTTTTCAAGATGTCTGGAACCCGCCTTAAAATGAGCTCGGCCTATCACCCTCAAACTGACAACCAAATCGAAGTGGTGAATCGTTGTCTTCAACAATACTTGCGGTGCTTTGTGTATCAACAACCCAAAAATTTGCATTTCTTCCTACTATGGGCTGAATTCTGATATAATACAACCTATCATGCCTCAACAGGAATGATTCCACTTCAAGCTTTGTATGGTCGTTCCCCTCCTACTATTCCACACTATCTTAAAGGTAGTAATCTAGTGCATGAAGTTGATCAGCAGCTTGTTGCTAGCGATGCTCTGCTTAAGCAACTTAAAATCAATTTGAGCAGTGCTGCGAACAGAATGAAGCAACTAGCAGATTCACAACGACGAGATGTTGAATTCCATGTTGGGGACTGGGATTTTCTTAAACTGCATCCATATCGACAGTATACCCTCTTCAAACAGGCTTATCAAAAATTGGCTAGTCGATATTACAGACCGTATCAAATTGAAGAACGGATTGGCAATGTATCATACAAATTGAAGATGCCAACATCAACTCCCATTCATTCGGTCTTCCATGTCTCTTTGTTAAAGAAGAAAATTAGAGATGAAAGCTCTTCTAGTTCTGATCTACCACCTTTAGCAGATGATGGTGATATTACACTAACACCTGAAGCAATTTTGAATCCCCATTGGGTAAAAAAGGGATTCAAACTTGTTGAGGAAAATTTGATCAAGTGGAAACAATTGTCAACAGAAGAGGCTACTTGGGAAAACGCAACGGAGATTGCAAACAGATTTATTAACCTTGAAGACAAGGTTCCTGTTAAGGGAAAGGCATTGATATACCCAGGAGGTCACAAAGGCAACGTGTCAAGAATTCCAAGTATGGTGAGAATTCCTAAGTATGGTGACTCAGCAATATTGCATGGGATTACGTGAAGAGTATTTGGATTCACTCAACAGCTTGCTTGAAAATAAGACTAGTAGTTGAGATTTGTTTAGTTTATTTTGCTGTTCAATAATATTGGCTATTACCATACAATTAGCCGATAGCTTAGCAAATTCTTAGTGAAACTTTTATCTTTTTGTGTATTTAAACATTCAAGCAAATAAGGAAAAGTAAGTAGAACTCAAAACTCGAATATTGTAGTCCAATTCTCACCCAGAGCAGAATTAATTTTCTTATTTTTTGTTTAATTTTGTTGGATCCTATCAGTGTGTCATAGGAGACTTCAACGACATCATGTTCCTATCAGAGAAACAAGAACCAGAGAGATGATTTTGCTGTTGTGAGGGAAAGATTGAACCGCGCGGTGGGGACTGCTTCATGGTCTTCGCTTTTTTTTATGGCCAAAGTTTTTGTTCTGCAAACAGAATCCTTTGATCATCTTCCGCTATTTCTATCATTGGGTGTTCGTTTGAAGAGATATGTTCAGAAAAGGTTTCGTTTCGAAACCTCGTGGACTCTAGAGGTCGACTATAAACAGATGTCTCATCATCAAGAATTTTGGAATCGACTTCGAGCAGTAAAGCTTCAGATGACTTTTTTACAAAGACAATTGAATTTAAATATGGAGTTGCTGCGAGATACGAAAACTCAATAGAGTGCATTATTGTTGCAAAATGAATTGTATTGGAAATAGCGATCAAAGCAGCATTGGTTAGTAGAGGGAGATTCCAATTCGAAATTATTTCATGTGGTGGCTTCTCATAAGCATAGAAAGAACTTTATTTCTAGACTAAAGAACAGTAATGGAGAGTGGGTTGACTGGGACTCAGTGGATGAAGTTCATCAAGCTCCATTCTCGATGCACCCAAATAAATCCCTGGGACCCGATGGATTCAACCCAGGATTCTTTCAGACATATTGGGACATAGTGGATATAGGCAACAATCCAAGTCAGATATGGAGAAGTATATGTCAAGCAAGGCCTATCTTAATTTAGGGATGTTGAAGATGTGTTGGTGATGGTCAGACCATTAATATATGACGTGATCCCTGGTTAATAGATGATATGGATCCAAATATTCAGGCAGAGTTCATGGAGGATTTGAACCTAAATATAGTAGCGGATCTCATGAAAAGGAGAATATCATGTAGAAGAACGTTACAAGCTTAGTACAACGATTGCTAACGCAGAGTTTATTGTGATTGGTTTTTTGTGAGAAAAACTCCTGGTAAAGTGAAAATCCTCATTTGGCGCATTTTACGTTATACTCCTCCTTGTAGAGCAAATTTAAGAAGGAGACATATTGATTTAGATGAAACTTGCCCTCTCTGTGGTACGTCGGCGGAAACTGAACAACATGTTTTTTTTATTATTGTGAGTTTGCTCAATCCGTTCAGCTTTTATCTTCTGTGAGCTAGACTTCTATTATATCCTTACATGAATGGTTTGTTGTTGTTGTCTCTTCTTTCACGAATACACAAAAGGAAGAGGTTTTCATGATAATTTGGAGTTTATGGGCTGATCGAAATGAGGTTGTGTGGCAGCAGAGACTTCATCATAAACATTTTATTATCAGTCGAGCAAGAGTAGCTCTTTTTGAATGGAAAGCATCGAAGTCGAAGGGTAATCTATCAATAAGACAACCAAAACCTTCAAGCCAGTTGGGTAGCTCTAGCTCCAATTCATTTTAAATGCAATGTTGACGTTGCCCTGTTGGCAAATAGTCTTTATGGACTTGACATGATAATTCGTAACTCTCAAAGGCAGAACTATTCTGGAAAATTAATGACTTTATCGGGATAGAGAGACCCACAAATCAGAGAAGTCCTTTGCTTCGGGAAGCCTTGAGTTGGATCAAAACATTATCTTTCTTCCCAATATGTGTGGAAATTGATTGTCAGATAGTTACTCAGTTTTTGACATCTACACATTTATTTTCTTCTTATTTTTCAATGATTATTCAAGATTGTAAAGGTCTACTTAACGAGCATTAGTTTATTTCTTCTGCTTTTATTAGAAAGCCAACGAGTCAAGTTGCTCGTAAGATAACCAGGGTAGTTAGTTATATGCCTGATTTTGAACTGGAGTTTATGCCCTCTTTTTTTCTATATGATGCTTTATCCACTGTTATCAATAATATGTGCTGAGTATGTAGATAACGTTTCTTAAATATAAAAAAAACACCAAACCATGTTGGTTTCGTCACTAACTGATTTCAACGAAAAACAATTAAATATGGGACTTCCTTACATCCATAATCAAATTTGACGTCTTGCTGACCACAACCGTAAACCCAGTTTGTTAATTTTTGGTTAAAACTTAAAACACGTGAATCTATAGTCTTAGTTACACGACCTTGAAACGTACGGAGCATGTTTAGACACTTTTCAGCAGACCGACGGACATTTTTCTAATCTATTTTTAATAATTCATTTAGGTTATATTAATGCAATAAAATTCCATTTTTGCCTAGTACTCTCTCTCTCTCTCTCCTTCTCCGGATCTATGGTGTGTGAACGTCTCTTTGTACATAAGTACGACACTTCGTCATCACCTCCGTCACATTCTCCAGATTCAGCCTCAACTCCATCTTCCGATGCCTGCTTCTGTCGCCTTCCCATCTTGTTCATATGCACATTGATGAAATCGGTTGCTTCTCTCTCTCTGTCTCCCTCTTTTTGTCTCCGTAAATCTATGCGCTATGCTGCCAATCTCATCTTCCTTTTGTCTACGACATTGCTTTTTTTCCTGATCGTGTTAGATCTGCCACGTTTGACTTGCTTGATTCTTTGGTGGTTTGCTTTTCAGATTCTGGTAATATTGATCTCGTAGGAGGAACTTCGTTTCTTTGTTTCTGTAATTTTTTATGAGAAATCTGTTTGCAATGAAATGGGGATATGAGAGGATCTTGCTTCGGTTTCGGATATAGATTCTGGTTTGATTTTGTATTCCTGATAGGGTTTATCTTGAAATTAAGCTTACAATCTCTGTGCGGGAATTTGATTGGCTGTTATTTTCTCTGTTTTCATGTAACCTACGTCTCGTCAATAGCCGTAAGTTGGCTACTGTTTGTCTAATTTGTGAACATTGGTATGGTAATACGGCGTTGATCTTTTCTTATCGGTAATGTGCTTGCAGTTCTTTTGGTCGGCGATCGATGGTTAGAGTATTCGGGAATAACTTGCCTGGTAAGTTCGCTAAAGTTGGCTATTTTTTCGCGTGGAAAGAGTCCAAGAGCCTGTAATGTATATGGTGATGTGTATCATTTTTATAATCCTTAAGATTAATGTTAGCAATTAATTTTGCTATATGCTGGAACTCATGCCGATTAAGTTGATGGTCGAGTCAATGACTCGTTTGACTAGTTTGTTTTTATTTAACCTTAAAAAAAATCATGTGGTTTTTACTTCATAGAATAAAAGAATTACTTCGTAGCATAATATTCTAACTTATAATGGGACGAAGCAATTTTTACGTATAATGATAAGATATAAAACTTATTTCTAAAGTGGGTCCTTGTTTTGGGTTAAATTAGACACAATTTTTACTAATTTGAAACTTATGTGAGTAGACATGAGCGCCATGATAAAGGTTTTTTAATAAAATAAGTTATTTTATTCCCCAGGACAAAGTTTTCTGGATCCATCCTGTTTGCTTGCTTTTGAATGTTGAAACATTAGTGTATTATTTTCATCAGGCTGTATGATCATATCATTAGTTGACTTTTCACCAAGTTTCTGTGCATATGGGAGTGGATTCATTTGTTGAGATACTGCATTGTGTTTTATTGAACCAATCCAAGTAATGCATGATCTTTTGTAAGCAGTATTTTTTATCATCTTCCTTCTTAGTGAACTTCTCATATTGTCATGCAAACTTATCACCGACTGTCCTTTTTAATTTCATAGCAACCAAAATGAAAGGAGGCTTGTACAGATTCAGGGTCACAAAGTTCTCCCTGTTTTTCACTGTTCTTATGTGCACAACCATTCTTTTATGGGCATGGGAAAGGGCACCGCATCTTACTGCCTTGCTTCCGCCAAAAGTTGTATTGCAGTTGTCTAAAGGTAAATTTCTAGCATATGTTACCTTTGACCTATGGTTGGAGCCCTTATGCACAGTTCTCATAACTGTGTGAAATATTGATGTTTAGTGTATTAAGGAGTGAGCTTCATACTGTTGCTGTACATGGGACCTTCCATTATTGGAATATTAACCTTCTTGAAGAAATGTGCCCAAAAATGATGTTTCTAGAGATAAATCTCTTGACACCATGTTAGCCTCTTCAGGCTAATTGCAATGCTCCTTTAATCTATTTGAAATCCATGATTTGATTTTAATTGTTCAATTCATATTTTGGTACTTTGTCCTTCTACAATTTGATGCATACACACAAATAAATACTCCTATTGTGAGCTCAATATCAACAGACTCTAATCTACCTGTGAGCAAAGTTGTAGATATGTTAAAAGGTCCATTCCAAAAGGAGGGTGAGGTTTTACTTTCGATTTGCACTTTTTTGATAGAACCTTATGGCAATTTCTCATATAGACGTAATGTATGTCATATTAACTAGAAATCCTATTAAGTCATTTTTTTCAATTGTAGGGAGAAAATTTTTAGTATGTTTAAGGATGGTTCTTTGTTATGATTACATTTCTCTAATTAAATGATGCAAAAGAACTTAAAGAGTTTATAAAAGAAATAAATGTGAGAGAATCAGTTATCCACAAGTTTAGTTTGTTAGAATGAAAAGTGAGAATTAAAATGACAACAAAGAAAACAAGGGCTGAAATTTTCTTTAGTATTGTCCTAGTTGTCTAGGACTTAAATTTATTTAAGAATAAAGACTCTGTATTAGAGTAGGATTCAAATCTATTTTAGATATTTTAGTTAGGAGTCACCTTTACTACTAGAATAAGGGTTCCAAAAACTTTTCTGTATAACCTGAATTATTTTTATGAATTTGAATTTTTAACTACAAAGTGTGATGCTTTCTTTTAAGAGTGATTCTTAGACTCTAATAGTGCTTCCTAGTTTCCTTCCTTCTTATTCATTATTCGTTTACCTCAGTAAACTTCCAACACTTCTATCTGGAATTTCCAGCAGCCAAAACCCTAAAATTCTAGCCTAAATTTCAACAACTATTCTATAGTTCCAGCTATTCTAACCCTGAAATTCCAACAACCTTACCTGAAATTCCAAACCTAAAGCCACATTATAAGCTTTGCTGATTCTAGCTACTAGTTTGATATCTCTTCTGCTTGTCCTACATTAAGATCACCAAGTACGCAAGAGTTAGTTGAATTTTCTCTTTTTAATGTCAGAAACAGAAGTGAGAAATGAACAAGTGTTGGAAGTTGAAAATCATGATACTAGTGGAGAAAGGTCCACAAATCTGACAGAAAGAGAAGGAAAGCTGAACCTAAACGACAAGGAAGATAATGCAAAAGGAGAAACACAAACCATGGGTGCAAATTTGACAGGCACAGAAGGAAAGCTGAACCCAAATGATAGGGAAGATAATGCAAAAGTAGAAACACAGACCACGGATATGATGTTGCAACTAAATTCCAAAAGTGCAAACTCTTCATTTGGGGAAAAAGATGATGAGGATTTCAAGGGAATTGCACAGAAGCAAGGTAAGTTATGCTTGCTTTATTGAATTTATTGTTATACTTCATTTCTTAATGTGTCAGTTGCTTTTTTCTTCCTTCATTTTGGGGAAATTTAGAGAAGTACATCTCCAACAAGAATGGCTTGTTTATTCCCAAGAACACTATTGGGTTTATGATATGAAAGTTGTATATTATATATATGCCCAGTTTCCTGTCTTTGACCAATGTGTAATTAATGGCCTTCTAAACCGATATTGGATCTCTTAAATTCTGTATGTAATTGATCCTTTTGTAAAAGTTATTGCCTTCAGTACAATGAAATGGTAAAATCATTCAATTGCTGTGTTATAGCAGAATCTCATGAGAAGCACGGGAAATACTAACTGCATAGTATGAAATTTCAAGATTGTGACTTTGATCGTTTAGGTGAATTGATCAGTTGTGCTTCTTTCTCATGTTCCCCATATTATGTCGACCTCTTACATCTAATTGACTCTTTTCAGATCTCAAAGATGCTTATATACTTGTTGTACAATGCAGTTCTATTGCTCATGTTGGTTGCGCTGTGAAATATTTGATGTTAACCAATTAGTGATCCTTGTGTTATCTGATCCTTGCTCCAGCCTGCAATTATGCAAAAGGAAAATGGATTGTAGATGATACCCTGCCCTTGTACTCTGGATTTGACTGCAAAGAATGGCTGTCTAGTATGTGGTCCTGCCGCCTGACACAACGCAAGGATTTTGCTTTTGAAAAGCTACGTTGGCAACCTAAAAACTGTGAAATGGAGTCATTTGAAGGGTCTAAGTTCCTAGGAAGGTAGGGCAGCACTTTGTTGTTGGATGTCTTCAATCCTTGGCTCAATGTTGTTTTTAAAGGTTATCGCTGCTGAACAATTTCATCCAACCGTCTCACTGAAACTCTTTCTTCTTTTCTTTTATGAAATTTTCTAGGGATGTTTTGCTTTTCTAAGTGCTTGCGTATGGATTTTTTACTTCACCTGTAAGCAGTTGAACTGGGAAAACTTAGAGGCATTATCCAAAACTAATATTCTCAATCAAATCCTCAACTATTTGCATTGGTTGTTGGGTTTGATTGATTGTAGACATTATTGTTCCTAAAAAACTCTCTTGATTGTGCTTTTTGTGGTTGGACAACATGCTGTGTTATTTGCTTTTTGCAGGGTTTATGAGTTGCATGCATCTTAGGACAGCCTTGGACATGTTCTGACCTCTGCCTTGTTGTTCTGTAAACTACCCGCACTTTCTCTTAATAAGGAACTCCGACACATCTGCGGTCACCTGTCTAAAAAGCCCCCCAATTGTTGCATGCATGAGCATATAAGTGTGGAGTTGAATAGTTGTCCAGTTTTGATTGATTTCAAGGGCTATTGTGTGATCTTATCTGATTTTTATCTAATGAACTGGTTAATACCAGGTTGCAAGATAAAACTCTAGCTTTTGTTGGAGACTCATTAGGCCGACAGCAATTCCAATCTATGATGTGCATGATTACGGCTGGTAAGCAGAGGCATGATGTTATTGATGTGGGGCATGAATATGGACTTATCAAACCTCGGGGCAGCGCTCGTCCTGATGGCTGGGCGTTCCGGTTTCAAAGCACCAATACTACTGTCCTCTATTATTGGTCGGCTTGCCTCTGTGACCTGGAACCAATTAATAAAACAAATCCAGCCACAGATTATGCTATGCATCTTGATCGGCCTCCAGCATTTTTGCGCCAATATCTTCATAAGCTTGATGTTCTAGTTCTCAATACAGGGCATCACTGGAACAGAGGCAAGCTTAAGGCTAATCGATGGGTGATGTATGTGGGGGGTATGCCGAACACGAACCGAAAGCTATCGCCAATTGGAGATGCCAAAAATTTCACAATCCACAGCATTGTCAAGTGGGTGCATGAGCAGCTTCCAAAGCATCCACATTTGAAAGCCTTCTATCGAAGCATCTCTCCTAGGCATTTTTTCAACGGTGAATGGAACACAGGGGGTAGCTGTGACAATACAACCCCAATGTCTGTAGGGAGGGAGGTATTACAAGACGATTCTAGTGATTATAGTGCAGGCCATGCAGTGAAGGGAACAGGGGTTAAGCTTTTGGACATAACAGCTCTGTCACAGTTGAGGGACGAGGGTCACATGTCAAGGTTCAGCATCACAGCTGCTCCAGGTGTTCAAGATTGCTTGCACTGGTGTCTGCCTGGTGTTCCTGATACATGGAATCAGATTCTTGCTGCACAGATTGGTGATATGTCACAAGTAGGGGATCAATAACTCTTGATGGCCTATAATATGGTATCGCTGGTAACTTGGGTTAGAAGCCTCATAGAGTTGTCCTGATGATCCTGGTTACCTCATTTACTAGGCTTCACGTCCTATGCTGAACTTGCCAAGAATGCCGTACTACCATGGTTGATAGAGTAGAACTTATCGTTATAGAGTGGACGGCATAAATTACTAAGGTTTCACACTTGCTGCTTTAGTTTTGACGAGTTTTCAGGTCAGCTGTCAAGAGAGGAGTATATACACTTTTCTTTTTCCAGCTTTTACGGATTAGGAGAATTAGATACACATTTACGGGGCTCCTGCTACTTCTATCTTGGTTCAGCATTGTAGAGTTAGAGCATGAAAAAGAGGAGCAGAAGTCGGAGAGGATATTTTCCTGTGAATAATTGTACAATACGCCCAATAAACTGCTGGCGCTACATTTAATGTACGTGTGGTCTGCCATCATCTTTTCGGTGAGTTTGGTTGGACATTATGTTAGTTGTATTAAGCCGTGATTGATTCGCTGGAAAGTCGATTACTTTCTAAGAGTTATATTTAAAATTTTGTTTAAAATTTTCTACGTGTGGAGGTTGTGGTAATCAAAATTATGGTTGAGGATGAAATCCATATTTAACATGTTTTATTGGTAGTTTATTTACATAATATTTTCATCATCAAGGAGCTATTGGTTCACAAGGATCATTAACTGATTTCTTAACCTAGATCTGTCATACTTATGGTGGCACAGTTATTTAGTCAAATAATGTCCAACTACAATATCCAATCAATAATAGTCATGATGTTAGTTTGGCTATACCTAACCTTTTATCGAAATATTAATGGATCACGGACATTAGAGCAATGTATCATCTTACATTTGTTATGGAGAATCTTATATAAGATCATGAGTCTCAAGGTTTTGGTAACGTCCAATCTACCAATGGTAAAACAATCTCATTCTCTAATATTGGCTCTTCTTATTGTCACTCTTTCAATTGTGCTGTTCACTTACATGATATGTTACTTGTTTCACAATATTGCAATAACTTACTGCTTTTTTCTCAAAGCTAATAATGTGTCTATTGAATTTTTCCCCAACCAGTTTGTGATTTAAGGATATCTGCACAAAGGAACTACTACATATCAGCTGGAATGATTGTTGATTATACATTATGTTTCTTGAACCCATTTATCAATCAAACTCTCCTATTTATGCTCATTTTTGCACTCTTTCTACTTAGCACCTAAGACTCAAGACATTCTCATTTGTACATCTTCTATACTGCTTTAGATAATAATAAATTTTAGTTTGTTAACAATAAGGTCTTCAGTATGTGTCATACTTGTTATACTACTGAGAGTCATAAGTTACTTTTTTCTACGGCTAATTATGTTGCATAAAGTTCACTATAGTTAATTTGTTTAGATTTATGGGACTTTCCTACAATTTTTATTAATAGGTGTTATTATTATATTTTGTTTTGTGATCATTATAGTAAATACACTTTAATTTAGTTTCTCAAATTTAAATATAAAGTTCTCAAAGTCTTATTAAATTTTATCATTTGGTTGAAAACTTTTTCCAATGTTCCATCAAATCTTTTCAAGAAGATTGATATGGTAAATATCAAGTCTTGATTTCCTATTTACTTAAGAATGGTATTACCTAAAGATCTCCATGTCCTAAAATGCTAAACGAAATGGGTGTGTTGAAAGGAAATATAGACATATTTGTAGAGACTGGTTTGTGCTTATTACATTATTCATCTATGTTATATAAATATTGGAATTATGTATTTGATACAATAGTTTATCCGATCAATATAATGCCTCCTCCCACATTAAATAATGACAAATCCGATCTTAAATTATTTAGTAAAATCCTAGTTATGATACATTTCATATGTTTAGCTATCTTTGTTATCCATCACCTTATTCTTACTCTTCTAATAAATTATCTCCTCGTTTTAAATTTTGTGCTTTTATTGGATGTAGAAAAATTCACAAAGATAATATTTATTTGAATTTTACACCAAAAAATGTGTTACCTCATCTAAACATACCTTCCTTTTTAAAAATAGAAATTTAATGTTTCACATGTTGCACTAGTTTCATGGTCATCCTCTAACAACATCAGTCCTATTATTTTACCCATCCATATTTCTTCTTCCAGTTTACCTATGAACACTAACTCGCACTCAAACACAACCACATCAGCCAAACTACCTTAACCCGACACTCCATCAAATACACAAACATCAACTTCATCATATGAATTTAGCACACCCAAATCCAGCCTACAACCATCCACCTTGTTGAATAATACCAATACTCCCAAATCATCCCACAATAAAACTTGTTTAGCCCATGACTCATCTCCTCAACTTCCTACACATCATATTACATTGCCTAGACTTTCCTTAGTAATAATTTGAAGTGCCTAACAACCATTAAAAAAAAGTCACCATATGATGACTAGTTTACAAACAAGCCATTTGAAATCATGTATCTTTTATGTCTGCACCAAACGTGAAGAACTTAATTGTTATAATTAATTAATAAAAACTTAATTGTTATAATTAAGTAGTTAAAAGTCCTGAATGGAGAACAATATATGAATCCTTGGCTCTCTATCGCCAAACCAAAATTTAATTGGCAATAAGTGGGTTTTAAATTAGGTTGGATAAGAATGGTAATTTTTTAAATATAAGGCATATTTATTGCCAAAGGGATTCATCAATGACTTGACATTGATTACCAAGAGACCTTTAGTTCTGTAATTAATCGATTATTACTTCAATTAATTCTTTCCTTAGCTATTTTGAACAATTAATATATTGATTAATATGATGTATCCGATGCTAAATTGCATGGTAAACTTGACGAAGATGCATTTATTAAGTAATCACAAGGCTTTGAGCATCATAATTTACCACATTATGTTTACAAGTTAAACAAGTCTATTATGGCCTCAAGCAAGCTTTGAGGCAATCCTATATGTAACACCCCATGTTCGAGGCTTAGAATATTGAGGAAATTAGTAGTACACTACATGCTTATGCATTATTGACGATTCATATGTACGTGAATGAATATTTTTGACATATGTAAAGATGTTTACATGTATTTATTGACATTTTCAGGTATAATTAGTTTTAAATTTTCGATTAAAATGAGAATTATGGTTTTTATGTGTTGAAAAAATTTATCTGGAGCTTATTATTATTATTTTAAAATTTTTGGTGAATTTTAGAAAATTTTCAAAATTTAGGGTATTTTGAACTAGAAAAAAATATGAATATGTGACAAATGGGAGGGTGACAAGTGACAACCTGGTATTTTGCCACTTGGCTCACATGCAAGGGACACACGCAGATGCGTGTGTTTTGCTGGAGAGAAAAGTTCTGCAGCACTCTTTCGGTTGTTTCTCACCGAAAGTAGTTCAACACCAAAACTTTCCTTTTGATTTTATATCACTAAAACCAGCCCCATATATTGATTTGTTACTGATTATTCTGGTTTGCTTCATCCAACGAAGGCTATATCTACTCTTATTATTGGAGTTTCTGTTGAAATCAAGTAAGTGATATTTTTTGATTTTCCGGTTCTGTAAATGATTTTGATGAGGTGTTATGGGTGGAACTGAATTCATGCATGAGTTATATAAGTAGAGAGGTTTCGGATGAGTAGAGTGGTGGTGATGAATGAGTTAATAATGAAACATATAGTGCAGTAGAATTTATGCAGCAACTGGAAAGAATATCTTCCGTTTTGGTGTTTGTGAGTATCTGAGTTTAGTGAAAGTTTGTGGAGTTGTTAACTACAGAAAGATGTGAAAAGTAGGATATAAGGTCTGTTTAGAGTTGTTACTGCTCATAAAAACAAACTTACAGTAGTGAGAAAAAGCAGGTGTGAAGTTTCGGTTTTGATGGTAAATACCATATAAGCTTGCATTTGAATTGTTTTGAGATTGTAATAAAGTAGAAAGACAGAATATATGATTAGGAATGAATAAATCAGTACGAAGAAGAGTGAAGAAGTCTGCAATTTACGGTGAAGAAGAAGAAACCTGCGTTTTAGAGAGAGAAGTGAAGAGGAGTGCACCAGAAGGTTTTTCCAAAACTGAACTATATTGATTCTTTTAGCCACAACTTTATCATCTGATCTCCAAATGACTTAGAACTTGAACCAATAGACTCCTAAGACATTTTTCTTTCTCTCCATAAAAATTTAGAGTCATCTGAATTGATTTGAAAAAGATTGATTGGATGAAAGTAAGGAAATGTGCTGGAATGTTATGAACTGGAGAATTTTCATTGAACATGCTTCAGTATTATGATTATATATTGATATGTAGATTTCCAAATGAGTTGATTATTAATTTATATTAAACTTGAGACATATTCCTACAACTTTCTTGAAGAAGTCGAATTTTAATTCTATCTCTAAAACTTTCAAAATTGGCATGAAATTAAGTCTTGGCTTAGGCTATAGCACTACTAGGGACAGAAATTATATCATGTGGTTATTGAATAAACTGTATTGATGTAAGCCGAATTAGACTAAGGTGTCTTCACTAAAGTTGTAGCTTATTCTCTTAGCTTTAAATTGGTATGAAGTTTATAACTTTTGGATATTGAAATTGAGAGATATGGGATGTACAACTTGAATGCATGATCATGCATTAGCCAAATTTTCAAATGTATATAGTCTGTGGTATTTTGAGCATAACTCATTGAATAATAAACCAAATTGTATGATCTTGGTATTATTAGAAACTTAAGACACAGAAGAACAATTGTCTAGAAGAAAATATTACAGAAATACAACATTTTCTTGATCTTATTGATTATGCAAAGTTAACCTGAATGAGGTGCTTCCAGCAAAAGCTGGAATAGAAATTGAGTGTATGAACTTTGGAACTTTTGGAGTACAATTGATATTTACATCAGTTTAGTAAGGAAATATACCCGAGAATTTGTCATTGAACATGTATATTATATGATACATTCTTAAATGTGCTTATTCAATCAATTGAGCAATGTAGTAATATGAAACTATATATGATTGCATATAGACGAGCACGTCGAATGACCGCTTCTAGATATTGTCGGGACTTCAAGGCAATAAGCAAAAAGGGAGCTATTGTGAGTAATATAAGACAGTCTCATCTTCATTTGTTTTGTTTAATACTAAATTGATTTGACTTATGCTATATGTGTGTATTGAATTGGGAATGTTCAAGTTGTTTAATGTATGAACCTGTTCTACTTTTGAAACTGTTAAGTTCTAGTTGTGGGTAAATAGGCATGCTTAGAAAGGTCTGCAGCTATTCCTGTGACACTTCGGTGTCTCTTATCACTGACACTTCGGTGTCATTTATTTTTGACACTTCGGTGTCTCCTGTTATTGAGACGTAAGTCTCTCCTATTTTATGATATCAATCATGGCATCTCCTGTATAAGTCTCGTTACCCACTTCAGTTGATGGATTAACAATCATCTAATTTTGTATTTTGAAATATGTTTGATTTTGATATAAACACAATTATGTTCTGATCTAAAGGATTATGCCTTCCTCTGATACTTAGTTCTGTTATCTATGTAAACTGTTTTGAAAATTCATGATGTCTAAATTGTTCGTTAAGACAAACTTTTAATGAATGCTTATGCTATAATTTGATTCAGTATGATTAATTGTCAGTTTATGCATAGTTTAGTTATTACTCACTAAGTTATATGCTTAGCACGGTAGATTTGTCCCGTGTAGGCTCTGAGAGACGTTTGTAAAGACTGGGACAAGTCATCCGCAATGGCCAGAGGAGTCTGAGATTTGTTTTGATCATAATGTAATTCTAAGTTTGATTTTGGCTTGTATCTGATATGTATAAATGTGAATGTGTTTGTAAGTTTGTAATAATTATATCTCAGTTTGGATGGGAATTTAAAACAAGTTTGTATTAAGTTCAATGTAATATCATGTGCGTTTGACTGAAATGTTTTAGGAAAGATTTCGTATGCTTTGGTTTGTTTGTACTATTTTGCGTGGCGTCCATATATCCTTCTAGGTGGTATGTGGGTGTTACACTATAAATGTCTCACAATGGAATTATTATCTCTTAGTTTTCAAGACTCTAAAACTGGTAGCTCTTATTTTTATAAATATGCCCACACAACAATCTTTCTTTATCTATTTGAATGACATTTTGGTCACAAAAACAAATAAGTCATTTATTAATCATATTATTCACAAATTTAAACTAATTTCCATTTAAAAGAATTTGGATGCCTGAGTTATTTTTTTAGTGTGGAGGCTTCTTGAAGAAAGACAGGTTTGTTTCTCTGTCAAGCTAAATATATTCATAAGTTACTACAAAAGAAAATATGTTTGATGCCAAAAAAAGTTTCTACACTTATTTTTCCAAAAAAAATCATTATTTTCATCATACACCTCTTCAAAGGTCACACTCTATTTTTAAGTATGATGGGTGGAATCTAATATCTTTCTATGATTAGTCCCGATATTTGTTATATAGTTAAGAAATATCTTAGTATATTCATTAGCCATCAGAGTGCCATTGGATGTAAGTCAAACAAATCCTAAAGTATTTCAAAGTGACCATATATCATAGGTTGTTTCTTTGAACAACAACTAATTTTTATGTTATCAACTACTGTGATGCAAGTTAGGTTAGTAATAAGGATGACCAAAAATTAATACAGGCCTATCTACAGAAGTAGAGTATGAAATCATTACAATAGCAGTTTATGAAGTTTAATGGGCCCATCTTTTCTCAAAGGGATAAGTATAGTTCCATTGTCAAGCCCTGTTATTTGTTATGATAATTTTTCAATCACATATTTTACAAATATACCCATTTTTCAATCCCACCCAAAGCATCTTAAGATTGATTTTCATTACATTCATGATAAGATGTATAAGTGAGAAATTCATATGCGATATCTGTCAATCAATTATCAAATTGTTGACATCTTAACAAATCCTATATCAAAGCACATATTTAAGCACATGAGATGCAATTTGATAGTTTTTGATAAACCTACTCAACTTAAGAGAGGGTGATAAAGTTATTCCATAGATTTGTTAAGTTTGTTATGATAGAGTTAATCCTTAAGTTTGTTAAGTTTGTTAGCTTGTTATATTTTCTATCCTTGTCATGTTTAGTCTAAACTTAATTTGTTGTAATCATGTTTCTACACAAAATTCTTATACATACTGCTTTCATAGTATGTATGAAAGTAGTATGTATAAGAATTTTGTGTAGAAATATATATATAGTTAATACTAATGAAAATCTAAGATAAAAATTTCATTGATTCTTTAGCCTTGTATTCAGGAGAAGCTTTTAGCGAGGAAAGAAAAAAGAAAGGCCAATATGGGTATGTATCAGACTATTGTAACCATTATATGAACATTTGATTTGATAAGTACAAGGAACATTGAACATTATATGAACATTTGATCTGATAGAATATAACATACACTTAAAATTATACGAACGTCTGATCAGATAGGACAATTGTATCATGTTATAATTAACAATATTATATTTTATCTAAATTTTATATCTAATCTTCATTTTGTATCTCACTTGATTTCATCATGAGAAGCTTTTAGTGAGGAAAGAAAAAAGAAAGGCCAACATGGGTTATGTATTAACCTATAAGAAAGTAAATCCCATTGCCTAGTTCAATAACTGAACCAATACTAAGGAGAAAGAAGGGGTCCATATTGAACATTATGGGATAACTCATTGATCAGTTGTACTTTGGCCTTTTTATGTGCCATTTCATCATTTCACATAAAGTTATTGGACTAAGTTTGTAACTTCTTTTTATATAATTTCAATACCTTATATCCAAACAGGAACTAAAACTCATCTCTATTTATCTTTTCCTCTATTTTCTTGAGCCTTAATTATGAAGCTCATACTTCTAAAAATAATAAAGAGTATTATGATTATCAAGTAGGAATTGTGGAATTTTGTTGAAAAAAATATTTAGCCCAAATTGTCACAATAAAGACTATTATGATTATCAAGTAGGAATCGAGGAATTTAGTTAAAAACACACGTTTAGCTCAAACTATCAAAATGCTCCAGAACTAGGGATTTGAGTTTGAGGTTGGAATTTTAGTGAAAGAGGTTGAGCGCCAATTCTTAAAATTAAAGTCAACTTAAAACTTAGTCAACTTGAATCCATTAAATTAGAATTGAGTTAATTAAACCTTTTCTCCTATAATGATAACGTAAAATCATTTTTGACACTAAAACAACTTTATTTTAGTGAAGGAGGTTGAACCTTTCAAACTTTTCAAGTAGGATTTTGAACTGAATTCAAATTCTAGCTCTTTTTTTTTTGTAAAGATATGATCCCTTATAAAGCAAAATATCCACAAGTTAATAACATAGGGACGACATATAAAATTTATAAACTAAAAATAAAGTAATAAATTGATAATTATAAAATGTATTCACAATTTAATAATCATAAATTTAAGTAACTAAATTTTATTGTATTTTATCATTATAATCAATTGAATTAAATTATTAAACTCAAATATTTATTATATTGTGATTCAAACTCAAAATTCTAAATTTAATTTAATTTAAAAAAGAATATATCACAATGTAGTCATATTTAAGAAAAATAATATACATATTTGTAATTCTAATAAATTGTTAATTTATAATATAATATTTATATGAGTTTTTTAAAGTATTATCTTATTAATTTATTAAAGTTATTGATTTAGTACATTAACTCAAGCTCAATAAATTATTATATAATAGTTATTGGTAACTTATAATGGTTTCAAGAATTTAGAAAAAGTTTTTAAATTTTATTTTTTCTTTATAAAAAAAGATATAGTCTTTTCTTGTAGTTCAATAAATCTTTAAAAATTACATTGTTTAGAAAACCTATCTTCTAAAACTTTGGTTAAAAAATAATGACGCAATACGACGTTAGACGTGGATTCATTAAATATTATTTTTATGATGACTCAACCAAGCTTTTAAACTCTACCCAAACTAATTAAATTCAACTGAAATTAATAACTTATTATAATTACAATTTAATTTAAATTTAATTGATTCAAGTTGAATTTAAAAGATAGGTTGAATTATGGTAATATTGAAAGTTAATTATTTCACGTCTAATATTCACATTATATATATTATTATTATTCTAAATCAAAATATAAATAAAAGGCCAAAAAAAGATACATTTTTGTATATAGTTTTAAAAAATTAAAAAAGATACACATCTTTTTTATAGTTATTTTTTTTTGAGGGAAACATCTTTTTTATAGTTTTAAAATGTCTACTATATCCACTCCGTAGTCCGTTCCGTTTAAAGTGGGAAACTAGAGAATCCATCGTAGCTAGCTGTCATTGTAGCCCACCAAATGCCTTCCACTTCAGAGCCAGAGGCTACTTTCCATTTTGAGGTAGTCCTGTCTTTCTAATAATAGAACAGACCAAGACCTTAAAAGGCCAAAACCAAGACTAATGACGGATATGTCGCTGGCTCCTCAAAATAGGTATCATAAAAGTCTCTACACGGTTCATTTCAATATAAATAATATACATTTCCTAGTGAAGAGAACTCCTTCGCGGCTTGCATCTCAATGAGATTGTTAAGAGAACTCCTAGCCCTAGGCATGATCTCAGCCGGACCACACCCCTACAGTTTTATTTGTATAGTACTTAATTTCAACTAAAGAAGCTTTTCTTTTCTTCATTTTTTTTCTTAATCGGAAAGTTAAGATCTTCAAATCCTATAAAAGGGTATTTCCTTACCAGCGAAATTGGACAGAAATCTCTTTGTAATTAGAATTTCTGCAATAACTACACTTGGAATATGAACATACCATTTGACTGGAATATGTGACCTTCCTCAAGTTCAAGAAAAAAAAGGTCGGACTATAGAAAAGAAGCATTCAGTTAAACCAACAACGCAATGATTGGTCATACTAAAAACACTATAGAAAAGGAAGTCAGATTAAAATATAATTCGAGTGCTTAAACTTGGATTATGAAGTCAATTGTGAGATGCTTTAAGGTGAAGTATTTGTATGACAATAACATCTGGTGATTATATAGAAAGCACTGTCTGTCTTAATATTGTTCTCATTCGCTGTGCGTAGAGAATTACTACACAGAAGTTGCTAAGATATGTATCGATCTTGCATCAACGTAAGAATGTTAAAGGAGTGAGGATGACTATTGACTGGGGCACAGGTTTTGAGTGACTTGAAAATTATAGTTCAAACTGTACAGTACTGCTAAATAATGGATGGCTGGGGTTGAGTAACATCGAACATCATGCTGTTTTAAAAACGATACTAAAAGGCAAGTTAAAAGAGCATCCCTCGAGCGAAAGAGCCAGTATGATGATAGTCTGGTCTCTTTAGCAGTTTTATCCAGTCCAAATTTACATATCTTTCAAGAGTCTCCAACGATCATCAAGAACCACATAACTAAAATAAACAAGAAACTTTGTACCGCATATCACCATGCTAATTAGGGTGTTTGTTTTTTAGTCTATCTTATTTTCTTTCTTTTGTAACCCAAAAAAAAAAAGTTGATAACATCCGATCCCTGCTTTGACAAGTTTGTCAATTATTCAACTTTCACAATTTAAAAAAAAAAGAGTATCCCTCGGAAATTGGAGCTGCATTCAGTAACCAGCTGGTGATTGCTTAAAGTGGACAAAAAGATGATGGATGGGAACTAAAGTAGTATACAGACAGGACATTTGATCAAATTAAAAGTACTATACTGTGCAATTCAAAGATAATTTAATAAAAACGTCTTACAAATACAATACGTAAACTCTTCAAAAAAAAAAACAATACGTAAACTCTTCAAAGTAATGATCAAAACCTTCAAAGTGAACCTGCTGTTCATACTACAGAACAAGGGTAAAACGACAGGCCCTGACCAAACCTTGGAGACACGTGTTGGTCGGATGCACCCCCTAAAAGTACGAGCCCAACATCCAAGTCAATCCAAATCCTGACTTGTCATGGCTTTGGACCTTCGACAACTTCACGTGCTATGCTTCTATTCCATTTATGGAACACAACCCCTTTGCTTCTCAAGTTACGCCACAATTTCAAGTACCAATATCCAATCATTGCATTGATAGAGTAAAATATGTAATAATTAATAACCATGCAATATGTAACTAAAATTCTTAAAATTAGAGTACCCGTCCATTTTTTAACTTTAAATAACATATTCAGCAACTCCACAACTTTGGAATGGGATAGGATCTTTCATTCAGAAAATGCTGGCCATACAAATCCCAGGATGGATGATTATAGCAATCGTTTCAGAAACACCGGTATCTACCATGAAGTTGACAGTATGTAAAAAAACTGCCTAGGAATACGTAGGAGACTACAAAAGACAATATACTAGTTTCTACCTCCTGAACACTCCACTAAAAACTATATTGAGAGTTGTCATTTCCTATATATGGATTCTCAAAGATCTGATCTACTATACTTCAAAGTTCAAACCGAAACATAGAGGTTAGCACTGCATCGCCTTTAAAGCTATAAAAAGTTGTCACTTTGATTCTTTTCTGCCTTAATCTTCAGGAGAAATATTTCTGTAGCCTGACAACGTGTTGCTAAAACTCAGACAAATTCTTGCCTGGAAATGAGTTCCAATCCCAGAGGCAACTGAATTTGCCTGCGACAACATGGGAACCGGTCTCCTATTGATTGCTTTCTACGTAGCTAAGGTCCTTGTCTAGAGTCTTGGTAATGGAATCCAAAAGGGGTCACTTGGGTTTGGTTAGGAGATTTTTCTCATTCAAAACGGTAGCTTAGGTCCATGGATTGTTTAACCAAAATCTGATCAGTACCCATGAGAAAATATAAGGTTACGAGTTTCATCTACACATGACGGTCTAAAGGCTAACAATTGAAAAATCAGCAAACAACAGACAAAAGGTTGGATGCTTGTGGATTGGCTCGTACTTGGTCGACATTAATTAGCTGTGCGAAGAATCAGAGTTTGGATGGCGTTCGGTTTTAGAAGACTTTCGTAGAAAAGATAGTGCCTAGCGGTGGTGACGGTGATACAAATCAGCAGGTGCCCTGTGGTTAGGAAAGCCAGGGACAAGCCCACGATAGACCAAACTACTGCCTCTCCACTCTTCATATTAGACCCATCCCTTCCCTTTAGCCTGTAGGTTTATCTTTACCTTATTAAGCACCTATGGGATAGCTTTTTTTCCTCCCTCCGTTGCATGTCATGAACAGTACAATATTGATATAGCACTAATAAACCAATATTTCATATTATGATTAAATTCAGAAGTTCTATTGAGTTTACGATGATCAAGTTGGAATCAGCTTTTATGCATCTCAGCAAGTGCATGTGGTCACTCGTAAATGTAGGAAAAATGTTTCTTTCAATTGTCCCCTTAAACAATGATGCCTACCTGTGTAGCACGAACATGGCAAAATGGAATAGTGTCCACGTGTCGGACACGTGTCTGTGTCGGACATGCACCTGACACGTGGTAGACACGTGTCCGTACGTGTTGACATTAAAAAATAATTTTTATCGGCTTGAAATGGCTCGGGACAGCTCGGACACGGCTGTTTCCTGAGAAAAACGAAGAAAAAACGTTAACTGAGAGTTTAGTATATATTCATATTAATTTGCGATTCCTTTCAAAAAAATCTTCACAATACAAACAAGGATAAGCAATGATGTGAGATATTGTAGGAGATGGGTTTTCACCAATTGATGATAATCATGGAATTCTTAAAGTTGCCAATCTTTCACTTGATGAACCAGAGTTGAAGAATATGATCTTTGCTGATAAAAACAATGCCAATGTTTGAGAGTAAATTGATTAGAGGGTAAATACTTTAGTTAGATTTTTTGGTTGTAAATACTCCTGCGAATGCCTAATTCTACTTTTAGATAGAAGATTGTAGACAAATTGCTTAATGGAATATATGTTACATGTTTTTTGAGAGGAGCTTATAAAGTATCAAATATATATAAACTATCAAGATGTTAGAAGTCTTGAAACACATTAATCAATATATATCATATTATGAATTTTGAATTTTTTCTTAATTCTAAATTTTATAATATATATATAAATATAAATATAAATAGTGTCCGTGTCTACCAAAATTTAAAATTGGTGTATCCTCCTATCCGTGTTCATATCGTGTCACGTATCCGTGTCTGTGCTTCTTAAATGCCAACCATCCTGATAATTGAAACAGTTTCAAGTTGAAGATGAATTAACACAAGGACAAATGCACTCGGAGATTATGAGTTGAGGTGAACTTGCATTGGATTTTACTAGTTCAATGACATATATGCATTACAGAATTAATGAAGATATTTTTCCATTAAAAAGGTCCATTTGAAGGCAATTTGATTCAAACAAAAGCATTTTTCTTACATACACTTCAACTGTTCAAATAGAAATTTTAAAATGATTATTTCAACAATATTCCCATAAGACAACTTCATGTCTTATACTTTTCTTCATCAAGAGAAATATTAGTAGAAATTAAGGAGAAGAAAACATGTAGTAGTTGGAGGAAGGTGGCAAATTGAAGAGAGAGAGTGAAGGACGGCGGCAAAGATGAAGTCTTTATGGGAACTTGAACCAGCGGAATTGGCACTTACCAGCTTGTCCCTGGAATTTATCACTGGCCCCAACTCTTATATAACACACTGCAGCTAAGCTTCTACTTCCTTGTAGGTTCTTCACATGAGCAGGCAAGGTCGTTTCTATAAGCTTACCATCTTTACATTGGTCTACGTTATAGGAGAGCTGCTAATATAGTTCTTCTAATGAAGGTAAGCAAGTCCAAGGAAAGAAAAGATTTGTCTTCTTATCCGTAATTTTCATTGGAGGAGATGTTTAGTTGGGGTAATCATGTGTCTGGTCATTGCAGCTTTTCAATTGGATGCAAACCAAATTCAATGGAGGAAGTCCGAATTGCGTTTCTGTTCATCGTAAGCTCTAAACGACCCTTCAGTTTCTTTCTATTCTTTTCTGTGTTCCAGTGAAGCATACGCATCTCATTGAAGTTGTTATTTTGTCCGATGGGTATTCCTTGATTTACAAGCGTGGATTTAGACAGCTTCCTGACAAGCAGGAACCAGAATGATGTATTAGCTGAAAAGGTCTTTATTTTATTTGATTTTTATAATTATAATTTGGAGGTCCCTGGAGGGAGCATGGTTGTTGGTTCTTTGATTTAGCTTTTTAGCATTTAGCTGTGAATTGATTACAAATTGCTTAGGATTGTAATTTAGCAGATTAGTTGCTTCTGTTCTTAGTTTCATCTGATAAGTTGGTAGCAAAAAACATAGATCAATCAATTGCATCCTTAAATGTAAATGCAGGCCTTTGTGTTTCGCACCGTCTGCTGGTCCTGGACATTTATCTGTCTACATGTATCGATCTCTACTTTTTAACTCTGCCATAACCTGCCTATTCATGCCATTTTCTATTCCTTGCCCTAGATCATACCCGGCAAGAAATTTACAAGGAAGAATTCAGTGACTGGCCTCAATGTTTGCTGGCAATAGGGACATTTGGGAACAAGGATGTAAAGAAAATTCCAAGCAGAACCATATTCAGGAAAATCCTTTGTCATCCCAAGATCAACTTCAAGAACTCACACCCGAAGAAGTTAGAGAACTTAAAAAGGAACTGGACTCAATAATGAATAAGCAGGATGGATCGGCTTATGACACAGAATCAGACACTTCAGATCGGGCGTGGGACAGGCTTCTCAATTTGGATGACGACGGAAGAGCGGGTGATGTATCTTCTCATGAGCCGGAAAACAAAGATTTCCATCTTCAGCATAAGGCCACTGTAGTTGTCAGGAGAGAGAAAGATATACGTGTGGATAAAACTAGTAATGCAATTAACAAGAAATCTCTTTCATTTCTTATTAAGAAGCTGTTTATTTGGCGAAGTGGGTTGACACCCACTCCCAGTATAAGAGATCAAGTTCCTGAATCGGGAGTGGAAAAGGTAAGCTTTCATTGAATATATCAAATTTTATGGATTATTCATACCATCGAACTCCTTAGCTTCTTGACTTAATAATAGATATTGAGGACAATTATTCACAAGAAAATATATCCTCAAAATCCGACTCCGACAGCGACTGCAAAAAAGTACCTGAAAAATAAACAAAAGCCTGTTTCTTTTAGTGAGGTTGTTACAGATGAAAAGGTTGACGATGGAAGCAGATGGGTGAAGACAGATTCTGAATGTAAGTCTGCATCAGGCGTGACATGTCTGTGTAAAATATCTATTGCTACCTTAATCTGGGTGCTTTAACACTTGTTTGCTTTTGCAGATATAGTTTTAGAGATATAAAAAACTGCCGTTGATCAGCAGTGAGAGGACTACTTGGTAATAACTTACATACTTTATTGATACTTAATATGAATAGTTAGTCTCAAGCTCCGAGCAACAATTATTTAATTTAACGCTAATACTGTTGTTGCAGGTATAACTTCATAGTTCGATCGTTATACTTTGCAGTTCACCGAGTCGGAAGGCTGAAGCCAGAAGGCAATTCTTGACAGGAAACTGTCGTCGAATTTCTGTAATATCTGAATGATGTAATCCAAACAATAATCCATGGAGCTCCGACATATGAATATGATTTTTCTATGTTATTACCTATAGAAATGGGTTTTTACCAGTCGTTTGATTCTACTGGAGGTAGTAGCAGCAAGGAACCAAATTTAGCACAGGTCCCCACATCTGAAGCAGATCTGAACAAGCTTTTGTCATGCTATATTAGCCTTGGAGAAGGTTTTTTTCACCAGTGGTTACTGGTGTAGTACTTGCAAGATTAGCATTGGAGGAAGCAAACTGTTCCTTGTTAAAACAGTTTTCTCAAACTGAATTTAGTACATTGAGCATGATGTATTTACGAGGAGTTTTGTTTTTATGGAAGAGGAATACAGAATTCAGGTCAATTTCAGAATCGGGGACTTTGATGCATGCAAAGTTCCTAGTGAACATGGAGTCATTCAGTTTTTGCTCATTGTTTAGATGTATTGAAAGTTGCAGACGTGCGTTTTCACGGAATCCAGATTTTCTATCCACAAAATTTACGCGGGACTTATATAAATAAATGACTGATATTTATTGGACACAATAATATATTATAATATTAATAAAAAGATGTGAACTCGTTTTCATGTGCTATGAGTATGTGTACTGCTTTATACTAAGATTTCAATGTGTTAGATCAAGTTTAGCCTGACTCGACCATAGAATAGATAGCTTGTGATTTGATGGATCGACACTGGTTGACATATGACTTACCCATAATTCAGTCAATCTTAACAAAAATTGATTGAGTCAGATAGACCGGGCCAAAATTAATACTCCGAATTAGCTAAATTCAACTCGGAGGGCGAGCAAAGGGTTATCTTCTCATTGTAATATGTGCCCTTAAATTCTCTGACCAAGGTATTCTGTACTTCTATACTTAGCCTGTGTCAAAGGATCTAACTCATAAAGAATCCCTGGCCAGAGAATCAGCTCCCGTGGTATGTGGTTTTAAACTCAACTGAGAGTAAGGGGAAGTTTGTATAATTCTTCTTGGTAGAAAGCTTATCTACTGAAATCTGCGCCGTCCACTTCAAGTAAAACATCAAATCAGCCACGCGTCGTCAAATGGGACCCCTTTGATTGAATCTCAATCCAACGGTCTATAATCCCAATCGTAAATCTTTTGTATAGAACTCAAAAGTTCTATATGTATATCTATTTAGGCCTCTGTTTATAAAAAGGGGGAAACCTACCTCTCTCTATCTTTTCAAATCTTTGATCTTGGTTGCCGAAGAAGATTGTTAGGGTTTTGGTGGATTTAATCCGATAGAGGGAGGGGGGTCTACGTTGGCTTTTTGGTTGGGAGGGATTTGTAGAGAAGCCAATGCCACTGGGTGGGTTAATAAGAGTTGGTGAAGTAGCAGTACAAGTAAGAAGCGAAAATGATGAGCTCAATTTCTTGGGCTGGACCAGATGATGTTTTCCTCTCCACTTCTCTTGCTAGCTATCTTGATAGTAATCTTTCGCCCCCTCATGCAATCAAAAGTTTTAGATGTATTTATTTATTTATTTTTGTATTGAGATACAATTCGTATACTTGATTGCTCTGTATGAAGAGCCCTCAAGTTGGGATCCATGCCTGCTTAATCTTTATTCTCTGGTTTTTGTACTCTTTTGACAATTCTGATGAAACTGTCTATTGCAAAATGTCGAACAGATTGATTACTATCTCTCATCTGCTATAGAAGTCTTCAAAATTTGAACTCCTTATCCAACTACTTGTTTCCCCACTTTACGAGCAAATTCGTATTTATTTCACTTAAATGAAAGTTCCAACTGTCAAAATCTTCGAATGTCGACAGTGGGGGTGACATTAAAATCAATCATTTTGAATTTGATGCAAAAAGCTTACTGATAGGACGAGAAAAGTTTTCTAAAGATGTAAAGTAGTCTAAAGCTGCAACCTATCATAGAGAACCCAATTTCCTGTGCTTTGTTTCGTGCTACACTATCTGTCAATCTCTTTCAAACATAAAGTTTTGATGCTTGTAATTTTGATACTAGTTGATGGGATTACCATGCTTATCAACATGTCATTTGCAGAAAAACTTCTTGTCTTGCTACGGGATGGTCGAAAACTCATGGGCATACTGCGATCTTTTGACCAATTTGGTATGAAAATTTGTTCTTGAAAGTGTTGCGATGCATGTGATTGTTATTGTTTTCTGTATTGCTCTGATAGACCCACGACAACTCAGAATAAATTTACAGATATAGTAAATATATATATATATATATATATATATATATATATACAGAAATGATGTTAGTTACGGGGAGGGGGCTGACAACCTCATGATTGGTTGTCAGCTAACCGAATCTGTTATTCCTAACAGACTCTTAGTATAAATAAGCCATAGACATGAGGAGAAAGGATTCATTGCGTATACTGTTGAGTGTGTGTGAGCCCTAGGCTGGAGGTCCTGGTCCTCGAAACCAGATTATCGTTTGTATTCGTTTTCTGAAATCTATAGCAAATACTTATTTCGTCATACCTGTTTTTCTGGATCCTATCATGCTCCTATTGGACATTATCATTGACAAGAACTCTCTTCCAATATGCAGCTAATGTGGTTCTTGAAGGTGCATGTGAAAGAGTGATTGTTGGTGCTCTATATTCTGACATCCCATTAGGTCTTTATGTAATTCGTGGAGAGAATGTGGTCTTAATTGGAGAGATGGTATAACTGTAACTTTTCTTTATGCTGTGGTTTTGACTGGTGTTAATTGTTTTATCAGATATTTACGTTCTTTTGATCCCGTGTATAGGATTTGGAGAAAGAGGAGCTTCCATCCCATATGACTTGTGTGTCAACAGCAGAGATTCGAAGAGTAAGTGACATCTTTTATATCAGCCAAATCTAGCACTCAACATTTCAATTCTTCAACCTTTTGCAAATGGAATCTCAATGACGTAACATAATGCTTAAAGGCAGTGAAAAGATAGAACTGATATCCAAGTAGAAGAATATCAGTTCCCTTCCGTAAACAATATCAGATGCCTTTAATTTAGTATTGTTTATTCATTAAAAATGTTATTTGCTTTTAGCAAGATGTCTCTTCCAAACAATAAAGGTTAAATAAGTTAAACTTTTACTCTGACTTGTCTTAAAATCCACATCGCAAGCATGAACGACTGGAGTTTTGTGTTTATATTGAGATCGTTTTTGGAATCAGTTATTTGCATTGACAGTTTATACTATCTCAGTCAATCTCATTTTCACCTGAGCTTCATATTTGTAATGGACAGACCTTTTAGCACATCTAGGATTTGTTTTCTGGTTGTCTGTCTGCTCTTATTTGTATGTACAAGTTCAATTCCTTCCAATATACACATCTCTTTACTTACGTGGCATGTTTTATGTGAGAAAGAACTTATGCTTAGGAATCAAAGGCTATTCAACTTTTATGAGTCACAAAGTATTTTACAGAAGTTGAACAGTAACAATGCACATAGCAGTTGGCTGACATAATTTATTTGACTTATTATGTTATTCACTGGACGAGAATAGGCTGAAAATAGAACTGCTTGAGGCACCCACCATAGCTTAATAAAATCCAGTTGACCGCCTTATTTTTCTCTCTGAAAATAAAATGCACCAGCAACGTGGCAAGAATTTGATCTTTGAGTTCAGTTTATTTACATCAAGTAAAGAATGCAAATTCTTCTGTTGTCTCTGTTACTTCTGGGCTAACTCAAATTCAGTTCCTTTTACTCCAGGCTCAAAAGGCAGAAAGGGATGCTACAGATCTAAAAGGAACGATGAGGCAAAGAATGGAGTTCCTTGATTTTGATTAAAAGTTTCCTCCACAAGTTTGAAGTCCATGACATAACCACAGATTTTGGACCAGCAGTAATTAAGACATAGCAGAGTTTGGATGACCGGCTTCTCATGTTGTACATATTATTGCTAGAGGTTGACAACTGGAAAAGTTGGTACCATCACTGAAGACCAGGTTCACTCAAGTTGGGAGATAAAGTTGTGTTATGGGTTTTCCGTGTATTGTGGAAGTTGAATGTGCATGGCACATGGGGAGATTCTACAGTGTTGTTTCAGGTTTTGAGTTATTATCCACCAGAATATAACATTTTACTGGTTTTCACTTCGTCAAATATTTGTTTACATCCATGTTGTTTGCTGCCATGTGCCGCATTTTGTAATGGCGCAGCCAATGTTTTGTATTTCGTACCGTACCGGCCGTAAATTGATACCGGTACCGGTGTAGATATACCGGTGAAAAATACCGGTCGGTACCGGCCAATTTCGTCCGTACCGGCCGGTACCGGAAATTTTAAAAAATTGGGAAATTTTTTTGCAAAATTTTCAAAAATTTCAAAAATTTTTAAAATTTTCCTCCCTTCCTTTTACCTCTCATTTCTCCCCTTTTTTTTCAAAGTTTTTAAAATAATAATAAATATTTTATTACTAATAATAATTATAAGTTAACTAAACTTAAAAATAAATTATTTTTATTTTTATTACTAATAAATTATTTTTATTTACATTTATTTTAATATTT
>JAOTBA010000204.1:12557206-12569223 GCA_025629845.1 Erythroxylum squamatum
ATATATGAAAGGAATACCTCATAATATATTATTAATAAATCATAATGTTAATACATGAATCACATATGTCCATTGGCTTAGGGCACACTACTAACATAAAATGGTATAGCGGTAAGAAAAAATAGAACCCTTAAAGAGATGATGAATGTTATGTTGCTAAATTCTGGTTTGGTTGACAATTTGTGGGGAGAGGCTGTACTCTTTGTATGCTATATTCTCAATAGAGTGCCTTATAAGAAGTTAGACAAAACCCCTTATGAGTTGTGGAAAGGCTTTGCTCCTACTTTGAATTTTGTAAAAGTGTGGTAGTGCTTAGCTAAGCTTGGTTTACTTGAATTCAAGAGACCTAATATTGGGCCTAAAACTTTTGATGTTGCTTTTGTAAGTATGCTCAAAATAGTGCATCTTCTAGATTCATGTCTTTGAGTGATGATTCTATTTTTGAATCAAGAGAAGCCACATTTTTTTATCATGTTTTTCCTTGTAAGAAAAATGACTATGTGATTTTGCCTTCTAATTCTAAAATTGTAAATGATGATCATGTTTATTTACATTTACCTATTTTTGATACTGTGCATACTACTGCTTCTGTCAATAATTAGCCAATTGTTAAAATCATGAGAAGTAAGAGGCGTATAACTGAAACTAGTTTTGGACCTGATTTTATTACTTAAGAGGCGTATAATTAAAACTAGTTTTGAACCTGATTTTATTACTACTTTCCTAATTGAGATTGAGAACTTTGATGTCATAACTGAGGACATTGTGTCAGTATTTCTTTTAGATGATGGCCCTAAAACCTATAAAGAAGCAATAACGTCCATAGATGCTCTGTTTTGGAAAGAGACCATAAGCAATGAATTAGAATCCCTTCAGGCTAACCGTATATAGGATCTTATTGACTTACCTAATGGTTGTAAACCTATTAGTGGTAAGTGGGTGTTTAGAAGGAAACAAAGACATGATGGTTCCATTGAAAGGTTTAAGGCAAGGTTTGTGGTGAATGTTTTGACCAGAAAAAGGGATTGACTACTTTGATACCTATTCACCAGTGACTAAGATTGCCACTTTTGTGCTCTAATAGCCCTAGCTGCCATCTATGGTTTAGTTGTGCATCAAATGGATGTGAAAACAACCTTTTTGAATGGAGATTTAGAGGAGGAGTTATATATGGAGCAACTTGAAGGCTTTAAGGTTCCTGGTCAAGAAAATAACATTTGTAGACTTAAGAAGTCCTTGTATGGCCTTAAGCAAGCTCCAAAATAGTGGTATGAGAAGTTCAATAACACCCCAACTCAAAATGGTTTTGTTGTTAATGCTTTTGATTCTTGCATTTATTAAAAAATGGTAGGATCAGAATGTGTGTTTATATGTCTTTATGTCAATGACATGTTGATTTTTGGTGCGACTATTGATGTGGTTAATGAGACTAAGAAATTTCTGTCATCTCAATTTGATGTGAAAGATTTAGGAGAGGTCAATGTGATTCTTGGAATTAAATTTCCAAAACAAAGAATGGTTTTTCTTTGTGTCAGTCTCATTAAATTCATAAGGTATTGCGTAAATTCAATTATTTTGATGTTACACCTGTTAGAACTCCTTATGATTCTAGTGTTCATCTCATGAAAAATAAAGGTGATAGTGTAAGTGATTATACCAACATTATTGGTAGTATAATGTTTCTTATGAACTATATTAGACCTGATATTGCCTATGTTATTTCACATTTGAGTCGGTATACTCATAATCCTAATAGTGAAAACATTGGAATGCAATTCATCATTTGCTCAAGTATTAAAAGGTACCATAAACTATTGTTTGCATTTTAGCAAATTTCCTATTGTGCTTAAAGGATATTGTGATGCTAATTAGGTATCTGAGATGAAGTTAGTTCAACTAGTGGTTATATATTTACTTTGGGTAGAGGAGCTATTTCTTGGAAGTCTGCAAAATAGACTTGTATAGCACGTTCCACTATGGAATTTGAATTTATTGCTCTTCAGTTGGTAGATCAAGAAGTATATTGGCTCCAAAATCTCTTAGTGGATGTGCCCAAGTGGAGTAGACTGTCTACACCTACTCCACTGCAATGTGACTCTCAGGCTGCAATTGGAATTGCTAAGAACGTGTATAATGGTAAAAGGCGACACATTTGTATAAGACATGGACTGGTGAAGCAACTGCTCAATAATGGAGCTATCTCCTTAGAAATTGTAAGATCCAAAAGGAATCTATCTAATCCCTTAAATAAAGGATTATCAAGGATATTAGTTCTTAAAATATCAAAGGGGATAGGGCTTAAGCCCATTGAGTGAAATTTTAGTCATTACTCATCCATATGACTTGTTATGTTGACCTAAAGAAGGTTGAGCATAGCCTCTTAATGAATCTATAGCTCATGTTAGAGTGGTCATTAAGAGACGAACTTGATAGATTCACCGAACTCTACTTACAGGTTGAGCACATGTTCTTAATGGATCCACAGTCCGTTAAGGTGGTTCTAATGAGAAGTACTTGATGGATTCACCTACTTGAGTGTGAAGGTGGGTTGCCTTCTATGAAAGACTTAGGTTGTCTTTCTACAGCACTCATGACCCAAAGTGAGCGCATGACCTAGAATAACACAAGTATGGTACCGTGGAGTTTGCACAAACTGAGGTATGATATGTGTTGTGGGGGTCTCAACTAAAGTTCTCTTAGTTCAAGATATATATTCGTTAATTGAACTTGGTTGTTGCCTCACTTCACTATGTGTTAATTCAATAGGAAGATATTGACACTTAAGTATTAGACCCTCCTTTTGCTTATGGAAACTTTTCTATTTTAGATTGCCATTTGTGGGGGAATGTTGGAATAATGAGCACTTCTATGCCTTTCTCTTATTGGTTGTTGTCCCTTCTTCTACTAACATCTGTTTATCCCACATTGGTTGCGCAAGGGGCCTTGTAATTCTTTGTATTGTTGTTGATTTTTCCTACGTATTTGGGTTATTTGGCTTGGGTCTTTTGGTGGAATGTTGGAGTTGGGCAAATCACTCACATACGCACACACTAGTTGCCCGCTAGGCCCAGTTAGGCTGGACGCGGCGCGACTCGCAAGTTATAGGCTTATATGGTTATCTGTTTGGACTCATTTTGTATTACAAATTCATTGAACCTAAACTCTTCTTCTATTCTTGGCTTAGATATACCAAGATTTTCTTCCTTGTCGTGTGTTCCAAAAACTATAGACCTTCATTTTTTGCATTCTGACTCCTTAAGCATCTGTTGTGCATTCTCCATTCTCTTATTCACGAGTGCATATGTGCAAGGACTCGCTACGATAACCTTAGGGAGTGATTGACATTCGGATTACATCGATGTCCTGTTGAAATCGCTTTCAAAGTGGTGGCGTTGACTATGACGTAACGAATTTCCATTGATTTTCCTTTTTCTTATTTCTTATAAAGACAACAACTCCCAGTCCCCACAACTCCACGGGAATTCAACTGGATGTTGATGATTATGATTTGTAGAGACAATGCCTTATTAAGTTATTGTAAATATTTCATTACTTGTATTTCAATTTTCATTAATGAGATTCAAATAAAAATTATCATATATTTAATGATGAAAAATTGAGCCCAGTTTTGTTCGATCCAGTTTGAAATCAACGAGTCAACTTAAGTTGATTGAACTTTAGACTAATATGAATCTCAGTTCAAATAACTCAATTCTTATCCAAAAAAAAATCATTTTAAATTAGCTAACTAAACCTAGGATCAATTTTAGGCCACGTGACTTAAACTTAGTCAAATTCAAACAATACTTTAAGAGTTACGCTGAATAGTACCTACGACGAGTCCAATCTAACCTAACTCGTTGCACGCCTATGCTTTTTTTTTGAACGGAAGAATCTGCAGTCGCTATCTTTTGGATGTGTATTAAGGTAAACCTCGAGATTAACGCAATAGCCTACAAATCACATCAACTAGGTACTCTGCACTAGACAAGCCCTGTACGACAGACTCGATCAAGAGAGCATAGATAGGGGGATTCGAATACAGAACCTTTTGGCCCCATGCCCTTCACTCTACCAACTCGACCACCCCTAGGGGACTTGCATGCGTACACACATGGATATTTTATATATATAATATCTTAAACTTTTGTAGATGGAATATCGAGAAAATGGGGTTTATGAAGATTTAGACGAGTCAGCTTCTATGAAATAGGCTATAAATGACTTTGGAGACTAGTTTGCTTCAAATGTTAATACCTAAAAAAAGCTTCCTTTTTGTTTGTTTGTTTGTTACCATGTCACTGACAGATCTACTGTGGGAATCTACATTTTCTTTGAGCATTACTCTAACCAAGGTTCTTACATGGAATGACCAGTTACCTTTGAGTTCACAATATGATGATTGATGCCAATAGTTATTCTAAAATCTAAACAACATGCATTGTAAATGGGGTTTAAGAGATTTTGACCATAGTCAAGACTACTTAAAAGTTTAACCAACAGACCCAGATAAATACTCGTCAGCATTTATAAACTTCACTAACAAAGCCAGATAATAAAATCCTGTGTGTTGGGTTCTCAGTTTTGTTGCATGATGTCTTCCCCTTTGCACATCGTAAATAATTTACATGTTGGGTTATTTTTGTTACAGAGTATGTCCCTCATCTATAAAAACTTAATATCACTGTTTGGGTTCTGTTTGCTGCAAAAGGAAAAAGCTCTATGATCAGTATGAACTCTCTGTTTTGCAGGATATCTTTCTCAAGGTGTTGAGCTCTAACTCAAACTCTTTCCCTACCTAAAACTCATGTTTTGTTAATATTATTATATAACAAATAAAAATTATGTTAAAGTAATTATTAGTACTTATTATAAACATGATAAACTAATATATTATTTAATTATTCATAAAATGAATTTAACTTAAGTAATGCAATGTAAATATGATCAAGTCAATAAAAGATTAATAATTTAATAATTTTATTTACAAATAGAAAAATAATAAAATTATTTATTAATTATCTATAAATAATAATAATAATAAACTTCACAAATTTTTATTAGTATTATCATATAAAAATTTAATTAAACAATTAATTTATTATCATATTAAACTAATAAATATATTATAAAGTATTTAATATAATTAATATTTAATAAGACTTATATATTTATATACTATATTGTATTATATTTTAATATAAATAGTGATATATAAATGTTAAAAATCAATATATCAATATTTTTAAGATATACAATTCGTATGATTTTACTAATTTGCAATCATTCTCATATGATATAGTCACAGAAAATTTCTATAAAATTAATGAAACGATCCAAGTCAATGTTTTTATCTCTTTAGAATTTAATGCAATATTTATTTCTGTACCATTAAAATGCTTTGGTCATTGAATAAAAATTGAATCTTTGTAAAATGCGCATTGCCTTTTCAGTTACGGATCACCTTCATATGTCAAGTCTCCTTCATTTCTTCCGAGTATGGGCAAAGTTAACCAATTCGTAGCTACTGTATGGTTGGTTAAAGCACGAAATTGGTATTCTTATATTTAATATTTGATTTTTAAGTATGAGAGAAAGAAAAGTAAATCAATTTGTTATATTCTACGAGTGAAGTAAAGATGCCACATGTGATGTGCTTTTAGTTATTTATACCATTTCTAATTTTAAAAAAGTGGCATTCTTTTACTGTTATGTTATGCTCCTTCTCGAAGTTAATCAATGGAAAATTGTACCCAAAACGAAAAGCAAACAAGAAGTTCGATATCAAGGACTTACAATTTTATCACTCATGCACGTAATTCCAAGTTATCAATAAGGAAATGGATGGTAAATAGTAGTTGGCATTGCCTCTGAGACGGAGAGAATGTAAGCATAATTTACTGCATAAACATAAACACAAAAATCCTTTAACCCAGATTTTAAAATTCTATACTTTTCACAAAAAAATATACAAAATAAGAATTACATACCTTGATCCATGAATTTAATCTTGATTGAAATAAACCCTTCAAAGTGAATGAATATAGAGAAACTTGATTTCTCTTCTCTTTTACCTCAATAATTCTGCTTTAGATAGTGAAAAATAAACGGAGGTGTGTAGGGGAGTAGTTTCAAATAAAATAAGGATATCTCGAAATTATTTCTATCAAATGATAAGTTTAAAATAAAATCTTATCTTACTTAATCAACATTATCTTACTTAATCAAATTGACCAATTAGAATTTAATATTTAATATTATTAAACCATAATTATTTAATGAGTCACAGATTCGATATATAGGTTTTACATTCTCCCACGTGGCTCATTAATTGAAAAACGTTATATCATGGTTTAATAATAAATAAACATTTTGCCAATAAACTTTGCTAAATTTTTTAATGTTGATTATATCATAAATCATGATCAAACAAAGATACTAACAAGAGTCGTAGCGATTTCACATCTTAACAAACAACATAATTCATTCCACGTACTACAATGTTAGCGCTTTATTCAATATGATCCATAATGGTCCAACGATAATGTCTTAGTTGAAGACAGATCCTAACAACATAATTTATTCATAAATGTACACTACAAAATAGAATTAACATAAACATAAACATAAATGAGCTCATAGTGTCAAAATACAAACATCATAAATCTCAATAATGATATCTCATAATATCCATTCTTTCAACATGTTCTTTAAAGACTTTCAATGCCAATCCTTTCGTTAAAAGATCTGCAATCATATAATTAGTGATAATATGTCAAATTGACCCTGTTTGTTTATGAACTTCTTCTTTAACAAACAAATATTTTAATTCCATATGTTTAGCACCTTTAGAATACTTGTCCCGAAATAAAGTTTCGCAACCATAAACCTTGAATTATAGCTTCAAAACATGCTACAAATTCAGCTTCTATAGTGGACATAGCAATGACAAATTGCTTCACATTTTTTCAAGAAATAGCTCCTCCAACTAATAAGAAAAGATAGCAAAATGTGGACTTTCTGATATCAATACTACTGGCAAAATTTGAATCTGAATATCTAATCACTTCCAGTTGACTGAATCTCCTATAAGTGAGCATATGATCTTTGCAACTTTCCAATGATCCAATCCAGGATTACTTTGACACCTACCCAACATACTAATAGTAAAGCTAATGTCTGGTCTGGAGCAAGTTTGAGCATACATTAGGCTTCCAACAATTGATGCATATTGCTTATGTTCCAATTCATTCTTTGCACATTGATTACGATTAAACTTGTCTCCCTTTTGAATTGGAAATACACTTGTAGAATAATTTTTCATGCCAAATCTCTCCAAGACTTTATTAATATAAGCTTTCTGAGATAAGCCTAATAGTCCTTATGACTTGTCACAGAATATTTTAATTCCTATCACATAACTGGCTTCTCCCATATCTTTCATTTCAAAATTATCAGAGAGAAATTTCTTAGTGTTGTGCATTAAACCAAGATCATTAGTAGCTAACAAGATAATTAACATAAAGTACCAAAAATATGAACTTACTCCCACAGATTTTTAGATATATACACCGATCAATAATGTTTTATTTAAATCCAAAGGAAGTAATAGTATCATTAAACTTAAGATACCATTGTCAGGATGCATGCTTAAGTCCATATATCGATTTCTTAAGTTTACACACCATGTCTTCCTTTCCTTTAATTGAAAAGCCTTCAGGTTGATCTATACACATGTCTTCCTCTAAATTACCATTAAGAAAGGATGTCTTCACATCCATTTGATGTAACTCTAAATCATAATGAGCCACCAGTACCATAATAATTCTAAAAGAGTCTTTATTTGAAACAGGTGAAAAAGTCTCCTTATAATCAATGCCATCTTTCTGAGTATAACCTTTGGCAGCAATTCTAGCTTTATGTTTTTCAATATTGCCATAACACGTTTGGTCTTAAAAGCCCACTTACATCTGACTCTCTTACAACCTTTAAGAAATTCGACCAAATCTAAAACTTCATTATGCTCTATAGAATTTAACTCTTCTTTTATAACATCAATCTATTTAGTAGAATTAACACTTTCAACGACTTGTGAAAACGAAATTGGATCATCCTTATATCCTAAGTCAAATTCTGACTCTTGTAGCTATACCATATAATCATTAGAAACAACTAGTTTTCTAGGTCTTTAAGACCTTCCTAATGTTATTTCTTGTGGTTGTCCTATAATTGGAACATTAATTGCAGGTTCAATAGGTTTATTAACCACAGACACTTATGAAGTGTTTGATCATTTATTTTTTGCTCTCGTAAATTGTCAAATCATTCTACAACTATAGGAGTAACATGTATTGAAGAAATCGATAAGGGAACTTAAACTTTATTTCATCAATAACTATATTTTGTGGTCTTGCAACACTCCCACTAGTTTCACCATTCTCAATGAACCTAGCATTTCCAGTTTCAATAATTCTTGTTGTATGATTAGGACAATAAAATCTATACCCTTTAAACTTTTCTAGATAACCAATAAAAAATCCACTAATTGTTATGACATCCAATTTCTTTTCATGTGGATTATAAATTCTTACTTCTGCCAGGGTAACTCTAAACATGTAGATGTCTTAAACTAGGTTTCTTTCCAGTCTATAGTTCAAAAGGAGTCTTTGAAACTGCCTTACTAGGAACCCTATTTAACAAGTAAACAACGAACCTCAATGCATGCATCCACAATAATAAGGGTAAAGACAAATTACTTAACATACTCCTAACCATATCCATTAATGTACACTTACGTCTTTTTGTCACAATATTTTGTGATGGTGTATCTAGCATGTGTATTGAGCAGAAATACCATGCTTTTCAAAAAATTTGGTAAATGAAACTAGATATTGTCCTAACTCATTATATTTGCCATAAAATTCACCACTCCCGATCAGATTTGACAATTTTCACCTTTCTATCTAATTGTCTATCTACCTCATGAACAAATACCTCTAACGCTTTTGTTACTTGAGTCTTCTCACGTAATAAATAGACATATCCATAACGTGAAAAGTCATCAATAAATGTGATGAAATACTTTTCTCCACTAAAAGATGAAACATCGAAAGGTTCACATAAAACATTTAGTATATATCTTAGATCTCGTTGGGGCGATTCTAAGACATACCATTATTACAATAATGATGTTAATTTTATATGACTTAATTGTTAATTAAATATACCTTAAATAATCATGCTAGTTATCTTTGGATATACTAAATACATTCATTCTAAGCATATAAATTAGCACTTCATGTCCACAAATTATAAAATTAATTAATTAACTTTTGAGTAATCTTGAAATATTTTATAATTAGTGAACTTCAAATACCCATGAATTCATTATATCATTTTTCTTAATAAGCATTCATAAATCATGAGTAATTAAATTAAAATATTTCATAAATTAATATCCATTAAACATTAAAGTTTGGTCACTTTGGTGATTAACAAACTATCATAAATATGAATATTAAAATTATGTATATGCATAAATAAATCATACTGTAATCGTTAATTCACTTTTCAGAAACAGCAAAAAACGATCATAATATTTAAGAATAACAGTAAAAAACGCATGGACTCTTATTTTTTGTAAATTAAAAAAGAAACACTGTAATACAAAAAGATTGCATGAATTACCTTAATCTACACGTTTTCCTGCGGCGGTCAGTTTATTTTCATGCTTTTCACAGTAATCCATCTATTATTCAAGACATATACAAAAATCGAAAGGAACCTAACTCGTCAACCTAACTCACGCTTATCTATATATATGCATCCATGAAAATCGGGAAAACAAAAGCACCGTGGCCCCATTTCTATTATTGTCAAACTTCTATAAATAACATTGATTTACTTTAAATACTTTAGACACCAGAAACTAGCGTCTGACGATTCCATAGACTTTCTCGAATCACATTTATGTTTGAAACAAAACCAAACACATATGTCAAATTGGTTATTAACAAAGAAGAAACCAATAGTGAACTGTAAACTTGAGATACGACGAAAAATTCATTAAGTAATTAGGCAATATCTTTAATGGAAAACATAGAATTTAAAAATAGGCTTTGATACCCCATGTAAGCATAATTTACTGCATAAAAATAAACACAATAATCCTTTAACCCAAATCTTAAAATTCTATACTTTTCACTAAAATATATATATAATAGGAATTATATATATACCTTGATCCATGAATTTAATCTTGATTGAGACAAACCCTTCAAAGTGAATGAATACGGAGAAACTTGACTTCTCTTCTCTTTTCCCTCAATAATCCTACTTTCAGACGATGAAAAATAAAAAGAGGTGTGTGGGCGAGATAGATAACTAGTTTCAAATAAAATAAGGATATCTCTAAACCATTCTCATGAGGCGATAAGTTAATTAAAAAAAACATTATCTTACTTAATTAACATTATCTTACTTAATCAAATTGACCAATCAGAATTTAGCGTTTAATATTATTAAAACCATAATTATTTAATGAGTCATATATTAGATATATAGGTTTTGCAGAGAACACTACAAAATTATTATAAGGATTACGAAAAAACTTGATCATAGTAGGTATCATAAACCTAGTTAAATTGGTCGTAAATTAAGATTTCACATACTATAATTAATAAGCTCATGTACTAGCTTTTCCCGATAGCTACTCATCCTACTGCAAAGTTTTGGAAGAAAATGACTATGGCACCTTATTTCCTATAAACTCAAATTGTGATTTCCACCTGCCTATTGCCAAGTACAAAACCATGAAAATTCAAGTGGCTTGTGTGCCACAAGTTCATATGTTCAATATGAAAATATCAAAACTTTTGAAACTGCAGCCTCAAGCTTCTTAAAGATCTTCTGGGCTCAATTTCATTACTACAACATGCTAGGAAAAATAATCAAGCATTGAATGGGTATGCATGGAAAGGAGACAACAACTTGCATCTTCATTAAATTGTAGCCGAAATCATGATGAAACAAGTGCAGAGAGAAGGCAACTTTCATTAAGCATTCCACTTGATTTGACCAAATTTCTGGTCCAATAGGAAGTTTGCTTGTAAAATTAAAAATCTAGTATTTTATTATTTTTGTTTCCTATAAAAGGAGTGTAATCGAAGCCTTATATGTTGTATTGTGTTTTGGGATTGAATTTATTCTCCTCCTCTCTTCTTTCCCTCTCTCTCATATGTGTGAGTGTGTTGTGTCATTTGATATCAAATTGGTATCAAAGCTAGTTAAATCCAACTACAGTTTTTAAAGCGATCTATAAGGGAAAAAAAGAGAGAGAGTGTGTTTTTATACTTGTGAGAGAGTAGTTCATTTAAAAGTGAGAGATGTCAAACAGTTATAATATTGTGTTGTCAGGTCCCAAATTAGATAGTAAACTTAATTATAATTATTGGGAGATTTTAATGTCTACCCACCTTAAGGCTCGTAATATTTAGAGTCTTGTTGATCCAGGCTTATAAGAAGGAGCTGATATAATGCTCAAAGGAAGGACCAGTTAGCGTTATCCCAAATTCATCAAGAAGTAGACGGTGAATGCTGACGCCTGCAACCAAATATAAAAAAAACCAACTTCCTGCAACATAAATTAATGTAGTAGTGGAAAGTCGGGATCGTTCCCACGAGGAATTCATACGTTAGTACTTACGCAATAAAAAAGGGGAAATTTTGTGATTGCGAATTAAACAAAATTTAATTGGAAATTGAAATTGAAAAATAACTAGAAACAAAATAATTAGAATTTAACAATAAATAGAAATAAATCTTAGTTTCCAGTCTCCTTCGTTATTGAATTTGCGTTGATTATCGATTCTAAAAATAACTAATTTATTAATTCAACATTCGTCGTGGTAAATTTCTTTACCTATTTTCTCTTATGTTTAATTAACCAAAACATGTATTTGAATTAACCCTTATTAATTAATAACCTGGATACGATCTCAGATTTAATTAATTAATAG
>JAOTBA010000204.1:12575639-12587832 GCA_025629845.1 Erythroxylum squamatum
AACATACATACGATGTATATTTAGCCTAGACAATTATTTTTCCTAGAATCATGTCCCTAACGTAGTAGACAAAAATCATAGTCGCTACTTTTGATTAAAAGAATTGAACGTCAACCTTTTTAATCTAGCAATTGATTGAATACAAACATAAACTAGTTGCGCACCTAGCTGTCAAATTAAACAATCAAATAATGACCCAGAAAAATAATTGATACTTAACTAATAAATCAATTGAAATAAAGAACACAAATCTCACAACATGCAAAGTTCAATAACTAAGATTCCGTAAACCAAGAAATAAAAATTTAGTTACCCAACATCATGATTTTCCTAACTATTCCGATTGTCGCTGGCTTTGAAACTGTCGCTATCATCCTTCCTTGTTTGCTATCTGCCGCCGTCTTCTTATTTGCTTCTCATCACTGTTGCGTCATTCTCTTTTTACGATCTCCCGCAACCCTCTCTATTCTTCTCTAACGTAGCCCTCTATTTTTCACAATTTAATTTTCTGCTTCCCACGCCTGCGTTGTTCCCTTCTATTCTATGTCGGCTGTTGTGTGATGTTTGTATCAATTAAGAGCCCTCCACGCAAGCCCTCTCCTCGTGATCCCACCTATTGCGTCCTTCTCCAATCAAGAGCCTCCAACGTTTTTGTTTATTCCACGCCACACTCCTCAAAACTCTTAGCCCCTCTCTTATTTTAATGCAGCCCCTTTCTTTATTTACACAGCCTTCAGCCCACACTCTCTTGATTTTTCGAATTAGAAAAGTTCCCCCAGCGTTTTAAAGCCCATCTCATTGTAACTCATTAATTTCCTGATTCACACATAAATGGTTGTCGTTTTGGTCTTGGGCTATCTTACTTCTGCGTTTTAAGTTTCTGATTGTTGCACGAGGCCACGTCTAATTAGGGTTCACGTCTAGCTCGGCTCTTTTTATCTCAAAATTGTCGCGGTTCTTTCTGTTTAGTTCCAAAATACACCTTGACATAAAACAAGATTAATTCCTATTATGTATAACTTCAAACCTCAAGAATAAAGAAAATTAACACACAAAAAGATAGAAAATAACAACATTAATAGTAGATTATTCATTATTTGGCAAAATTGCTAGTGCTAAAACTGCCAAAGAAGTGTAGAGAGAAGTTGGCTTACAAAGGTATAGATAAAGCTCAACAATCCAAATTATAGTCCCTGCATAAAGAATATAAGAGGTATGAAATGTCTAATTCAAAAACTATTGAACAATATTTTTCTTATGATACTAATCTTGTTAACAAGATGAGGCTGTATGGAAAAGATACTTCAAATAGTAAGGTGGTTGAAAAAATTATACACATCATGCCTATTAACTTTGACCATGTTAAGAATACAATACTACAGTCATATGATACGGAGACTATGACTGTAGCAGAGTTGCAAGGAAGCACTGAAAGTCATGTTAGCAGAATATTGGAGAAGACATAAAAGATAACATAAGAAGCCTTAAAAGGCCAGGTGAATTTCAATAATGTTGCAGAATCTAATCAAAATGTAGATGTTAAAGGTTGTGGTTTTAGTAATGGAGGAAGAGGAGATTTCAGAGGCAGAGGTAGAGGAAGTTTTAAAGAAAGAGGTCGTGGCAATAATTTTAACTAAAGGAGAGACAACAATTCCAGAACATTCAATTAAGGAAGAGGAGGAAATAATTTTAGGGTCCACTAGTTGAGGAAGAGGATGATGTAATCAATATCAAGAAAGGTATAATTTTAATTGCTTTAATTATGGAAGCTATAGACACAAAGATGCTGCTTGTAGATCCATATCTTATAACAACTATCAGGCTAATGTTGTAGAAAATCAGTACCATCCAAATCTTATAACAATTATCTAGCTAATGTTACAGAAAATCAGTACCAATATTTTAATGAAAATTCTAATAACGTAGAAAGGTTATTTCTCGAATTAAAGCATTTAGAATAGATAGAGGTCAACAGTATCTTGCATGCACAGAGGTCTTTGAGCAGTATGGAATTCAACATCAGTTGACCACCAGATATATGCTTCAACATAATGGAGTAGCAAAAAGGAAGAACAAAGCTATTACGGACATGGTAAAATGCATGTTAAGATCTAAACAATTGCTTAAAGAATTTTGGGCAAAAGCTATTGCTTGTGTAATTTATATTTTAAGCAAGTTTCTAATAAAAAGTCTTAATGACAAAACACCTGAAGAAGCTTGGAGTGGTAGGAAACCTTCCATTCAACATCTCAAAGTTTTTGAGTGTATTGCTTATGTCTATGTACCATATCAGTTGAGGAAGAAGCTGGATGACAGAGGGGAGAAATGTATATTTATAGGCTATAGTACAAATTCACAGGCTTATATATTATACAATCCAAATACGAAAAAGATGATTATTAGTCGCGATGTAACCTTTAATGAGGATGGAATTTGAGATTGGCTATCAAATTCCCAAAAAAGGCCAGTGGTAATTTCAGAAAGCTATATAAAAAATACTCAGACAGATTCAATATCTCAGTCAGAGACATCTAGTAGACCCCAAAGACGCAGTCAGTTACTAGCCAGATTGGAAGATTATGTGATAGGTACTAATAATGATCTATCTAATGAAGAGATTATCACTTTTGCTTTTCTTGCAAATTGTAAACCAGTTAATTATAAGGAGGCATCAAATGACTAGAAGTGGAGAAAAGCCATAGGTGAAGAAATATATGCAATTGAAAAGAATCATATATGGGAATTAACAAATTTTCCTGTTGATAAAGAGCCTATAGGAGTAAAGTGGGTGTACAAGACAAAGTATAATCCTAATGGTGAGATTGACCATTTTAAAGCTACATTGGTGGCAAAAGGATATAAGCAAAAACCAAGTATTGATTACTTTGAAGTATTTGTTCTTGTTGCGAGATTAGATACTATTCGCATGATTATCTCCCTCTCAGCTTAAAATAATTAGAAAAATTATCAAATGGCTATAAAATTTGTTTTTTAAAATGGAACTGTGGAGGAGGAAGTGAATGTTGAGCAACCTGCAAGGTATAAACTTAGAGGAAAAGAAGATAAAGTTTAAAGGTTGAAGAAAGCACTGTATAAATTGAAGCAGGCACTAAGGGCATGGTACAAAAGAATTAATTCATACTTCATGAAGCATAATTTTGAAAGATGCCCTTTTGAGCATACTTTATACGTTAAATTTGTTGAACCTTGTGATATTCTAATTGTGGGTCTTTATGTTGATGATTTAATCTTTACTGGAAACAACTAAAAGATAATTGAAGAATTTAGGGACACTGTGCTAAAATCATTTATTATGAAAAACTTAAATGTCTTATTTTCTTGAAATAGAGGTAATTCAATGGGATGATGGAATTTTTATTTCCCAAAGGAAGTATGCAAATGATATTTTCAAGAAATTTAAGATGGAGAATTCAAAACCAACTCCTACCATAGTTGAAGAGAAATTGAAACAAATAAAAGAAGAAAAAGGGATACCTATAAATTTTACATACTATAAGAGTTTAATTGGAAGTCTGAGGTATTTAATTGCAACCAGGCCAAATATAGTTTTTGGAGTTGGATTACTTAGCAGATTTATGGAGGAGCATTGTACCTATCATTTACATGGAGCAAAGAGAATTTTTTTTATCTATCAAAGGTACTTCGAATGAAGGAATTTTTTATGCAAATATCAATTATGTGAATCTTGTAGGTTACATAGACAGTGATTGAGGTAGAGATACAAAAACAACGAAAAGCACATTAGGGTATGTTTTTCATCTTGGCATTGACGCAATATCATGGTCTTCAAGGAAATAACCCATAGTTGTATTATCTACAGCTAAAACAGAATACATTACAGCAACTAGTTGTGCTACACAGGCAGTATGGCTACAAAAAATGCTTGAAGTACTACATCAAAAACAAGATGCTCTAACAGAATTATTCTATGATAATAAGTTCGCAATAGCACTATGAAAAAAACCAGTTTTTCATGGGCAATACAAGCACATAGACATTCATTTTCACAAAATTCTTGAGTTAGTAACTGAAAAGGAAGTAGTAATGAATTATTGTCACACTGAAGAACAATTGTTGATATTTTTACTATACCATTAAAGTTTGAGTTGTTTTATAAACTGAAGAAATTATTGGGGATGATAAATTTCTACTAGCTTGATTTAAGGAAGGCAATGTCAGGAAAATAAATAAATCAAGCATTGAACGGGTGTATGGAAAAGAGACAATAACTTGCATCTTCATTAAATTCTAGCTGAAATCATGATGGAGCAAGTGGAGAGAGAAGGCAACTTTCTTCTTCCTTAAGCATTCCATTTGATTTGGCCAAATTTTTGATCCAATAGGAAGTTTGTTTGTATAATTAAAACTCTAGTATTTTATTATTTTTTCCTATAAAAGGAGTGTAACCGAATCCTTACATGTTGTATTGTATTTTGGGATTGAATTTACTATCATCTTCTCTTTTCTCCCTCTCTATCTTATCTGTGAGTGTGTTATGTCATTTGATATCACAACATCTCCTAACTTTGTTCCCTTCTACAAAGCAATCACGGAATGGTAGAGAATTCCTACAGCAGAAAAAAATGCCAAAAATATATGGTTCACCTCTGGAAAACTCTTTTCATAAATCCTTGCAAAGAGGTCCTCATCTTATCACCAATTGCTTCTACCAAATACGTTCCCTGCAGCAAGATTAAACTTACAGGCTACCACTTTTATATCTCACCTAAATTCCAATATAAAAGAAGATTGAATATCAATTGCGTTCCCTCTTGAATAGTTTTCTTCAGTTCAAAAGCATCGTTCACTTGATTTTCTAAGAACGCCAATGTCTCATGAAAGTCTATCAATAAAATAGGTTATTAGATGAAATATGACGTATAAGATCCATCAATCAATCTTTAGTAATTTAATTAATATATGTTTTTTTATAATAAAGACATCTAAAATGGATGAGAAAGGAAATACAGAAAGTTCATTATTCCTTTGCCTTTGGTAGAACTAAAATCATAAGACATCAGTTGCCATTCCTCTCCATCAAAAGAAAAGATGATTTTTATACAATGGATCAAAATAGTATATAAATTAGAAGAAATAGAACAGTTAGACTAATCATACTTGTGTTTTCAGATATCAAAAGTAAAAGAAATAAACTTGGAGAATTATCAGTTAGTATTTAAATCTCTGTTGTTGATTATATTCCACCAAGTACAGTGTGTTTCACATACCAATCTATATCAATGCCCTCATCACCTACACCATAATAGATCTCATCTATCAGCATTGCACATTGTTTGAAACTCGTTGGTGCATTTATGTTGTGACTAATTTTTATGGAGTTTGTAAGCTTTTATATTTTGATTTTGGTTACAAATTCTTATGTTTTAATCCAAAGTTGAATGGATTAAGTGAAAATGGCATGAATGTTGCATGAATGGAGAATGGAGAATTTTGTGAATGTTGCATGAAAAACAAGAAAACTTATTCATTAAAGAATGAAAGATGGCCTGATTGTATCCCGTGAATATTGCTTGAAATTAAATGTTGTATGAAAATGGCGTGATAAGGGAGTCACACTCGTGATTATGGCTTTGCACTAAATCTAGACTCCCCATATAAATGGAAGGATTTATAAGTTAAAAAGAGGAGGTTAGAAAGAAGAGAAAAAAGAGAAGATGAGCTAGAGAAAAGAGAAAGAAAACAAAGAGCAGAGAACACAGTCGGGAAATAACGAGGGAAAAATAACAGAGAGGTGGAGCTTGAAGTAGAGGCAGAATGCGAGAGCTGATGCCAGAGAGGTTAAGCTTGGCAAGAGATCCACCACCAGCTCCATCTTACAGTCCATTTGTTTGCTTATTCTTATTTTATCTTCTGCTGCATTATTAAACTTATTTCACTGGACCTATTTCCTCTGTTGCTTTGATAGTCCATTTAGTTTATTTACTCTGTTTATTGCTTTGATACTTCTCTGTTATTGTTAACTATGAGATTGAAGTATATAAAGATGATGAACTTTGTTTATTCCATGATTAGCTAATTATTTAATCTTGAGAATTAATGTAGCTAATTTAGTCGATTATGAATGAGGAAGGGACTGTTTTATAGTATTACTATTTGTTATAGTTTATGAGCTTATTAGATGTATTAGGGTGGCCAAACTTTGCATCTTTTTGGTATTAAATGAAGAATTGAGAGAAGAGGTTTAAAATTAAAATGAGAAACTATGGACGCTTAAGTTAAAACATTATTGATAAACACCTTCAATGTAATGGAGGTTAAATTGATTGATGAGATCCCAGTTGAATTAATATTTTGGTGATTCATCGATAAGTGGATATATACCATTGCTGATTCCTACCTGTACATAAGCTATTCGAGATAGTTTTATGTTTGAGTCTTTGAAATTGTCTGTTTTTTTAAAGATTGGATAACTGCTGAAATCCTTGATAAATATTTCTCTTTCTTTTGCAAATCTTTCTTTGTAGTTTTTGATTGTAAGAGTGAATCTAGCTGGAAACTCAATAAGACTGTTTAAATTGGTTAAATAAATAGTATCTACTAAACCACTTTGGAAAACTAGATAGGTAGTAAGTGCATCTGTTTCTAGAAAGATGATAGCTTTGGGTCCATAACGTCCTCGATATTGGGGGTAGTATTGAAAAACCTTTTGCTCCTCCTTCCATTCATTGAGTGCTTGAAAACAATCATAAAAAATTTCAAGAGTAATTCTTTTCATTTCATTCTTTAGTGCTCTTGTAGGTACAACATTGATTCTTTCCATATTAATAGGTTTTCCGAATGTTTTCATTTTTGAATCTGATGGCTATTTTCTAAGGCTTGTTTATAATGAGGTTTTAATGTAGGATTTCTGAATTCAGCTAAGGATTTTTCGGCTTCTAAATGGTTTGAATAACTTCAATGAATGATTGAAGATTTTCCAATAACATGGATAGAAGGCTTATGTGATTCATCATATATTCCTGTCATTGGTCCATTAAAAATAACATAGACTTTAGATTCTTTAAAATCTTCTTGTTTTTGAGACTTGGATGGTTCAAATTTGGGTAATGGATGAATATGTTCAGATGAAATGTTTGAAGGAGTAGGGGATAAATGTGTTTGAGTAATTTGTTGAGTGGTAACTTGTTAGATGGCAGTGATATTTTGTTTTTAAAGAAGCTTAATGATTGATCTTAACTGGTTAATCTCTTTTGTTACTGACCTTACTTGTTATTGAAGATCCAATAATTCTGCTTCCTTTTTGGTGAGTGAATCTTTGACGCTATGATTGCTGCTTCCATTCTCTGGTTAAGGTATATGCAAGATTGTTAGCCGAAGTTTTTATATAATTATTTGAAAATTATATTGATTTAACTCTAATTGCCATCTAATTAAGCATCCTTGATTGTAATTTGTTTAAATATTATATTTAGTAAATCCATATAAATACTAAGAATCTGTCTGAATATGAATTCAACAAGTGATAAATCAACTTTCCATTTTCTTATTGTTTTAATACATGCCAGTGTTTCCTTTTCATAGATAGGATATTTCCTTTCAGTGGGATTAAAAGTCCCATTGATATATTTACATAAGAGAAAATTCCTTGACTTAGGTGGTTGTGCCAGGAGGCAGCTAGCCCATATATCCATACTTGCATCAATTTGTACTAGTAGTGTATCTTGATCATTGTAATTATATAATGCTAGTAAATTCTTGCAAAGATTTTTTTAATATACGTACCGTTGTTGTGTCTTCCTCTGTCAATATCCATTGGGTTTTGTTATTGCATTTAAGTTGTAACTTTTTTCTTTCTTTAGCTAAATCTTTAAGAAATCCTTGATCAGAACTATAATTTAGTAACCCAAGGAATTTTTGAACTTCAGTTATGTTTTTTAAAGAGTCAGCAAAATGGTGTAATTTTCCAAGGATGTTAGGTTGTAATTTTAAGAATCCATTATGAAATTATGCACCTAAATATTCAATATTTTGTTGTGCTAGTTTAATTTTTTGAATTAGAAATATATTAACTTAAGAGGGTAATTATTATTTGGGTTTACATAATTGATTTGGATGATAAACTTGTCGAATACAAAAGTTAGATTTAGTTTATTATTTGAATTGATTTTAGAACCCAATTGGTAATTTTAGCAAGACAATTATCCAATTAGTTTACCTTAGTCATGCATAAGAGATTAAATTAGTAAAGTTAAATTCTCAAGAGTTCATCGAATCGGTTGATCAAATCATTCTTTACTTGCAGTTAAATTAGTTTACATTTCAGTTTAGTTGCTTTATTTTCTTTCTCAACAAATCGGGATAGAGAGTGTAGGTTTGCATTTGCTTTTTTTTTATTGAAAGTTAATTTGAGTGAACCAATTTCACCTTTATGAGAAGACAACCCCAGGTATTTGACTATGATTACCTCGTATACTTGCGAGGAGGATAACCTAGGTTTTTTTAGAACTTAGTTTGGCATAACAATTTGATGGGTGTGCCTACAAAGGAAGATGCAAAAGTTGGCGTAGAAATTTCAACTCTAAATCTATAAATTGGCAATTCAGTAAAAAATGGTGATAAAATTAGGCATTTGGATGCTCAGGGCTTGAGGCTATTTTAATATATAGGGAGCCTACATTTCTAGTTGAACCCTAACAAGTTTAGATATGCGCTCACTACGTACCAATTTATATAGTTCCTCTCTGGAGTCAATTCTATCAATAGGCTTTTGTAAGCACTCATCCATGAAAAAATGATTAATAAAACACCAAAGATAAGTTAGTGTCAGATTGTTCATACAAACTGGGGTTATGGTTAGTATCACATTAAGCAGATACAGAAGGAAACTGTTACGAGACCTGTTATAAGATCTAGTCTTGGGTCAAGACAATGGAAGGTCTACTTCCTTCCCTTAGCTGTGTTCTTCCCTATTTTGGATGAACCTAAACTATCAACTTGGAATATATTTGTACTAAACATAGTCTTAGCCTTACACTCGGTTTTTAGATAGAATTCAGCTTGATTCTTTTTATTAACCACAACCCTTTAAATAGGCTTGAAGAAACAAACATTAACTTTAATTAGGATTCTTAATTAGGTATAAGTATAAACTAGAAAAACAACTTAAATAGAAACCTAAGTCACAAAATACTAAATAAAATATAATAGAATCAAGCCTAGATCACCTGTATCAACAGCTACTTTTCTTGCATCTTGAATAAACCTTGCCCACAGAAGCATCCTCAACATTACTCTCCTCCTTAATAAGGAGCTTGTCCTCATGCTCCAATTGAGGATAAGAATCACAAAGGATCACAAAGTCCTCCCATGTAGCGTTTTCTTCATAGCTATTCTCCCAACAAACCAATACTTCTGACCTGTGTCTATTTAGTCTTGTGTATGAAATAAAGAGAGGAACATGTAGTAATAGACCACTAAGAAGAGGTGGTAAGGCTGAAATAGAATTAGGAACCTCCCCCTTGAACTTTTTCAACAAAGAGACATGAAAGATATTATTGATGCAACTCTTAGTGGCAACTCCAATTTGTAGGCCACAAGCCCCACCTTCTCTAACATTTTAAAAGGACCAACATACTTAGTTGAAAGCTTAGTGGAATGACGTTTGACAACAAGAAGCTGTCAGTAAGGACGGAGCTTTAATTACACCCAATCCCCCTCCTCAAAAGAGACCTTGTGGTGACCTGCGTCATAGATGAGCTTCATTTTTTGTTGTGCTTAATGTAGATGGTCTCGAGCAGATTTTAATGCAGCTGATCTCTCCTGAAGAGCTTGGTTGACTACTTCTACCTGAGTAGACCCAATAAAGTGATTAAGTAAATGAGGAGGTTCTCTTCTATAAATTAGCTAAAATAGAGTAGCTTGTAAGGAAGAGTGGAAAGAGGTGTTGTAAAAATATCATCTCAACAATTTATCCAAGGCAATATAAGCTAAATGTTGAACACTCTTGGTTCTGCACTAGGGGCTTGTCCTTTCCATTGCACCTTCTTCTCCTACAATTAGAAGCTTATTTTTAAGGATGCAAAGTCCTAAAGAATATGCCTTAATGTTTATAGCCATTTGATTTCTAAAACCACATCAAACACATCCATTGGAATAGAATAAATTCAATAATGAAAGAATCAGCCACAATTTGCAATGATATTGCCTTACAAATGCCCCCACTTGAAACTTGCTCCCATTGAGTTTCGAATTACACTTTCGGCGTGCAAGGAAATTTTTAGATCCCTTACAGTTTCCTCCTCTTGTTTGCTATCTAAATCTAGAACATCTATCTAGAAAAGTGTCATGTACTTATGTCTTATTGAGTAAAATTTTTCAAAATTAAAGTACATCACTTTATCTCATCTTTCTTCCATTTATGCTTGAGAAATTCACTTGAAAATTGGTGTTGGGTTGATGCTCGAACGGTTGGCAGCAAAAGTGACTAGCTTCCCTCCCCATTCGCCTTCTTATTACTTTGATTAGTAGTAGAGGCAGCAATACTTGTTGTTAATTTTGGAGCTATCCACCCAAAATAAATTATGGTGTTACAGGTTATAAACATTATTGTTTCCTCTATAAAGGCCTTGCAATGTTCATGGAAATTCCCAAAATTTATTGGTTGTTGTGCCTCCACCTCAATCCTAAGGCCCTCTACTATCCCCACCATGAACAAATTTACTTGTTGGCAAGGTTTCAAATCAACAGTCCTTACTAGTAAAGATTGGAATTGGTGTTGATACTCCTCCACTGATATCTTTTGCTTCAAATTATCTAGTTCTCCTAGAGGATCATTATTCATAGGTAGTCTGAACCTGACATTAAAATGCTCCTTAAACGCTTCCCAATTCAACTCTGATTCCTCATGCTCCATTTGATAAAACCATAACTAGGAGTCTCCTACTAGATTCCACCTTATCTCTCTCAGAAGTTTTTTTGATTCCTGAAGAACTGTTCATACCTTCTAAACCAAACCATTGAATCCTCTAACCCATCAAAGGAAGGAAATTCTAGCTTGGAGTGCCACGACATTAGTTGTTCCCTAGGTTATTCTTTTGTCCGCTCCTATGAGTAGTTACAGCTACCTTAGTTGCCTCTGCTAGAATCGTGAACACCATCTCCCCCTAACATCTTCCTAAATTCTCGGACATAGGTGTGTGAGCTCTTCCATCCATCCTCCAATGATTTTTTCTCATAGTTATGTCTTCCATAAAAGCGTCTAGCTTGCTCTCCAAACTATCTTTGTAACAGCAAGCTATGATGCCAAGTTATTATGAGACTTGGTGTAGGATCTAGTCACGGGTCAAGGCATAGGAAGGCCTACTTCCTTTCCTATAGTTGTGTTCTTCCCTATTGTTTATAACCTAAGTTATCAACTTGGAGTAGACTCGTCCTAAAAAGAGTCAAACTCACTCTAGATTTTTAGATAACATGCTGCTTGATTCTTTTTACTAACCATAACCTTTTAAATAAGCATTAAGAAACAAACACTAACCCTAATTAGGATTCTTAGTTAGGTATAAGGGTAAAATAGAAAAACAACTCAAATAGAACCTAATAGTCTCAAAATAGTAGTTAAAATATAATAGAATAAAGCTTAGATCTCTACTACCACGTTAGCTATATCAACTACCACTTTTTTTTGCGTCTTAAATAAACCTTGCCTAAAAAGCATCCTCAACAGAAACAGAAATTCTACTCAAGAATTAAAACTAGAAAGTAATGTCTTCTTTGTCATTGCGTAAGGTCTTTCATAAATATCTCCAGCTCCAAATGCATTCATATTTGACATTAGGTTTATTACACTTCTAAATGAATTTCCACATTAATTCAACATCAAATGTGTATGGTGCTTCAAATCAAGAAAGTGACCTTGCTCATCTTGTTATCATTATTTCAATTGAGTAGAAATCTTAATAACAAATAAACGCAATACTTTATTCATTATAAGCAAATGACAACACTAGGAAAAACAAAGCCAATGAACCATAAAATTTTGAACTGCAAATCATGAAATAGTAATCATATGCAATGTGAAGAAATAGTGAACGATTAACAATAGAACTTGTAAAGTGATAATGTTAGGATCATTAGACGATAGGAAGAATAAGCAGAGGGCAGAGGAGTAATTGGTAGACCTTCGGGAGAGAGAGAAAGAATTGTTCTAGAACAA
>JAOTBA010000204.1:12593529-12605854 GCA_025629845.1 Erythroxylum squamatum
GATAAATAATTGCATAAATAAAAACAGTTAATAATAATAATGAATTGAATATTGTTATGAATAATAATAAGCATTTTATTTCAAATAATAATAATTTTATTTATGTGATTATCATAAATAATAATCAAATAATTATTATTATATTGCAAATAATAATAATAATAATAATAATAATAATAATAATAAATAAAATTTGAAATATTAATAACATTTTTAATAATAAGTATATATACTGAAGTCGGAAAATAATAATACTAATAATTAAATATTTTAAAGAATTTAAATATAATCAGAATGTTAAAGTTCATAATAGTTAGAAGAAAATTACTAATTATAACAAATTTCATAATAATTATAATAATTAAATTTATTAATAAATTTAATAAGCATAACAAATATTAAAATACTAAATTTAATACTAATACTAATACTAATAATAATTGTAATAATAATAAAACAAAAAGATTAATAAAATTATTAACAAGGAATTTAATAATTATTATAAAAAAATTTATAATTACTCTCCAATATATTTTATAACAATAAATCATTTTATAATAATATTTAACTGTTATTATAATAAGGGAAATATAATTTATTAATTAATGATTATAAACATTATTAATATTAGTATTTTTATTAATAAATAATACTAAATAAATTAATATACACTTAATATCAACAACAAAATTAATAATGTCAAAGAATTATAATAAACATGTTTTATTATATTCACCTATACTGCAAAAGTCGAGAAGTACATGTATAATAAACATTTATACATGGCTAGGATAAATCTTTCTTTGTCCAAGCCAAGGTGGGAAACGGCTTGGCTTTTTTAGTTTGCTCTCCTCTGTCTGCATAGCACGCGTGCTTTCAAATTAAATAGGCAAAAACGGCGTCGTTACTCTATTGGACAGAGTAAGACAGATTAAAGTTGGACAGGTGCTCTGCTCTCTGATCTCAGAGCCAAAAAATAAAGTCTTCTTACGTTATTTTGTTTGGCTTGAAATGTATTCTAATTTGGCACCATTTACATTATATTATCAAGTGATTCATCCTTGCAAAAGAGTATATGCACTAATTAATTTATGAATAATTCAACTTCTAAGCTACTGAAGCTTGATCACGTCAAAGGTTACCTGCTACAAGTTTTGAGCTTTACACGAGAGTTAAAAGAAAGAGGCTTTATCAGAACTAGGATAAGCGTGATACAAGAAAGCATATGTACATGAAGAGAATGAGTGGCAGGCAAATCACCAAGCATGAAATTTAGAGAAAAGGCTACAGAAACTCAAAAAATCTGTACATTTCCACTACACTTGGTTGATTTGTGCTCACCCTTTGAACTGCAAGCAAATTCGAGACAAGGGCTTCCTCTTCTCAGTGCACGTGTTTTGTTGTCTAAGCTTAGAATGCAAGTGTTGCATCTTTTCCATTGAATGTGTCAAACTGTTCATCTTTGGTGGCCGTTCTTAACCTTCCATTCTCCCTAAGTGCTCTCTTGAAATCTGCTGCGAATACGACTAAGGAAGTCTTGGATGCTGAAGGCCTAGTACGATTCTGGTTACCCTGCAAAAGCAACTCTGTGCCAACCTAAATCATAATACTAATGCTTCAAACCTGTATTCCTTCTATCCTTCTAATTGCCTCTTTCATATCTAACCGTTGCATCGGGTCACTTTCAGCACAAGCAACTCCAATATGGAGTAGTTGCTTCATCTGATGAATTGAATCTGTATTGCTTTTGCTTGAAAGCTCTGGATCGACAAATTCTTGCTCTCTTTGCTCAGAGATTCCTTGGAGTGCCCATTGCACAACATCAGTCCCTCCCTTACCTTTGCTGAGATATTGAGAAGGAAACTTCCCGGTGATGACTTCGAGAATGATAATTCCAAGACAATAGACATCAGACTTGGAAGAAACTTGTTGGGTCTGAACATATTCCGGGGTTTTGTACGCATACATGGTTTGTGTAGCGTGGCTTGGATTAATCAGTGGCTCAAGGGCATAGTCACTAAGTTTTGCCTCGTAGAAATCGTTTAAAAGAACATTACTGGACTTTAGATTTCCATGAGGAAGCTTATAACTTTCATATTCTGAATAAAGAAACTTCAATCCGTTTGCAATTCCCTGTATAATATTCAAACGGGTTGCCCAGGTCAGGCCAGCATGAGAAACTCCACGATCACCTGAAGAACAACGTTATCCTGAATCAAACTGGAGTTGGAAAAGGCAATAAAAGATAGATTCTGCCAAAAGAACTTCTGTATAACAGCAACAAATTTGACAACTTCCAAAAAAAACGAGGCGTATTAGAATTCAGAAATGTAATCCCTTTTGGAAAGAAAAAAGATGCAGGACACTTAGCACGTCATGTTTCCTATTCTTTATCAGCCTAAACGAATTCAAGGAAAAATTTGGATTCCTTCTTCCATTTTGTAATATCATGATCTAAGCTAAGAACATCTAATTTGATGGACAACTTTGATTGATTGAACACGATATTGCTGTATGTTTTTTCATGTCCTGGGCGTTCCAAATTGAATGGCAATCACAATTGCATTGACAAAGAGACAAAAATTTGAGAAGATTTCATACCATGCAAGACATATACTAAGCTGCCTTTAGGCATGTACTCTGAGATCAGCAATTTCTCCTCCTTCCTGAAATGGTACGCCAATGGCGTTAAAATATTTTTGTGCCTAATCCTCCCAAACCGTCTCATTTCAGCATCAAACATATCTCTTCCGTACATGTTCATCTCTCTCACCCTCTTCACCACCACCGACAATCCGGTGGTCAACATCGTCTTATATGCCGACCCCAGTCCACCGTTCCCGAGCGCTTCAGCCGCAGCCTTCATCAAATCCGGTAAACCAAAAACACCCTTTTCATCATTAACCATGACCAATTCACCTATACTGTTCTTGCTCTGTTGCGAACCACGTCGAGTAGAACCAGCGCCTCTCCGACTCAACTCTTGAGGCCTCTTAGTAGAGCCGTCTACGTGCACCGACGTTGATTCGTTAAGGTTTTCTTTCTCTAGGACGCTGAATTCGCCATCGTTATGCCTTTTCGAGGAACATGAGGCCCATAAAATGAGAATGACTAGGAGAACTAGAACTGCCACTCCAACCGCGTATCCGCCATGATCGGAATTCGAAGATTTGGAGCTTTTTTGTTCAGTGGATGTTGATGATGATGGTGCTTGTTGCACTGCGACGCATTCTTTGTCAAGCGGTTTGCCACAGAGACCGTGGTTTCCACCAAAAGAAACGGCTGTGAACTTGGAATAACTATCTGGAATTTGTCCTTCGAGTTTATTGTTTGAGAAGTCCAAAGAATGCACCAAGTGGGGATGACTCAATGGAGGGATTGATCCAGAGAAGTTGTTACCTTCAAGGTGGAGTTCCACGAGATGTGGCAATCCTAATAACGACTCGGGTATTTTTCCACTGAACTTATTATCAGATAACCAAACTTTCTTTAAGGATGACATGGAGGAAAAGAAATTGTCAGCTATTTCACCGGAAAACTGATTGTGAGATAACAAGAGTGATTTCAATGCACCAAGTTTGTCGAACTCCGGGATTGGACCCGAAAATGTGTTGCTCACCAAACTTATCGTTCTGAGGCTACGAAGATTTTGCAAAGCTCCAACGTCAATAGTTCCTGACAGGCCTAAGCCTGAGAGATGGAGACCTGTAATGACACCACCAAAACAAACGACGCCAACCCATCTTTTTACACATGGATTAGAGCCTGGAACCCAATCATTTAAAGCACCAGGCTTTGTAAAAGATTTTTTGAGTTGTAGGAGAGTTTCTTCTTCTGTCAACGACAATGATAGATTAAAGATAGATAGTGTTAGGAAAGTGAGGAGGATGACGCTGTGAACAGCGGCCATTGCAGAGCTGGAAATGTGGAACAGCTCCTGGTGAAAGAGAGCCGCTGTCCGCAGAGTTTTTAAGGTTGTTTGTATTATGATAGCTCTGTTTCCTTTTGTTTAACTTGTCTTCGAGAAGATGATGTTTCATGATGTGCGTAGGTTTGTGTGTCCGGTCCGCTTTGAGAGAAGGAATTGATGATGGAGCTGGCAAGGAATCTTATGAAACGCTAAGAATAGAAGAAATAGTAATTAGGGAGAGAGAGTTTGTGGGAATTGTTCTTGACCTAGTCAAAACTGGGGCTTTTAACCTCTGATGAAAGGCAAACTTCGCTACATTACCGGGTTGCTTTCTCGAACTCAGGATTGTCTGTCAACAATGTTGTATCGACTTATTATTGCTAATCCTATCCTGAAAGTTGATATGTGTAGCTTTGGAGGCTAAAATAGTTCCTTCGACACACTCACTTGTTTCAACAACATTCTACAAGTCAAAACTATTTCTTATCGACAACTTCAAATCCTTTCAGGCTATATCAGTGTCTGAAAGCTCGTTTGCTGGACTCTCTCATTCAATAACATAGTAAATTATTTGGGATGAAAATAAAAACAACTACTAAATAACCTTTTCCCCTTTTAATCTGCCTTTCATCAGATTTGGAGTCCTGTAAGACAAATTAAGATATTTCGTGTACATTTTGATTGCCCAATAATGATATATGAAACCAAACATTTTGGGGATTTAGCCCAACTCTCCCAATGTTGAAAAGAGATGTTACAAGGACCTGAAAGCCTGCAACCATGAAAGACTTACGAGGTTATTCCTAGCCTGCAATGGGATTCATGGATGGAGTGAAACTTCAAGAATAGAGGAGAGGTAGAGGATTACCGAAAATATGTTGCAGTGACCAGGGTCTGCAATGTGAGCCATTAAGTTCTCAATGGGACCTTCCCCAGTATAAATGGCTTGGAAGCAGAAGCCTACAAAAGCTAGCATTGCAAGACGACCATTCTTGATCTCCTTCGTCCTCAACACCATTACAGGTTCTGGAGACCCTCTACCCCATTGAACTGGATCAAACCAGAAGCCGCCAGGGTAACCTAAATCTGGAACAGGATTCTTCTTGTGTGGAAATTTGAATTCAATATCGACACATCCTGGCTTGATAATGTCCGCCCATCTTCTTCCTTCAGCCCAACCCATCAATACCATTTGAACTACGAACAAGGTTGTGGGATCTGCAAAGTATTCCTGAGCACCGGCATCGTACCAATTGAACTTCTCTATGTAGCCAACGCTTTCGAGAAATTCGGGAATGAGAATTCCTGCCACAGCAAGCATTGCCCACCTGGCGTGCATTAGCTCCGCTTGAGCAAACCATTTAAGCGACTCTGGATCAGACCCTGAAATATTTCACAAATGGGTCTAACCCAACATTCTTCAAGTAACTAAAAGCATTTCAATTTTCCCATCTTGAAAGAGGTAAGTGCCAGACCAAGTAGATCAAAAGTTAGAAGTTGGGAGTACGTAGTAGAACATGACCAGTAACTTCTTATGAGATTTTAGTAGAACTTGAACTAAATCTTTTGGTAACAAATTACTTACATGACGTTCTTTCAAAGTGTCTAAAACCAAGGCATACCTAATCCAAGTGGATCAAACCCATAATCACCAGGAAGGCTACAAAAGAAAATTGCAAAACAAGAGTCAATATATTTGAGTAAAGCAAACAGGTAACTATGGCATAACATTTACTATGTTAAGCAATATAATAAATCTTTCAATTGCGTATACGGGTTTACATTATGATCGGAAACGTAAGAGATAAGGGGTTGGATGAAGTTTTGGACGCTCCAAATATATTCTTTACTATAATGAATAAGCATATAGGAAAGAGGTCTTCCTTGAATCTGAACTTAAATGTACCCACAGAGAGCAAGTGAAAACCCACAAACAAATGTTGCTACTGTTACCTTCCATCAAGCCACTCGGGAGGTGAACTACCAGGGAACCACAATGGTCTATCCGGAGGAAGCGGCTCACAAACACTGGATACCCCTTTTTTTGTAGCATTCAGTAGTCTGCCTTTACCTGGTTGCAAAGTTAAAATCTTCCCTGGCAGAATTCTCCGGGGTAAATCGCTGTTTCCGCAACCAAAGGACTAGAAATCAGCACAGGAACGACTTTCAAACCAAAATGCCAACATAAAGCTTTTTACCTAGTCCTCGATGGGAAGGTCGAGAATGAAGTAGAGGCAGCGAGTACAGCCATGAATGACCAATCCAAAAATGCTTTAACAGGTATGGCTGACTGGCTGTCTCTTCATTTTATGAGCTTCCTGGGCTTATCCGTCTGCAGAATGCTGCATTACTTGGCACACATGTATAGAACCAATTGTAACTCGTCACGTGTACATGGATAGAACCAATTGATCGTCAACTTCATTTTCTGCATTGATTAGTTAAATAAACTGATTGCAACTCTTCGCCGGCCGAGTGAGTCCTAGTCCGAGTCGGACTTCCCACCATTACAATTTCATTTCTTTGCATACGAATATAAAAGAGTTTGGGCGAGGGATTGTCCGGGGATGTAATTACAAGAATGTAACCTGACATAACGTAACATTGGTGTGTGCAGCTGTATTGCAGTTATTTACATATATATTTCACCATGTACACTTGTCATAATTTATAGAGTACTCTCTCTTTCTTGTGTTATTAGTTGTTACTAAATCAAACTCTATACCATTTTCTATAATAGCTCATTTATAGTTTTTTTAATTAAACTCAATTAAAATACAAAACTATGAGAAAATTAATTGCTCTATGAAATTAATGTAGGGAACAAAAGTTTATAATTTTGCCTAATGAAATGTTACTGATGTTATAAAAAATACTTTTCCATTTTTGTTTTTAACAAATGTACGAATTTATTACATAAATCATATCTTGTATTTAATCCAATTATAAAAGTAATAGCACGGAAGTGAAAAAGCACTCAACTCAATCAATCCTTAACATCAACAATGACAACAAATCCACCTGTTTCTGATTACCAACCTCTCACCCAAATTCTTGGTTTCTTAAAAACTAGCAAAATAACGCTTTTTTCTTTTATTCTCTTCACATCCATATTAATAGATCCCACATTCCCAAGCTTCCTTCCTTGTAATTTCCAATCTCGTATCTTACTACATCAAAATAATCACTAAATGCTGGGAGAGCAAAAGAAATCAAGGTAGGAAAGTTAATAAGAAGTTGCATGTCATGTAAGGATGTTAGATATGGTGCCACCACTAGGCCAGCTCCAGTGCCAGAGAGTGGAATTAAAGCGGTGGATACCAGCATTTTTCTCTTCCCACAAGACCCTTTTCTCGATTCTATGGATTGTGCCGTTTGGGTCGCTGTTCTTGTGGCAACGGAATGTCGCGGTTGGCTGTTTTACGGTGTTCTGGAATGTCCCAGTTAGACCCATTCTGAAGTTGAGGTCGGTGGCATTTAATTTGAAGGATTTTGGTGGAGTCGGCGATGGGGTGACGTTGAACATAGAAGCTTTCGAGAGGGTAGTTTTAGTTATTTCAAAGTTGGGGAAGAGAGGGGGTAGACAGCTGAATGTGCCACGCGGGAAATGGCTGACGGCTCCATTGAATCTTACTAGTCATATGACTCTTTTTCTTGCTGAGGATGCTTTTATACTTGGGATAGAGAATGGTGTTCTCTAACTAACAATTTATTTTATGGAGTTTTTGTAATGGAGAGTGGTTTGTTGAAGGACAGGTAATCAGCGTAGGAAATCATCATTTATTTGTGATTGGAATAGAATAATTATAGGCTCCTGATTCTATGTATAATTGTATCCCTAAAATAGTTCAATTACTTAGAATAGCTCTCCACTTTATTTATATAACAGCAAACTTGTACAGCAATAATATACAAAAAATATTACAGCCCTTCATCAATTTGTTTATGGTATCAGAGCACAGGTTCTAGTGCCTCTAGCTTAACACCTTCCGCCACAAACAAAACCCAAAACACCACCACACCAACCAACATGGTTGACACGGTTGAAAACCTAGAACAATCAAAACAGGAACCCACATCCCAAGGCACGGAGAAGAAGGAAACACCATGGCCTTACATCATTCGGACACACCAGGACTCACCTTGGTTAACACACCGCTGGATGGATGTAACTAAGGGGAATGGAGCTGCTCAATGCTCCTCAGCCTCAGCGCCAAGAACAAACTCTGTTTAATCGACGGATCCGTGAAAGCTCCGCCAGTAACCGATACAAGAATCCCATTATGGCAACGCTGCAATGATCTAGTGATAACTTGGATCCTCTATTCCATTCAGCCTGACATAGCTCACAGTGTGATCTTCTCAGAGATGGCAACAGCAGTTTGCAGTGATCTCTATGACAGGTTCTCTCAAGGAGGCGAATCGAGAATCTACCAAATTCGGCAAGAAATTGCCGAATGTCGCCAAGCTCTCCGTCTTTGCGTACCACACCAAACTCAAGGGGTTTTGGGACGAATTGGGATCTTATCAGGAGCCCCTCACATATTGTTGCGACATGTTGAAGAAGATTGCTGTTAAAGAGGAGAAGGAGAAGGTGATGTAGTTTCTAATGGGACTTAACGAAGCTTATTCCCAGGTTCGCAGGTCGGTCTTGATGATGAGTCCCCTTCCAGATACACGGAAAGTTTATGGCCTAATCCTTCAACAGGAAAGGCAGATGGAGGTCGTAATTCGCCGAGAAATTCCACAGACATCGCACGCTATGCAGTTCGCTCGCAAACCAACACAACATACGACAAACCCCTCTTCTCACCGCAAAGACTTGCGATGCACCTACTGTGAACAAGGAGGACACTCAGTAGATCGATGCTATTATTTGAATGGGTTCCCAATGGGTTACAAATGACATGGGAAAAATGTGAAGCCCATAAATAAAAAGGCAGCAGCTCACAATGTTAAAATGAAGAGGGAGTCAACCAATGAGAATCCCCCCTTTACAGCTAAGGAATACAAGCAGATCATGACTCTACTCCACGATCAAAATGGTAACAATCAATCACTTGCAAATGCGACAGGTATATTTACACCCAGCTGTAATAATTTCAAACATGAGGCACATTCAACATTATATTGGATTGTGGATAGTGGAGCAACAGATCACGTATCACACCTTTCACCTACTCACAATAAAAATAAGGCACCTCATGATTTTGTTGAACTACCCAATGGCGAAACAAATATTATCAAAAACGTTGGATCTATTCAATTATCACCGAATTTGCCTCTTGATGGAGTTCTTCATGTGCCAAAATTTCATGTGAATTTGATATATGTGAGTAAATTGAAAAGAAATTTGAGATGTATAGTGATATTTTACTAGGATTTTTGTGTTGTGCAGGATGTTGACACGAGGAGGATGATTGGCCTAGGTAAGCATTTTAATGGTCTCTACTATCTCATACTAACCCAGAATCCCCACCTCGTCAATCGCATAACCCTCACTTCTGAACTTTGGCACCAACGCCTTGGACATCCATCTGTCGCTCCTCTTCACCATCTATCTCAATATTTTCCAGACATTGTTTTTAATTCTATGCATGTTTGTGAGATTTGTCCCTTAGCAAAACAATCTCGTTTATCTTTTCTTTCAAGTTCAATAAAAACAATTGCCCCATTTGATTTGATTCATTGTGACATTTGGGGACCACACAAAATTCACACACATTCAGGGGCTTGTTATTTCCTAACCATTGTCGATGATTTTACTCACTTTACCTGGGTACATTTTATGAGTTTTAAATCCCAGACTTAAACTATCTTAAAATCTTTTTTCTCTTGGGTTAAAACTCAATTTCATTTAGATATCAAAATTTTACGTGTCGATAATGGGGGAGAATTCACGACAATGCGTTCCTATCTTGATAAACATGGCACCATTTTTCAACACACATGTGCCCACACCCCTCAACAAAACGGGATAGTCGAGCATAAACATTGCCATCTTTTATATGTAGCTCGTGCCCTCAGATTCCAAGCCAATTTACCGTTACAGTTTTGGGGGGAGAGTGTTTAAACAGCATGTTATCTTATTAACCGACTACCCACACCTATACTTTTCCACAAATCTCCATATGAACTTTTACAGAAAACTCTACCAATTTATTCCGACCTTCGGGTTTTCGGTTGCTTATGCTATGTCACAAATCTCACCCCCAAAAACAAATTTGATTATCGTGCACGTCGTTGCATTTTCATCGGATATCCTCTTAGGAAAAAGGGTTACCGTCTTTATGATCTTGCAGGCAAGAGTTTTTTCACTTCCAGGGACGTTATATTCCATTAACATATATTTCCTTTACATAAACTCCCACGAGAAATTCAAGACGATCATCCCGTCCTACCTCTTCCTAGTAGCTCAATTCCTTATCCAAAGTCCAATCCCAACCACTCACCCTCACCACATACCCTTATCGACCTTGTCCCTGCATCGACCATCGTAACTAAACCCACCACCATCCCCTTCTCCATGGTGCCCCCTACAACGACGCCTTCGCCGGCAGAACCCCACCCACTGGCAAACCCTCCTTCCTCCCCTATCCCATCAGACCCTTCTCTCTCTCTAAACACAGTACGTGACCTTCCTCTTTCTTCCATATCGCTAGCCCCATCCCCAGCGGCCAACCCATCACTCCCAGACTAGATACCCACTACCATCCCCAACCTTCGTTGTTCATCTCAGAGTCACCACCCTCCGTCCCATCTCCGAGACTTTAAAACTTATCATGCTACTGTCCTAGGCCCTAACGTCTCCTCTCCCTCCCCGTCCGACACTCGCTATCCATTACAATGGTATGTCTCTTACTCTGGGCTATCTGATAACCATCGTTCATTTGTGCATAATATATCTCAACTGGTTGAGCCAGCAACTTATGAACAGGCCTGTCACGATCCTCAGTAGGTTGCAGCGATGAATTCTGAAATTAAGGCACTTGAGGATAATAAAACTTGGTCCATGGCTCCCTTTCCCCTTGGCCAGCGAGGCATCGGATGCAAATGAGTCTTCAAAATAAAGTATCATGCTGATGGTACAATCGAGCGCCATAAAGCTCGACTTGTCGTGAAAGGATTCACCCAACTTGAAGGCATTGATTACAAAGATACCTTTGCTCTAGTTGCCAAACTATTCACTGTCCGCTGTTTACTAGCCGTTACTGCAGTTTACCAATGGCCTTTACACCAAATAGATGTGCAGAATGCATTTCTTCATGGTGAGTTGGTTGAGGAAGTGTACATGGTGCCTCCTTCGGGTTATCGTTGCCAGGGGGAGAACGTAGTTTGTCAACTCAAAAAGTCCCTTTATGGCCTTAAGCAAGCATCTCGCAGTTGGTTCCAACGCTTCTCTTGTGCAATTCAAGAAATTGGGTTTCAGCTGTCAAAGGCTGATTACTCGCTATTTACACAGGTTTGTGGGGATTCCATTACTGTGGTGCTACTTTATGTTGATGATATGGTTATAACACGCAACAATGAGATAGCCATCGATGACCTCAAGAAGTTTCTCAATAGTTGTTTAGGATTAAAGACCTTGGACCGCTCAAATACTTTCTCAGCATCGAAGTTGCCCGTTTTCAGGCAGGAATTATAGTTTGTCAACGGAAGTATACACTGGACATATTGGAAAAAGCTGGGTTACTTGGAGCAAAACCAGCAACTATGAAACATCCCATTACCTACGGGGAGGCTAGAATAGTAAATATGAGGGATCAATGAGAGTTTAGAAATACATTTTCATATTCATGCATAATGTGTCATACACATACATGTGAATAGTAAAATTTTTGCACATGAAAATAACTGTACAAGCATTCATTGACATTTCGGGTATAATTGTTAATAAATGTGATTGTTATTGAGAATTGTGATTTGTTTGTATTGAAAATTAATTTGGAGAGTGTAATTGTTGATTTAGAATTTTTGGAGAATTTTCGAAAAATTTTCTGAAAAATCGGGGTAATTTCTGGACTAGGAAAAATGCCAAGTGGCAAGACAATTGTTAACTGGTAGTAGAATTTGCTGTCAAATAGCAATGGAATTTTTGATAAATGACTTTAGGAATTATTGACAAATGCCATTGAAAATTTGGGAGACAATTAGAATAGAAATTGGATTTAAGCTATGAGAATTGGACATGTGGCAAGTGACAAATATCACTTGCTAAGCAATGCCTTAAATCCATTTAGCTTTTTAATCCCCTTTTTATGTTGTTCTTCCATGATGCTTCTCATTTAAAGGCCATTGGTGTTTTATTTCGGCTTTTCTCCATCATTTTCGTGGCTTCTGTTGGACCCCGATCTTTTAGTGAAATTTAGAAATATTAAATGTATGAAATGAGAAATTTGTGGTGAATTAGGCATG
>JAOTBA010000204.1:12641686-12680589 GCA_025629845.1 Erythroxylum squamatum
CCTTCCATATTGTTTAAATGATCAGCTACAGAAGTACCCTCCTGGTATTTTACCTGCATCAATTTTGTCAGATAAAATAATTTGTTGTTACCGGTCTTTGAAGCATACAACTACTCCAGCTTATTCCACAACGTTCTTGCATGAGTCTCGTTACAAATGTGATTGTACATATTATCACCGACAAACTGTCGAATATAGCCACACGCTCGTTTATGCTCAAACTCCCATTCTTCGTTGGATATCTCCTCTGGTTTAGTTGTCGAAAATACCGGCAAATGCATCTTTGTAATCATCAAGAGATCCTTCATCTTGGTTCACCATATACGGTAGTCTATACAGTTTAAATTGATCATTTTGCTCGTCTTCACCTCCATTTGCCAAATTAAGCCAAATTTAAGAAGACCAACCTCAAATACGAAACCAGGACGTCAAAATTTGGCAGAAAAGATATCTTCTAAATTTTCACAACGGGATCAGAATAGTGTCGTCGGACCCTATCGGAATAGGAACTGCAGGACTCGGTAAATAGTAACTTATGAATAGTAATCACTGGAATAGTATCATTGGACCCTACTGGAATAGTATCGCGGGACTCGGTAAATAGTAACTTATGAATAGTACCGCAAATAGTATCGCGGGACCTAGTTACTATTACTACACAGTGCGTCACCTTGCAAATTAATTAAAACAACGTAAAAGTACTATTCACCACCTTTGTCGTTTTACGTCAAATTTTTGAATGAATCATGCCAAAAAATTCGTTGAAATTTTCTCTTCCCCGTGACGTGCTTCTTTTCAAAAAATACCTCCAATGAAAACAAGCTCTGATACTACTTGTTGGGCGCAATGGGTGTATTTTGTGAAAAGAAAAAATAAAATAAACAAAATGGACACAGAATATTTAACGTGATTCACCCTTAACTTTGGGCTACGTCCACGGATAAAACTCAGAATATTTCTTCCACTATTACAAATAGTAAGTATACATAGATAAAAACCAAAATAGTAGCTCACAAGGTGTTTCCTAACCTAAAAATACTAACCTCACTATTTTGTCACTCACCAACTCTTTAGGAAAATTTTTCCTAAACTTCAGAGCACTATTTTGCTCTCTATTTTGTTGTGTTTTTGTTCATCATCTTCTGCCTATTTATAGGCAAGAGACGTGGGATAGCTAGCGTTTACTTCTCTTCAATGTTGGTAGGCATCAACTACGGTAGGCGCTTTCGGCGCCTACCATGCCCACCAAATTGGAATGATGGAGTCTCTCCATGTGAGAGGGATCCATCTCCAACACCTTCCTGAGGACCGGGTGAACTATCCATGCTGATAATACTTTTACATTACAATTGTACGCGAGTCACTACAACACAAGTAGACCACTGTGAAAATTTCTAACCTCAAACGCTAATCTCAATAAGATTTATAAGAAAATTGGCAGGCACGCCAGTCTTTAACTTAATATACAATTTACCATTTTTCTTCTTTTGTATATATTTTCTTTCTAAGCCAAAGACTGGATGGATTTTACATGCGTCAGATATATATATATATATAAATATAAGAGTACATGTAAGTAAAATTCTAAAAATATCAAGAAAATGGAAGATTAAGTCAACCCTAGTAAAAGAGTGTCTTGTCATGCAGAACTCTGCTGTGATCCCCTTAGTGACACCGATGGCCGATCCTCTTGTTTCTCGACTAATTTACATCTTGAAGGAGGACCAAACATGCTCAACACTACCTGCAATAAGATTGAGCCCGACGAATACTCAGACCTTCAACTCGGAACATGTATTTTATCGTTAATTTCAAGATACGAGGTTCTCCTACTGCAGCAGGTTGCAATTTGAAAAGTTTTGTATCTAACTGTCATATACATGTAGGGATGGTATTAAAGCTTAGACCCGGTTTAAAGTTAACGAACCAAATTCGATTTCCTCATGTCCGAGACCTAACATGGTAAGTCCGAATAACCCAACTACTTAATCAAAATGACATCGTTTTGGATAAACTTAAACAAAATTTAATATCAAAACATTGTCGCTTTAAAAAAATTTCCATTGTCATCTAAAACTAATTCATTTTGGGTAGCTCGTTTAGGCTCAGGACGTGTGACACGAGCCAGTTTAGGCTGCATATTTTTAGGTTGAATTCAGTCTGACCCAACCCAACATCATAGTTACATACATCCACGAAATTTAAGAATTTTAATATTATTATTTAGGATAAAATGGACAAAATTTAGAGATTTTATTAATAGATAAATAATATTATAAAAAGTAAATGATATTTTTCAAAAAATAAATATATTAAAATAAAAAGATTAAATACTAATTATTTAAAGCAATTTAGGACTTTCAATATTATGCCATTTTGGATAGAAATAGATGAAAATTTAATTAAATATGGCAAAATTTGTTTGATAGCTAAAACAATGCTACAGAGTAAATGACAAATTGAAACAACAAAAAGAATATCATTTTATGGGTGATTCCAACTTATTTATCCCAAAAAGCTAATGATTAGCTATTGGATTGTATAATCATGTAAGCATAATAAATGAAGAGTATGAGATCGTAGCGGGAGGAAAGTTGGAAGGAACTTACCGGTAAAAATATCAAACCGTGCAAGGAACCAAGTAAGACCAAGGCCAGATACATTCGGAAATAATAAACCTGCAGAAACATATATATATATATATATATATATACAGGAGTTGATGAATATAACAGAGAAAAGAAGTGCTCAGGGGCAAGTGATTATAACTCAAGAAAAAGGATCACACACCACAAAAACTTCCGTCCTGGAGAAGCAAAGAACAATTACACCCACTAGCTTTGTTAATGTAATTCCGCTGCAGAAAAAGAAACCACAAAAGAAAAAATTGTTGTGATGAAATTAATATTTGCAATTATTTTTCTGTAGGGTTTCACTTATTTTCCGCTCATTTTAATTCCTATAAAGTAAATTATACTTGAGATCAGGTTTTAATCATGCTTATCCTAAATTGTCTTATTCATGAATCCTTGTAGAAGTCAGTTCAATCAAAACAGAGGTACGAAAAGAACCTCAATACAGAAGCCCCCATCGTCCCCAGAGCATCCTTTACTCTCTCGTCTCTAGTTCCGCTGCTTACCTGTAATGTGGGATTCAGAAAGTTTGTTAATGCAGTATGCAATAGACTTTTACTATCTTGGAACTAAAGCATCCAAACCATGACTCAAAATTTTTTCACAATCAACTTCAAATGGACCAGAAACCGCACGAGGGATTGAGGATTGATTATCCTATTTGTACTTATCACTCGCATGAAATGATCAGATTCTCGAGACGAGATTGTAGAAATCGTGATACTAACCATGAAAGCATGAGTGATATGCACACAGAACTCCACAGCAATTCCCACTGACATGACAAGGTTAACAACAGAGATTGCATTGAGTTGAATACCCAGGATTGCCATCACACCCTGTTGAGGCTCTCAGGTTGTGAGTAAGACAACTAAAACACGTAAGGAGAATCAGTAAACTATCATCAAAGAGGCACTACTACCATCATATCCACAACAATCATCACCAAAACCAGTAAAATGATCGCTGAACTCCACAAACTGCAAAAGAAACAGGAAACACACACAATAATCACTAGTCTATCTTCAGATCATAGCTCGTCCTGAAAAAGAATAAAACAGCCAGTAACTTTTGCAAAAGGAAAGTGTAAAAATGCCAACGAATACTGACCTACATGTGATAATCAGGCAAACAACAAAAACAGCACCTGTGGAAACAAGTAAATCCAATCAATTCTTTGTAGGTAGAAATGCCTAGAATTTGAAGCATGCAAATTCAAAAGGTAAACGCCGAGAAAAAGGGAGCGAGACTAGAAGACCATAGTAGAGGATAACCAATGCACAAGGAAGTTTGTGTGATTTTAGAAGGCACCAAAAATTCTTACAAATTCACAATAATAAACATCTTTAAGAATACTGTTTCTTCTACTTCATTGGAAATTGTTTGATTGGATAAAAGGTAATTACACGCTAGCTTTAGAGTTATGTTACTAACCAATTGCTATAGCCAGATTGATCAATGCGGTCTTCCATATATCAAGGTATTGTTCAAAAAACATGTAAAATACTGAATATGGAAAGATCTCCATCTGCAAGAGAAAAAGCATGCCAATTAAGAGAAGAAAATGTCATCGGACTGTGCAGCCATTCATTGGCAAAACAACTGAAGGGAGTAACACTCTTTTCATGCTGCAAATAATGTGCTAAAAAATCAGCTATAATTCGACAAAAGAAGCAATAGTTATTGCTTTCCAAAAGAGTGGTGAAAAGACAAGAAAACTGAACCAATAAAATAAGCATACGTCAAAAGAAAGAAATATCAGGCAAAAGATGCTGACAGCAAGGAATTCATACCTTCAAAGAATTAGATACCTTTGAACTAAACTCTCGAGCAGCCCTCATTGAATTTACATAATCAACCTATAACCAAGTGCAGCGATCTTAGCTATGAGCTTGACATAACAGCGTAATAAGGATGTGTATCTAAGAAACTATGTCACAGCAATATCAGAAATCACTAACCTGCTTGTGGAGAGGTGTATGATAGGTACGGAACGATGAAGCTTGAATAACACCATTTTCATAGTCTAACGACAAAAGAAGAAACAAAAGATCCCAAATTACAGTCAAACCACTATTGGGTATGTGAAGAAAGTAGATTTACAATCTCATAGTGCGCATATACAATTTCCCTGAACTCATTAAAGTTATGGTTTCAATGAAGAAACAAAACTTATGCAATCAGTGGAATATGTGTCTAATTCAACAAACCTTTCAAGTCCACGCTGGTAGTGTAAGCACCATGGCCACCTTTTGCACAGTCAGAAGAGGGCAGAGCACTAAGGAACCATGGGAGTTTCTCCTTAAATTGTGTAGTAGATGGACGACCATTATTCAATTCTGAGTGAAGGAAGCACTGAAAAATCACAAAATTTTATGGTAATTCACTCTCATCAGGAGTAAGTGCTAGAAGCCAGTTCCTTCATATGAACCAATCAATCGGACAACTTGTATGAATTGTAAGTAGATATATTACCGTGTTACAATCTTTGCATTCTCCACCAAACCCACAAGAATTACCAGAGGGGCAGCAAGGAGGCTGAACACATGACAAAAATCTGATCAAACTTGTAATATGTTCAAAGGTAGGCAGTACAAGTATGACCAGCATACATCAGAAGAATAGTGAAATTAAAAGGGTGCAACCCCATTATCTAACAAACATGATCACCATAATCAGTGTCCCTAAATGAGAACCTCTATCAAAAACGAGCAATGAGAGAAAAACAGCATGCAGCTGGCCATGCTATAATTTACTTGTGTTATTAGTGAAATATGCGTATCAGACTGAAACTGAAAAATACCTGTTAAAACTACAAGTCTATTCCAAGATTCTGATTTATGTAAGTTCAAGATATAAAAAGAAACTAAAGAAAGCGAAACCAATTCCAGTGCATTTGATGCCTTATACATGATTCGCAATTTCAGTTCTTGTAATCCTTAATAGATAAGATAGAAATCAAGTTATGACCTTATCACTTGAAAGTGAGAAGGTAATTCTATAAAGAATATGTACTAATAATGTGAACAACATCGTAGAAGGATAGGCTTCAAGAATGATTATTTAAGCACCTGATCATTGGGAGGACAGTAAGTTCCGTTTGTGAACTTCCGGCAACAGCCAAAAGCCTCTGGTGACATCCATACAAGAAAATCATCAAGCCATGAAGCAGCTGGTTTAGCAATATAGCTGGATTTGGGAGACAAGGATGCTCTCGCAATCTACAAGAAGCAAAAGAAGAAAAAATTATAGTCAAAGAAGTATCGATTAGCAAAGAGACTTATATTGCTCAGCACCAAGGTGACGAAGGATATTCAGAAGATAATGCATTGAATCCCTACAAGATTCTTCCATGAACCATAATTCGATATTTTCTTTTAGGAATCAGATTCTTCCAATGCATAGGTGGACTAAGCATATTAAAGGAAATAAAGAGGCAATACATTTAAAAACATGGTTTTATGCATTCAAATGGGCAAAGAAAAACAAACTAGCAAAAAAGCAATGAAGAATGAGAAGGAAAAATTTGTTTACAACAGAACCAAATTTCTAAGGTCAGGTCGGCACTATTTAATGGGTCATAGTGAATGTTTCGGCATAAAAGATGACGAATTATAAAGCAGATGTGCACCTTACCTCGTTCAAAAGCGAGTCTGAATTACATCGGCTAATGGAGCACAACTGATTTGTCTGCCTTGATTCTGAGCTGCAGAGTACAGTACACATCAATTTAAAAGAAAAAAAAAACATAAATCAACATTATGACTTATGAGGCAAAAACATAACTTGAAGATCCTAGATAGTTGGAAATCCTTTCCCATTTGATGCAGAGAGAGAAATATCTAGCTTAATATAATATTATTTGAAAATATAAAAGGACACGCCAAAAGAGCAAGGAATTACCTGTAGTTGTAGTTCTTCACGACAAAATATAATGGGGGACCAATTCTGAGGTACTCTGCTAGATCCTTAAAATAGCTCTGGACAACAAATAAACATTCAGCCTCATCTTTTTAGATACGCATCACATATCTTACAAACACTGTTACAAAATGTTATGGAAAATGAACCTGAAGATAAGAGTCCTTTGGAAGAACTATTTGTTGTTCCAAACCAGGTTCGACCCTAGTGGTTAGTGCCTGCATGTACCACAGAAATTCAAAAATTGCAACTTCAGGGCATGCAAAAAGTATTCCACAGATAAAAGAGAGAAAACGCTCAGCAACTCACTGTACAAGCCATTGCAAATGCGACAAAGATGGCAATGACTACTATCTTAACCCCCCAAAGACCAAGCATCGGAGCATGAACCTCCTAAGAAACAAAATAAATGCCAACATGATTAGAAATACAATGATATTGGAAAAGAAAACTGCAATCAAGAAAAGTAGAGAGAATCATATATGAGTGCATTATCAATCTCGAGAGAAAATCTTTAGGTTTTTGCCACGCGATCATCTTTACTACACATTCAACTACATTTTGCATCACAGGGGTTCAGTTAAGGATAGGATTTGAAACCTTCATATAACGAGCCAGTAATCCAGGTCTTTTCCCAGAAGTGCCTAGTTTCACATTAAATATTTCCAATCAGAATTGATAAATAGTTTAGTTAACAAAATAGATTAGCAAGCATTTAAAGAATCAAGACAATAAAACTAGGAAAGTATAGTTATACCTTTATCAGAATCCGTGCTTGTTGAAGTAACCTTTAGACATGGAAAGCAATCAACCCTCTTATCCTCTGCCCTCAAGAAGTCAAAAACTATTAATGCAACAAAAGCTGTAACTTGTAGGAGGAAGTCTAACAGAACAGCCAGTGCTGCAACAAACCAAGGCATAGAATGTTGTGACAATTTGGAAAGAGTGAAATAAAGAATACTCATTTTTATTTTAGGAAAATGTATAAAATACTGACCAGCAAACATTGAGAACACACGGCATGCTGGCATGGGAATAAAACTTCCAACTGCAAATGCTAAAACCTCCGATAGACTTGCCAGTGTTATGGATGGTCCAACTTCCACAAGGGCATTGCTTATTCTTCCTTCTAGAGGCAACTCCAATGGTTGTCGCTTAACAGCATGCACCAATATGCACATGTTGTCGACTCCAACCTGATATGACAAACAGCATCAATCTTGACAATTAAAGAGATTCTATAACACACATAAGAAGTCAATTATCACAACGTCTGCTATAAAGCACAGTAAATTGTCAAAATGAAGGCACGAGGATTAGATTTAGCATGGCCAACAAAATAACAAATGCAATTTCTGCAAAAGCAAGTGAATGGTGCTGCTAATTCTAGCTTTCTTAAAACTAAACCAATTTCCTTAGCCAATATGTACAGAGACGAGAATTCACTATGATAATTTTGTCCTCATTAATAGAAATGATACACAAGCTTGATCATCTTTAAGTCAGAATGGAAGAACAAACTTACAGCCAATACAAGAAAAGGAATGACTTCCATGATAATTAGTGTAGATTTTACTCCAATAGCACTGAAAAACCCTACAGATCCCAGAACAGAAAGCATAACAAGCACAACTCCACAGAGACCAAGCAGCACCTGAAATTTCAATAGATATGTTATACAGATGACTGCTACAATCAGAGGGAAGTGTTTAAGACATGTCTTATCAACTGAAAGGCAGAGTTGAAAGCAAGAAGTAGAAGATACCTTGGACGAAATGTAAAAAGAAGATAAACGAGGAGGATCACCCAGTGTAAGGGATATGTAGGCAAACATAACAACATAGCTTATCTGAAACAAAGCAGGTGGTAGGGAGTAATAACATAAGTAAACGGTGGCATTCGCAAAATTGGAAGAAATACTAGACTCCGTATTAAAATTTAGAAATATAATTTTATAAACTCAACGTTTCCAAAATCATTGAACAATATCTCTACAACTTATAATTTTGCCTCCAAAAGTAGTGTTTTAGGAACTTAGATGTGTATGTACAAACTTTTTTCAGACTCTCAAAAGTGAAACCTTTTCATTGCACATCCAGGACAACTATCACCACTGAATATTGGTCTTATTATAGTAGCTGATTTCGAAGAAAAATTCATGTCTAGGTACGTTGCAAAAATAGAAAAGAAAAGATCACCAATATTGTTATGACATCAGCGGTGCTTTCTCTTTTTAATTCTTCCTCTATTGAGCTTTCCGAAGAAAATGAAAGTGTGAGATTTTTAGATAACACCATTGGCAATAATTCATCCTGAAACATAAAAGAGCAAGTTTATAATGATAAAGTAACATGTTGATCTGTGGACACGTTAATTAGATAGAAGTTGGAATTTTCGCAATGAACCTGTTAGTAATCATGAATATTATCTTTAAACCAACTCCAAAATTAAAAGTTTACAATGTAGATCAAATTGAGTGCCTAAGAATTAGTGAGGACGAGCATACCTTAGCCAACTGGATAAAGGCCTTCTCCCAAGCAACAGCTTTAGCAGTTCCATTTCCTTCCCCATCCATCACATTATTTACTGGATAGGTTATTACAAATGCAGAGGCCTGTTACAGAAACTATATCAGCATTAAACGATCTATATTAATAAATATTCTGGTATTTGGAAAATCAAAAGGTACCTCTGAGTAATTGTTTACTGAGAAACCTCCCAAGGCAGTGCTAGGATCCAAAGGGCCTTTGAAGGCACCAAGACAAGATTCCGCAGAGGTATAATGCTGCAATAATACCCATGATTACTCTGGCAGCCCATTTTATAAAAAAAAGGAACGCATGGTGGTGGGGGAGATTTGTCACAAGAATCACAATAGCCGTCAATGCCACCAGTACATTTTATTTGACTAAATATGAGATCCACTTCTCATATCAATATTGGAAATCCAGCAACATCAATAATTTGAATGTCTGAATAACTTTAAAGATCAACAACCAAGTTCAATCAAAATGTGCATTTTCATCACAGTAGCAATCAACCTTATATACATGTGCAGTAGCTTGATTGCAGCCAGGCCTAACCAGAATATTAAGTTGAAAAACAGATGCATGTCAAGCTTGATAACCTATAACACTAGCAAGATCAGTTTGAGACCATACAAGGATCAAGAAACATACCTCTAGACAATACTTCACGTGGTCAAGTCCCCCATTGTTCTCATAATTTTGAGGATTCATTTGGAAATACTATGTACCACAGAGAGAGAGAGAGATGTCAGTTATGTCAGTCACAATTTAAGCGGGTCCATGGCCATGAATCTAAGGCATTTCGAAGATATAGAATAAAAATATGATGCAGAAAAATAAAGGCATTTAATTGACTAGGTACCAGTTCAGTGAGCAATAACAGAATGTAAACTAAACGACTGGAACCTCAGTACAAATGAAGAAGTTGTTCAGGAAATGGATGCAATATAGAACACTATGCAACAAATGTGCCTAACATATGCATGCCTACTAAGAGAGAAAATAAAGAATGGATCAGGCAAAAACTTAGAAATCACCCAGAAATGAATCATATATTAACTCTAATACAACTGAATCGCATGACATATACCCAAATACACGCGAGCAACAAACAACCTGCAGAATACTTTGGGTTCCACAATTTTGGTCAAGTGGTTTCAAGCAAATATCAGTCAAAGCTATCATTGAACCAGAATAATTTGCACGGATTCCATCAACCTGTCAAAAACGAATACTGTTTAAATGAAAATTCCAAGCCGTATCTCATTGACCAAGAAAAAGGAAAAACTTAAAAAGCAATAAATAGAAGTTCCTAGTTAACATGAAACACATATTGGACATACAACAAATATTTCAGGAAAGGCTTAGAACATCACGAGTACCTTCTTTTGTACGTCAAAGAGTAACTTAACATTGTCTTCTGTCATAATACTTGGTGAATTCCCGTCCCCATCTGGAACAGTTGCTATAATCAACTGGACAAAAGTTAATATTAGTTCCACTAATAATAATGTATGAGGGAAACAATTGAGCTAGGTCAAATCAGTAGGTAATCATCTATGTAATGAAATATAATGGCCTAAAAGTGGATGCAACAAAAGCAACCGAAATATGTCAATGGATATTTGTTAACGTCCAAACAATACTCACGAGCCTAAGAAAAAAGTGCAGACAAAAGGCTTATTACAATTGATTTCTTTACTTCGCTGTAAGAAAATTCAAAAGCAAAGTGCAACAATTAAGAGGGTGTTGCAGTATTAACCGCTACTTCATTCTATTGCTTTCCTCTTTCCTATAGTAACAAACAGAAAGGATGTGTAGCCTTCGTAAAGCTTCCAATGTTCTATTTCTTAGTCTACAAACTGTCTTTATAAGAGAAGCAATGTCTAGCCAACACAAAATCATGACATGGAAAAAATAAAGATACAAATATATAATAATAACATGAGTAGAACCTGCTCAATTCTGTAGAAAGGGGCTAGATGGCTGTCAAAAAATTGTTTTTCTTCAGCAGCTCTACTCCCTGGCCCTACCCAGAGCTAAAACGTTATGTTTATTAGCATTTAAAAGACTTGTAAGAAAAGAATAAGAATAAATACCACAATAATACCCAATGGGAATTTAAACAATAGAAAATAAATAGCATAAACCAACAGAATATGTTCTTAAAGCCCATATTGCTGAAACGTAATTCAGGTGTCAAATGATACCTTCTGAGGCCTTGTCTCCACCTTGAAACGAATAAGACCTAAACATAGTAGAAGAACTGCAGCCAACGACAAGCTTAATACAAGGATTGGATTCCTAGCAACCCATGTTCCATATCTCCTGCACATAAAGAAAACAAAAAGGTGATTCACCATACACTCAGACTGATCCAAGCAATGATGACTTCAGGAAAGACCTGTAAAACTTTGACATATATCCTTGTACAACTGAGAGCTGAACCATGTTTCCAATTGGAGGAGGATTTTCATGTACCTGATAATTATCAAAAGAAGGGTAGGAAACAAAAACCACAATAGGAGAATATTTCAATCTTGTTAACAGAGGAAAAAATATACCAAGCACTTGTGAGCCGACATTTTCAGTTATAAACCAAATGCAAAGGTTTCAAAAATGGAAAACAAAAAACAAATTCAATCACTGTAATTTTCTTTGCACTTTATCAATTATAATCAGTACCTGCAGAGGGAGACTCTTATGCCCAATACTAGAATGGATTTCACTTGAATCAATGTTATTTGATAGTGGCTTCATCATAGAACTTTGTTTCCTTTCTCTTTTTCGTTGAAAGAGACCCCAACCAAGAAACATGGAAATAAATACAATGTAGAGGATTGTGAGGGTAAAGTCGATGCATTTGGCCTGCAGTGATCAAGATTTGATATGATATCTGCAATAAGTAAACCACATAATAATAGAAGTATTAACAATGCAAAGACGCATATTCACCCGGTATGCTCACCCAATCAGTACAGATTATTTGATATAACTGTATACTAAAATTCCTCTAATTCATCACCCTCACCTTGAGAGATCCAATTCTCACTCGACAGGACCCCCCCGCATGCTCTGTAGATGGAGCTTTATTTGTACATGCAGAAGATGAAGGGCAATCACCACAAGAGCAGCCAAGCGAAAAATCAGAGCAGGAATAGGCAGTTACATTCATTGGTCTCATTCCAGATGACTCGGGAGCAGTAGACTTGAATGCAATGGCATAAGGTGAGCCTGGCAGACTTGGAGCAGCTCGCCTTCCAATAAATGCAAACCAATCTGCAAGAAGTAATCATGGGATAATCACTCAAAATTACTAAAACAAAAGGGACAGTTACACATGCAATCAGCATATGAAAAGCAACTAATATGTAAAAAGAAATACAGCTGATTTTGTCGTACAAACTATATTACAAGCGGTCAAGCAATCAAACACATGTTCAAGCTGTATAAAGAAACATGTCATGCAGGCCTCTGAAAAGTAAAACTCTGACTAGAATCTTCTCCTAAGTAACAGATTACCTGCCGGCCAAGGAACCACATTCATAATTGATGGAGTTAATATTGAGGATTTTATCACTTGACAAGTTGTCTTATCATGAATGATTCTTATATTGGTTCAAATTATCAGGGAAAATATCCTTCATGATTGAATAAGCATCCACATGGGTTTTCACGAAAAAGAATTAATAGAGCTGAGGAATAAGGTGTGAGTGTGTAGTTCGGTGTGCACAAGCATTTGTTCTTGCATTGCATACACTTTTACCCCTGTATCACGTGCACAAGAGAGACAGCAAGATTTTAGAAGTAGGGTTTACCTCTAAAATTTTGAGCACCTGCACCAATAAAGTTGAGAGCTCTGGTATTCATGGTCCCGAACTTTACATCCTTGCAAGAGTCATATAACCCTTCACCAAAAGCATCAGTTACATAAAAATCAATTCCATCCACAGTCGAATTGTTTTGAACCTGAAAAGAAAATATGATACCACAAGTGAAATTTTACATATTCAAACTCGTCAACATTAAGCAACACTACAACTGTCTCCATGAAATGCAGAAACTACCACTGTAAATAAACTCAATAATTCAAAGTGTAAGTCATTGCAATAAAGTTACAATTGCAGTAACAGGATTAGGCTCTGACCTGGGAAATGGAAGTCACGTTGATAAACAAACTCTGATTTGGAGAGCAGGAGAGCTCACAAAACAGATTTAAGAAGTTTCTCAAGCATGCTGGACAGCCAACAAGGAAAGGAATTGCCTGTGAAACAGATACATATATATATTAAAATTAAAGCAACGTCAGAGAACAAGAGCAACTTCATGGAAAACTTACTTGCTGGACATTTGATCGCAGGTTATCAAATTGAGTCTCTGTGCAACAGACATTGCCAGTAATTGTTGGGCACAAACTTTGAATTTTTTGTGAAAGCAGAGCACCTGGCTGAGAAGCATGGAAAAAAAAAGTTGCTACTTAGAAGATTGCAACTTAAAACTGCCCAACCTCAAGCGTTTATATCCTGTTTATGAAAAATAAGGAGAAACAAATAGAAAGCATGTCCGCTATATCGCACAAAAAACAGTTAAGGAAGAACAATTCATGCACAGACGAGAGCATGGAATTAACGGAAGACGAGCCCACCAAATGAACTTTACGAGTACAGAGCTCATCGCAAGAGAAAGCCCGGAAGAATTTCATGATAAGAATACATTGCAGGCGAAAAGGAAAAGATAAAAGGACTATAAACTCTCCCAAAGTTCATACCTTTATAGCAGGGCCAGTATATGGACAGTTCAATGGTTTTCCATCATCTCGTTTACCACAGATGCTATACATTGAACAATATCCTTCAGAATGCCTCGTCCTAAAGAATCAGATGGAGGGGAAATAATTAAGAGCTAATATGGCAAACGATTTATATAAATTTAGTTGAGCTTGCGTCTTTTAGGCTATCAACAAAACATAAAAGAATAAAAGAGAAACAGAGGCAGTATGTTCTACCCAGAAGTGTCATTGGCTGCCAAAAGCAATCGAGTGCCAGGCCTCTCCGCGGAAGCTAAAGATACAAGGAACAATATCTGCACATGGAAAGAAATCAAACTTCAACAATATTCAACCAAAAGAACAATCTAGTCAATTAACTAGTACATACTTGGCGCTAAAATTTTCTGTGCTTTAGATAACAGTCGATATAAAGAAAATCAAGAATTAGATATGCATTTTTTTGGATGTCCATCAGACATCTCAAATTATAGAGACTAAGGAGAAAACAAAATGAAGCTTAAGAAAACAAGTCTGCTATGCTCGTTTCCTTTTTAGCCTTCAAGTAGCTCATACACTGACGCTTATGGAATTCAATTACTAAAATTTGAATACATAAACGAATAAAAAAATATTGACAAACAACAGAGACAAAATGGGGAGCAGGGAATGCTCGATGAACATAGATAGCTAGAGAGAGGCGTCGCCATAGAATGCGAAGAGCTATCTTGCCTTCAACACAGAAAACCATGACAGAACATCTATCCTGATCTTCCTCCTCCTCCTCCATGACAGCTCCATGATAGCAAGTGACTTGCAACTGCAAATGTGACTCTGCGTCTGCGATTCTATAAATAAAGAGAGAAGAGGGTACCGAAGGGAGTAATGCCCTAGTGCGAATGAAGTAATGCAGATGGTGGATGGGGGTTGATGGTTACGTCGCCCACCAGAGCAGACTGAACCAGTATAAAGATTCTTCCATTAAATACAGATACTAAGACTGGAGGGAGATGTGCCCTTTTTGGTACGCTCTAAATTGCCCGCTACCTGAGTTGCCTACACGCACGCATAGTGGGTGGGTACCTACCCAAGGGAAACTTACATTTACTTCCCATACTACCCTCTCTTTGTTCTTTCGGTTGCTTTGTCGGTTTTTAACTTTTAATTAAAAAAATTATTCATCGCGCGGGATTGAGGACATGTCAGTCATTTGGATTTCGTGACGTGACTCCTGTGTTTCTAGAAGGTATGATTTTTCACTGGCAAAAAAGCTTGAAAAAAAGGAATTATAGATGTAAACGGACAGATAATACGATTATACCGAAGAAGCTTGTCGGAGTGTAAAAAAGGAAGCGAAAAAAAAAGATAATAAAGAGGATAATTAAGAGTAATGATGATTATTAATTTATTATTACAACAAAACAAAAGAGCATGATGAAGCAAGAAATAATAAAAGATCAAGAAGATTCGTAAAGTGAAGAATGTGAGTCCTATATTCTTTCCTCCTTTACTCATGCGTTGAACTCTAAAATTAGTAGTTCTCTAAGAATCAAAGGGGAGAAAATTTCGTAAAGATTTTCCCTACACTTTCCTGAACTTTCTCAACAACCAAACGCAAAAAAAAACAGTGGAGTTAATATATCGAGAATCAGACTTATACATACATCAATGAACATCAACCGGCCAAACAGACAAAAAGAGAAAACGAAGATCACGGAGAGAATAAAAATTCCACAAATCTCGACTGGAAAAGACTTCGTGATTGGTGCTGCTTGATAAGAACAAACTGACCAGCTATCACTGAGAGAACAAAAACAGAACGCAAAAGCAAAAAAGAAAGGAAGGACAAAGAAAATGATCTTACCTGCAGCAAAAGAATCGCTAAGATCTTAAGCTCTAATGTCCGGCACGGAGACGTCATTGCAGGAACTCCGACGAGCGTCACCGATCACTAACGTGAAAGGACCAAGAGATATAATTAAAAAGGAGTTCGGATTAATTAAACTGAGAGCGATCGAGTGATGAACAGTTGCACTCTGTATAGTAAGAAATGATGATGAGAAGAGCCCACAGATCCTGAATTTATACCTATTTGGTCAATGCGGGAGATGATACAGTCATTTTACGTAAAAGCCCTTCACCTCGCCCACCTCGCCAGTCGTATAAAGTAAAGGTTAAATTAGTAATATCACACGTTTGTAGCGTTCCATTTAGGTATCTTTGTTGTCCAACTTTGGAGGCTGCGGTGGAAATATAATTTTAAAATTTGACTTTTAATATTTTTATAAAAAGTTAAATGAGATTTTAACTTTTCCACATTTTTTTGAAAATAAAATTAATTTTTAATGTGAATATATTGTCTTTATCAATTTAATAGGAAGTAATATTGAAGTGTATTTTTATTTATAAAAAATTAATTAAATTCTTAACATTTTGATATTCATAATTTATTTTGCATCTATATGAATATAAGAGTTTTAGAAATACATTACTATACTTTGATATATTAAAAATATATTTTTAATATTATATTATTTAAAATAAAGGGATAAAAAAATTAATTGAATATCAAAAATAAATAATGTGATAATAAAATAATTTAGAATCATAAAAATAACAATTTTTAAATCATAAAAAGTATAAATAAAAATAATCATACTAAATATTTTGCTTTGTTTCTTATCATAATTAATTATACTAATAGATTTTTTTTACTTCAGTATCTAAGTTCTAGTCGATATTCTATCAGAAACAATTTCCCTGTTAATTAGGATTAAGGTTACATACTAATGTACTTCCTCGCACATTGAATATTAATGGATTGTTGATGTTATTTGTTATTAAAATTTTGAATTAAAAATGATGAGAAAAATACCAACAAAACAAAAATATCAAATCATTAAAAATAATGATAAACCCTAAAAATTTTAATATTATATTATTTAAAATAAAAAGATAAAAATTAATTGAATATCACAAGCAAATAATGTGATAATTAAATAATTTAGAATAATAAAATAGTAATTTTTAAATCATAAAAAGTGAAACATTCTAAATATTTTACTTTATTTATTATCATAATTAACTAAACTTATAAAAAAAAATTCCTTAAATATGTAAGTTCTAGTTCATAGTTTGTCAGACTCTCAATTAATTAGAAATAAGATTAGATACTAGTATTTTTATTGGTTTTTTACGAGGTGTTTTAGGCGGGTCTCAATTATGAAAAGGCATCTTTAAGCTATTCACACCTAGATTAATCCCCGCTCAAGCCGAGTAGGCTCTTTGCTGGAGACAAAGCTCTAGCTCCAAGTTTTAAATGGCTACATACATGAGAGCGGTTCGAATTCACAACCTCGTTTAAAGATACCGGTATACCTCCTCAAATCTCGAATATTAGTAGGTTGTTGTTATTATTTGTTATTAATTTTGAATTAAAAATAATGGTAAAAATACCAAAAAAAAAATATTATAAACATTGGATTCGTGTAATTAAGTCCTGTTACATGTGTTATATAGATGTATAAAATATATATATATATATACAGGTATGTTTGTGCAGAGGTTCTTAGTGTTGGATTGTGTGAACTTAGCGACAAGTCGTATCTGCTTATACTCTGACAGACGATCAGGGGTTTTGGAAGTTCACACCTGTTTTTAAGCTTGTTCTTCCCAGCTCACAGTCATGTTCTATGATAAGCTTAAAGAGTGTCAGTTGGTAAACGAAAGCGACACGTCGTAGGTGTCATTCATTAGTTTGTTTACTAATCATGATTAATTATCTTAAGATCAGCTTAATTTATTTACACACATAGGATTCTACTTCTGTTCTTCTAAGCTTGGAGTTTAGTGGGTGACGTCTAATAATATTGTTGGATTAATCACCATGATGACGGATACGTTGTCGTTTTGAGTGCTTGTTGTGAAAAAGTATCTAAATTTGTGGAAGATAGTCTAATTTTTAAACAAGTTATTTATTCTTTTTTGTGTTTTGTCATGGTTTAAGCATGTAAAGAGCCAAAATATGGCATAGAGCCCTTAAACAAGAAATAATATATAAATGAACTAATTAAGTGGCTGTTTGGATGGACTTTTAAAAGGTCAATAAGTACTTTTCTTCACCACAAAAGTCTTTTTTTTAAATGAGTATTTGACTGTAAAAAAAAAAAATAGACAGCTTTTTTGGCAGCCAAAATACAGCTTTTTAATAAGCTCAAATTTGGAGCTTCTAAAAAAAACCTCTCAAATGATTTATCGGGTAGATTTTTCATATCAATTAATGAGTCTATTTTTAAATTCCTTTTGTCTTTATGTTTTATACATAATTCTCGTAATACCTACAAACTCATCTTTACATTTATCTTGCAAACTCATCTATTCAATCTCTTGTGCGGTTGTTTTGTAATTAATATATTGTGCTTTGCATATTATTTAATATACTTTAAATAATATTTATATGCATAAATAATTTTTATTACAAAATAAAAAATAGTTCAAATTAAAAGTATTTTTATTTTTATTTGCTAACAGACTGTATGAAGCTCTTTAAAAAAAGATCATTTTTAAATGACAACCAAACAGTCAACTGACTTCTTAGAAAAGTTCTTCTCATAGAAGATCTATAGAAAAAAAAAATATTAATAAAGGCTCAACTGATATAAGATCAACCAAACAGAAGCTAAGATGAGGCCGGTTACATATTAATTATTCACTTAAAATAAAAGAGCGCAGTCTATGATAGCGTCTGCTTAACTGAGTGAATTAAAATCATTAATAAGTTTGCCTTGAATTTGTAATATATGGACTTCCGAGTAAAATAAGGAACTGTTGCTTTCGCTCAACCCATTAACAGGTTCTCTCTTTCTTTCCGTTCTTTGTTGCGTAAGGATGAGAAGTGAGCTTCAATTAATAAATACAATCTTATGCGCTAACAATTTCTTTATCGTTTCTGACAATTACGTTACGTCTAAGAAATGATAATAAGTACGGCATAGATATAACCATAAGCTACTATATTGCACAAACACTTTCGAGATTTTGACGAAATGATAATAAATATGACATAGAGCAATGGAAAATTAAAATTAAATATAGTTGTTCATGTAATATTTAATTTGTGATAGAGACCTACCTTGTTAAAATTAAATATAGTTGTTCCAGGTAAACAGGCCAGTATCGATGAAATAACAATATTAATAAAGAAGTATAATTAGATATGAAAAAATATTAATTTGACTAGACTAACGGGAAAGTAGAGTACAGTAAGTAGGAAACCATGTGAATACATGGGAATAATTTCCCTCAAAAGGTAGGTCTCTATATATCAGACTACTTTTTGTTGAGCAAATAACGTATACATAGAAGAACTCAACTTAGCATTAATCCATCTAAAACCATAATGTTTGTGACATATCCCTAAGTCATTTATATATGTTAATCCATCTATTGAAGAGGCGTCCTAAATCACAAGTCAAATACTATTAAAATTGAGAATTAGATATTAAACTTACGATTAGTTTAATTAGATATACTATGTTATGATTTATGTATGCTAATTAGGTAGTGTGTGGCATAATGTCCGAGTAAATAGCACAGTTTGTAAACGTTCAGAGCGCAACTCGAAATTCCATTGCAAATATTCAAGGGATTATAATTTAGTAACAACCTTTCGTGTTACAGTATCTTACTTGTAAAATCTTCTTTGATTTCGATCATGAATCAATAACTATAAGGATAGATATTGATGGAGATTCGATTTGACTAATCGATATCAACTCACGATATTTGCTCCGGAAGTACATATAAATACGTAGGCTCTTCAACCAGAAACATCAGCTCATTACTCTTCACCTTTTCTTCTAGTCAATAGTCATGACTTCTTCTAAGGTTATTGTTTACTTGTGCTTGGCACTGGTAGTGGCTGTTGCTACTTGCGTCAATGCGCTGGAAGTTTTACACGATGGAAGAGCCCTCACCCTTAATGGGAAGCGTAGGGTTTTACTCGCTGGAGCAATTCACTACCCCAGAAGTACAGCTGAGGTATATGGATTATGGAGTGCAAACATCCTCTTTTCTCATCTCCTTAGTAGCTATGGTTTTACTAATGAACATACTTTGAATGTGACAGATGTGGCCAGACCTGATTAAGAAGTCCAAGGAAGGAGGGTTGGACGCAATAGAGACATATGTGTTTTGGAATGCTCATGAACCTGCTCGTCGCCAATATAATTTTGAAGGAAATCTTGATCTTATCAGATTCCTGAAAACCATTCAGAAAGAGGGTCTTTACGCTATTCTTCGCATTGGACCTTATGTCTGTGCTGAATGGAACTACGGGTATCTATCTATCGGATCGTCTTAATTAAGCATGCTATTATTTTGATGAATCTAATTAGTCTTTTTTCTTTTAATGAAATAATAGAGGATTCCCTGTGTGGCTCCACAATCTTCCCGGTGTTGATGAGCTCCGCACTACAAACAGTGTTTACATGGTACGTAAATTGAACTTTTCTTGCAATGTGTGGTTAGTGTTTCTGTATACTAATCAAGTTATTGAGTTTTTCAGAATGAGATGCAAAACTTTACGACGTTGATAGTGGACATGGTAAAGAAAGAGAAGCTTCTTGCCAGCCAAGGAGGTCCCATCATTATTGCGCAGGTGACACTTCTTCTGTTAAACATTAGTGTTCCTTATAAATGACTATAATGTGTAATGAACTATCTAACTTTTCTGAATATTTATATAGATCGAGAACGAATATGGCAATGTCCAGTCAGCTTATGGAGCTCAGGGAAAGGCATACGTAGAATGGTGCGCAAGTATGGCTGACTCTCAGAACATTGGAGTTCCATGGATTATGTGCCAACAGAACGATGCTCCTGAGCCTATGGTAACCTATAAATTCAAATGGTCGCATTTTTTAATTTTACTGTTCTTATTTAATTGAACACGAGCAACTATTTTCTGCAGCTCAACGCCTGCAATGGTTGGTATTGTGATTCTTTCTCACCCAATAGACCCAATAGCCCTAAAATGTGGACCGAGAATTGGACCGGCTGGTAAGTGGATAATTTAATTTATTTCTTACTTAGAAACACGTTTTAATTTAAAAGTGTGATCAAATTGGCTTTGCCTAATATAGGTTCAAGAGTTGGGGCGGTCCTGATCCACATAGGACTGCTGAGGATGTTGCTTTCGCAGTTGCAAGATTTTTTCAAAGGGGAGGCACTTTCCAAAACTATTATATGGTGAGTTTTTTTTTCTATTTTTGGACTATTTAGTTGTAGTTTATGTCTGTGTTTATCATTTAATTACTTATATTTGCATTAAATTGATTGGTGTTATTTCAGTATCACGGAGGCACCAACTTTGGAAGGACTACCGGAGGTCCTTACCTTACAACTACTTATGACTATGATGCTCCGCTTGATGAATATGGTAGTAATCAATACTATGTTTTGCATTTATTTGAATACTAGCTACTTAGTTTTCTTATTTAAATTACTATCTGACCAAACTTTTTTCTTATAAAATTAAACAGGAAATATTCATCAACCAAAGTACGGTCATTTGAAGCAGCTGCATGATGCTTTACATAGCATTGAGGACAAACTCACCGAAGGCAACGTTACTACCATAGACTATGGCAACTCTGTTACGGTAAATGAAGTTTCAGTTCAACACTAGCAATTAACTTACCAAATTAAGATATTGGCTAATGGTTTCTTATGCCTAATGACTGTATAGGCAACTATTTATACAACTGAGTGCGGCTCATGCTGCTTCTTGGGGAATGCAAATGCTACTTCAGATGCCACAGTGACCTTGAATGGCATCGAACACACAGTTCCTGCATGGTCTGTCTCCGTCCTTCCTGATTGCCAGACCGAAGTGTACAATACCGCCAAGGTAATAAAAAATAGATATATATATATATATATATTGCTTTCAGATTTTGGTTAGTCAACAAATGGAATATTAATGCTAATTGGCTCAACTATGTGATTGCAGGTGAACACTCAAACTTCAGTGATGGGTAGGCTACCAAATGAGGCCGAGAGTCAACCTGATTCTCTCAAATGGTCATGGAGACCTGAGAACTTGAATAATGCCATACAATTGGGTAAGGGACAGTTCTCTGCAAATCGACTCATTGATCAAAAGAACGCAGCTAATGATGCCAGTGACTACATGTGGTACATTACAAAGTAAGTTGTTTGAGTCTTTAATTAATGGTTTGATTGTTAGATAAATTGTTACGATATCTGGTTTTCTTAACCGATACCAACAGTATAAACCTGGAAAAGGACGATCCTGTCTGGTGTGATGATATGACCCTCCGAATTAACGCCACCGGTCATGTTCTTCATATATACCTCAACGGAGAATATATTGGTATGTGACAAAAGAGTTCAATATATAATTTGGCCTTTTATGCAGTTAATAAAATATGATAACCTTAATTTATTCGATTTTTAGATTCTAAATGGGCTACATATGGCGTTTTCAATTATGTCTGGGAGAAGAAGATTAAGCTGAATCCAGGAAAAAATTCGCTCGCCTTGCTCAGTGTGACTGTTGGGTTCCAGGTAATAATGATCACAAGTCTGTACGTACTTTAATGAGTTTAACTAATAAATTTAAATCAGATCTCTGATTAATCTCGTTTTGAATTGCAGAACTATGGTCCAAAGTTTGATCTGTACGACAGCGGAATTAAAGGTCCAGTTCAGATAATTGGACGCAAGGGTGATGAGACAATAATTAAGGATTTATCTGGACACAAGTGGAATTACATTGTTGGATTGCAAGGCTTGGATGAACAACGTCTGTACAGTTCAAATTCATCCAAATGGAATGAAGATAACCTTCCCAATAAAAGGATGATGACCTGGTTTAAGGTAAAATAAATAACGACTACTCATAATAATTGACAACATTCTTAATCATTAATAACTTAATTGGCATGGTTTATGTGTAGACCACCTTCAAGGCTCCATTAGGGTCAGCGCCAGTTGTGGTAGATTTGCAAGGATTAGGCAAAGGGCTTGCTTGGGTTAATGGCAACTTGATTGGTCGCTACTGGCCAAGCTATCTCGCCAAAGAACATGGTTGTGACCTACATGCATGCGACTATCGTGGACCCTATAGCGGCAGCAAGTGTGTTACCGGTTGTGGTGAGCCTAGCCAGAGATGGTAAGTCGTAATGTGTTCTTGGTTGAGTAGTAGGTTAGATGACTAAAAAAAGTACTAAAATGGGTGACTGCAGGTACCATGTGCCACGTTCATGGCTCAAGGACGATGGCAATACCTTGGTATTGTTTGAAGAGTTTGGAGGACACCCATCGTTAGTCAACTTCCGAACAGTCGAAATTGAAGAAGCTTGTCTTGATGCTTATATGGGTAACACTGTTGAGTTGTCCTGCCAAGGCAAAACCATTTCGAACATCACAACAGCCATCTTCGGCAATCCACTTGGCACCTGTGGTTCTTTCGAAGCGGGTACTGGGTCTATTGACGTCTCAGACATTATTGCTAAGGTAATAATTAATTAGCTTATAGTAGTTTTCTAAAAGAATGTTAATTAAATTTATGCTACAGTGTTAAGTCACACATGTTTAAATATTTTCAGGCATGCGTTGGCAAAGAGAGGTGCAGTATTGAAATTTCTGAGGAGAAATTGGGACACCCTCAATGTGGCACCAACATTGTAAAGAAGCTGGCTGTGGACGCCACTTGCAGTTTCTAGATTTTGGTTTTTTATGTCTAGTTTTGTAGGGAGGGTTTCAGTAGTTTGTGTAGAAATTCTCGAATAAGCATGATTTATAAATAAAAAAGGAATTCAATCTAATTGTTACTTGCATGTTTCTGTTATTATATCAAGTATCAACCTAACACAGCAGGAATGCATTTCCAAAAATCTGTACCAAAATTTCCTTAACTATAATTTAAATTATTTATCAAGCTACATATTGATCTTTTAATACCATCTTTGACTACATTGGCAAACGTTTAAGTAAATTAGCTGTCCAACTTTGGTACAGAAAGAAACTAGCTAATGAAGTTGTAATAATCATGTTTCTGTCAATAAAACTTTGGATCAGTTAAAAAATGACCAGTACAAGCAATTACTGAATTATTTTCTAATTGGAGTGATGTACATATCTAACATTCAATGCACTATTTATCAGTAAGAAAGGAAACTCCATTCATTCATCTGACATGAACTTACTAGTAGCCTGTTAGCATTTGTGTGCAATTGCAACATATTCTCTGATTTTTCAGGAAATTTTGACAACATTATATGCGTGCATTAATTAATTTCGAGAAGCTAACTACTCTCCACAGCCTATCACCAGTCAATGGAAATATGTTGCTCCTCAAAAACACCATCTTTTATTCCCCAGGCGAGGTGATTCTGTCAGCATGTGGCCTGAACAGCAAGCCTGTTTGTGTTCCGACAACTGGTTGATCCAAAAGTTTCTTCTGTCACTGTAAACGAACACATCTCCTCCCCAACACAAGCCTGCGAATTAGTAAAACAAAAACAATCTCAACACGGCTCATTTTCACAAGGTGGTAGGTTTTGTATGCTTCATACCTGTTGGACTACGGACAAGGCAATGTCAGAATCACAAGAACCTTTCTGAAATGAATTGCATTGCCCACTGGGATTTCCAAAGCTAGCGAACTTGACACCTGAGATCTTATTACCTCCTTGGCATGAAATTTCCAATTTGCTTCCCTCGTATGCGTTAACACACGCAGTACCTACTGTTACTGTCTGAACACTCACATTTGTAGGATTCCCGCCCAGTTCTTCCAATAAAACCAATGAGTTCTTATTGGAGTTGTTCAAGAATGACCTTGGAACATGGTACCTGTCACAATAACAGAATATCGAGGGACAATTTTGTATGCGTCGTTTTCAAAAGTGACTCGATTAGCGATTATTACCATCTTTGGGTTGGATTTCCACAATTGGTTACGCATTTGCTTGCACCGTATGCACCGCGATAGTCACATGAGTTGCTGCATCCGTCGCTGCCAGCCATGAAAGAAGGCCAGAAACGTCCAATGCTTCGGCCGTTGACCCAAGCCATGCCTTTGCCCATTCCTTGCAAGTCCAAGACCACAGGGTCTGTTCCTGGAGGAGTTTGGAAAGTGGTCTATGGCCAACAAGAATATTAGTTAGTTTAATCCATTTTTCATTGGTTTCTGGAACATTAAAAAAAAAACATTCAATAAGTGGAGAGTTTAATGTTATATAACATAATAGAATGCAATTGTACCTTATACCAGGTAAAGGCCTTCCTCGTTCGAAGATCACTCGATGACCATTTGACTCCACTGCTTGACTGATCATTGAAGAATTGTTTGTCGATGCCATTCAATCCAATCTTCTCCGACAAAACGTCAAAAGTTTAGTCATATCAACTTATCCTGTAACATCTTTTAAGCTAACTAGAATTGGATTACCTTATAAGCCCAACTGTATGTCGATACATCAATTTCAGCATTTCCACTTCCAATGACCTTAACAGGGCCGCCGTTAATGCCGGCAGGTTGCTTATCGAAAAACGACCCGTAATTCTGCCAAGTATAAATATAAGATTAAGAACTACCAAAACTTTGACAAAATTTTCATTAAAAATTTAATGGGTTCGGATTTTCTTACAAATCAGTGGCTCCATGTTATCGAACTAAGAGGAACAAACCTTAAATCCAACAGTGGCGCTGAGTAAAGATAAAATGTTATTCCCAGGGTTGAGTGTGACTGGCTTTACAAACGTGAAACTGTCATCGCCTTTAGCACCCCACTGACTTCCTGTTGTCCCATCCAGTTAAGAATATATTCTTCTCAAAACCTAAATAGTTTTTTGATGGAATACAAGCTGAACATACCTACAAATTTCCCGTTAACAAAAACGTGAAGAACTTGTCCTGATGTTGTTACACTCAGATTTGCGTTGCTCCAGTCTGAGCCATTTATAGGAACACTGCATGGTTGGTTCAATAGATGACAATGAACAAGTAGTAGAGAAATATAATCAAGTATGGTACAACAGGGAAGTCTATACACTTACTTTGTCATGTACCACAAATAGTCACTAGCATCAACTGCAGCTGCCTTTTGTTCTAAAAGCTGTGCTTTAGTAAAAGTACCCTTTCCTCCAAGGGTGTCATCCATGGGTTCCGCTACCCATTTCCACGAAAGCTGGGTACCAGAAATGCTTGGTTTCTTTACCATCACAGAGGTTTGTGTATTAACCTATGGAATTATACATCTTAGCCAGTCGTAATTAGGAGCAAAGGAATCGTTTAATATGAAGATCGGAATCACTTTGTGCTTCTCACCTTGGCTGTGTTGAAAATTTCCTTGCTGCAGTTTTGGAGGATACTAACAGACCAAGCAGGCACAAAGAACTGACCATCCTGTTTCAAGTCGACCGTGTTATCTACTGATGGACTTTCGTTGGACAAGAAACAGAACTTTTCTCCGGTGGCATTATTGATGTACATCGTCAGCTGGAAACAAAATGCAATGTCAGATCATAGGTCAAACACTTCAATTAGCATATGACCTATCAAAGTTTTGATGCTGATGCTTACATTGCCATTACCAAGATTTGTGGTTTTAGGGTTGCCCATGGTGAGCATTTTTTCCCCCGACTTGATAGCATCATGAAGTTGCTTAAGATGTCCCCACTTGGGTTGATTCAGATTCCCTGAGAAATTTGAGAAATTGCAAGATTACCTTGGCCCTCGAAGCAATGACTGAACTACAGGAATGACTTTTCGAACTTGCAATAAAGCATAATGTGGAGGAATTATCTTCTTCATTACCATATTCATCAAGTGGCGCATCATAATCATAAGACGTTGTTATATATGGTCCTCCTGATGTGCGTCCAAAGTTGGTGCCACCATGGTACTGATGATAATCAAAAGAGCAGTCCCATGTTAACAGAAAATTTCCCATTTTAGTATTTTAGTGCTACTTTTACCGGTTAATCTCAAATTGGTTTAAGTGTCGCTAACCATGTAATAATTTTGCATGACCCCACTGATTTGGAAAAACCTTGCAACAGCAAATGCGCAATCTTCAGCAGTTCTATGTGGGTCTTGGCCACCCCAATTCTTGAACCTGCAACACAAGTCTGTCTTAGAATCTTCTAAAAATCTGAAATAGAATTTTCCCATAAAAGAAATAAAAGACCGTATACTTACCAACCAATCCAATTTTCTGTCCAAATCTTGGGACTACTTGCACTGTTTGGTGTGAATTGATCACAATAATATCCATTGCATGTGTTTATCTACAAGAGAAGACAGACAATTGTCACAAATTAAGAGAACTCGCGCCTTACTCCCGTCCTAATGCGTTTGTCTCTAAGAGTGACAATTACCATAGGTGGGGGGGCATTGTCTTGCTGACACATAACCCAAGGAATGCCAATATTAAAGGATTGGGCCATTTGAGCGCACCATAAAAGGTACTGTTGTCCTGCATCTCCATAAGGTCCCATGACATTTCCGTACTCATTCTCAATCTGTTGGTTAGTGATGCATACCAAAATTTTCAGTTTATTCCTTCAGTCAGTTGCCATATGTATAAGAAATATAAATAATATACCTGAGCTAAAATGATAGGACCACCCTGTGAAGCAAAGAGTTTTGCTTGTTTACATACATCAATGACTTTTGCAACAAAGGTTTGCATCTCATTCTGCAAAATCAATAATTTTGAGGAAAAAAAATAGAACAAGAAGTGAAGAAAACAAACAATGAAAAGAGACATAGATTGAGACCTTAAAGATGTCATTGTTTGTTCTCAGCTCAATCCCATTGGTGTTGTGTAGCCAGACGGGAAAACCTCTGATATTGAGGATAGAGTTCTCAAGATTCTTTCAACAGGGACATAGACAAAGCCATTTCACAGAATTCATAAAAATTTACCCATAGGTCCATTCAGCGCATGCATAAGGTCCAATTCGAAGAAAGCCGTACAGTCCACCTTGTTGAACTAGCTTGAAGAACTTTACAATGTCCAGATTCCCAGAGAAATCATACTGAGCCATAACGAAAACAGAAGATTTGAATTTCTTCATTTCACCCACATGAATGAGAATTCAGCACTAACCTGTCTGCGACGAGGTTCGTGTCGATCCCAAAAAACGTACGTTTCAATAACGTCAACAGAACCTTCTTTCGCCTTCTTGATCAAATCCGGCCACATCTGTGAGCACACTGTTATTGTAAAAACAAGTTGTGCTGTACTAAAAATAGTTTCTATGAGAATTCTGTGTTACCTGTGGTGTGCTACGAGGATAATGAATTGAACCAGAGATGAGAATTCGTCGTTGCCCATCAATAATAATGGCACTTGAATCATAAGAAACATTAGTTCCTAGTACTGAGGACAACGAACACAGCAAGGCTAGACTAATGAGATGCAGCATTTTCAGACAAGAACTTGACATTCCGATAAACAAAAACAGATTCAGAATGAACCCCACTAGAAGCAAATCTTTTGTATGCGACCACTAACTCAAAATTAGACAAGGCAGAGATGATACCCCGACGTACAGAAATCAAAAGGTACGACAGGGATCGGTCAGAAAAGTTGATGGATGATGACCATTCTGTGGATGTACGAGGTGTTCTCCATTTCTGTAATGCACCGACACTTTCGGGTGAGACTGAAGTCTATTGCTTAATTAGCACAGTTGAGCTTTAAAGACGTGATAATCCAGCCAAAGGAAGGTTCCTCACGGAACAAGTGTGGACCTTTACTTGCACTTTGAATTCTTGGGAACTGGTCTGGTTCATTTATCATGTTCAGGTGCCGAGAGTACATGAGGAAAGCGGCCAGAAATAGAATTAAACCTCAATATTCCAAACTTAGAACATACTGTTATTCCATTATCGTAATTTTCTTACCTTCTGAATTGGAGAATTTGATTCTCGAATTTAGCTAATTTCAGATCACTTTTAATGTAAATCAGATTCACATACTGAAGGGGTAGAGGTGCTAGAATTGTTATCTGTACAAACTGCGGACTTTTAGTCATAGATGGTATCGTTGCCAACTTTATGATTCAGTAATGACAGTTATACCAGCCAAAAATGTTACAGAATTTTGTGAAAATAAATATAATTTTATTTAAAATTTTAAATAATAAATATGTAACTATAAAATCAATATCCAATCATAAATATTCTTAAAATATATGTATAGTAAAATTGTGAATTATTATTATAAATGCAAAATATTACACGTTTTTAAAGAAGTGCAATTAATTTCAAAAAAATTTATACATGTATTCCAAAGATTAACTACACTGTAATTTTTTAAGTACGTATCTTAAATTTAGATAAGACTTATTTTTGTATAAAGTATACATTGCAATTAGTAAGCATATATGTAATTTTGTGTCATTTTTAAATTTTTTCCTTCCATCTATAAATATTATTTGTATCTTTATTCTGAAAAAATATGGAAATATTTTTTATATTTCCATATACAAGAATGATAAATTTAGATTAGTATTATAATATTTTTATTTATATCTATTTATTATTAGATGATTACTGATAATTTTATTTTCGTTAATTATATTATTTAAAAAGTAATTAATTAATTTTAATTTATTATAACTTTTCTAATGGGTATTACAGGAGAAATTGATGAGAAGTTTTCATAAAAGCGTTACAAGGAAGTAAAGAGAAAATTTGGAATAATATCAATGACTAAAAAATTCAATCGATTTAGCTTATCTAATTTTAAATATTTTGAATTGTCTAACTTTTCGATTTAATTTTTAACTTTTTTGTTCGATTTACTTAAATAACTCTTTCATAAAAGTGTTACAAGAGAAGTGATGTGAAAATTTGGAATAATATCAATGATTAAAAAATTCAATCGTTTTAGCTTATTTAACTTTAAATATCTTGAATTGTCTAACTTTTCGATTCGATTTTTAACTTTTTTGTTCGATTTACTTAAATAACTCTTCTTGTTAAAACTGATCAGTTTATTAATTAATCGGTCAATTTTTTTAAATTAATAAGCTCTTTTAAACCAAAATAAATCAATTAATTTTCATTTAATAAGTTTTTTAATTAAACTTTAAATTCTTCGATAGGTAAAGACAATCCATTTCAATCATATTTCAAATTATTTAATTTTATTTAATCTTTAACTAGTTTTATGGCGATCTAATTCTAGTTAAACCTTAAAACTCTTGTCTTACCAGTTTAACTTCCGGTTAAATTTTTAAAACATTGAATAATATAGTTACAATTTATCAAATATACTATTTTTTTAGTTACAATTTATATATATATTATGCTAGTCTTGGCCCTTTTGTTACAATTATTGTACTATGTACTTCATTAATATTGTGTTCATAGATCTTATATAATAATAATAATCTACATGTAAAGTACCCAGAAAAATCATGTTCTTCTTTAAATTCTAGTACATATCAATCATTGTTCAACATCCTTGAAAAACTATCAAACATTTTAATCCTAACTTGTTTTTCTTTGATAATTTTGTAATTTTTATTATTTCCTAATTGGATAGTGCCAACGTTGTATGAATAACACAAATCAATCCTTGTTTGGTATTATAAAATGTGAGCATCATCTTTGAGTCCTGAAGTTGCTTGGTTGAAATGTAGAGTGTGTCTTTGTCATTGCAAGTTGAATCCCTTCTCTACACTACATTATAAAACTTTGATGAATCATTAGTTTTTTGTTTGCCACTTTGCTTCTTCTTGTTTAGACAGTTCATCCTAACATGTTTACCAATTATCCTTTTACCATTAGATTTTGGCTTAGAACTCTATTTAGACAAGTCATGTTTCCCCTTATTACTCTCATGATCTTTATTTCACCTTATATACAACACTTCTTCTTGAGATCTTTTACCAGTACTTAGTCTCTATTGGATATTAGCCAATAGCATAATGGTGATTGTCTCTTTACCCATTGTGAGCATAGCCACCAAATGTTTATAAGAAAGAGGTAAAGAATAAAGCATAATCATTGCCTTATTCTTGTCCGCAATAGTTACCTCAAGCCTTAGTAGGTCATTAATTATTTGTTTAAATGTAAAAATATGTTGTTCCATATATGTTCCCTTCTCAAACTTCAATATATATAGTCTCTATTTAAGATATAATTGTTTTGTGAAAGACTTCGATATGTATAAAATCTCTAACTTCTTTCATTTTATAGGGGATGCAATTTTCATGACATGGTATATGACCTTATTGTCTAGACAATAGTTAAGTAAGTATGGTCGGTTGTGCTTGTAACACTCTCTAGTCGAGCCCATCAATATCTTCTAGCTTATTCTCACATAACCTCTTCATTATACCTTATATGTCAGTAAATCCTTCGCTCTTTGTTGTCACAGTCCAAAATTTATAATTCTATTACTAAATTTTCCCACTTAAAACCTTATAACGAAAGTCATTGTTGCCTCGACACTGGTCTAATACTACTTGCTGAGAAGTAATATGCAACAAGAATGGAGAAGAATGAAATAAGCAAACAAGAACACAATAAGATTTTATTGAGGTTTGACCAAATTGGTGAGTCTATGTCATCAAGAACTAAAATTGGTATAATTATATATAACTTACACCTTACCAAACCTAACCTAACTTAAAATTCACTATAATAAGTCTTAAAATTCCTTTAAAGTTTGAAGTTCACCAAAAATATGTTTCTAAACAAGACAACTTATCACAAGAATATCATCACAAAATCATTCTCATATCAAAACTCATCTAAGTATAATTTATACTTAGGTTTATGCCTCATTAAAATCCTTAAAATCGCAAGTCATTTTTCATTGAATCACTTCAGATTTTTCCAAGACACCCCATTCGGGTCTACTGTTCACGTTCAATCAGAAGGTGAAAATGAGGTACTTTGGTCATACTCTCTTCTAGAAAAGTGTTCCTCTATGTCTTATGATTCCATTGATACCAAAAACATTCATTTGGATCAGTAATTTGGAAGATATGCCTAAAAAATTATTGGGTTGTTCACATTCAACAACAGTGTACTATGTATAACTTCCATCCAGAAATTCAATATCTTAGAGGAACAATTAGCATTCGACTTCTTTAGAAAATTTGTAGGCCTATATCTCTAGTTTACTCCAAATTAAAATCATCTCATTTGGAATCTTACAGATCAAGATATCATCAAAATACAGGAACATGTTTAGTAAAATATCTAGTTCATGCTCTTCCAATTGATACCCTTACGTTGATTAGATTAATCTTTTTTGATTTAAAACCAAAAGCTATAATTACTTTGGAGAAATAGAGAAATGTATTATGAATCCAATGCTTTAAAAATTAGGTCATTTGGAGGTCGGACGACAAAGTTATGGCTGAAAGAATCAACCAAGGTTCTGTCCACATAAGACGAAACAGATAGCAGACAAATGGGAGAAGCAGACGAAGCAGAAAGCAGACGAAGCAAAAAGCAGACGATAGCAAAGAACAGACGAAACAAAGAACAGACGATAGCAAAGAGCATACGAAACAAAGAACAGATGAAACAAAGAACAGATGATAGCAAAGAGCAGACGAAACAAAGAACAGACGAAACAAAGAATAGACGATAGCAAAAAGCAGACGAAACAAAGAACAGACGAAGCAGAAAGCAGACGAAACAAAGAACAGATGAATCAGAGTCAACTTAAGACGAAGCAAAGTCAACTTAAGATGATGCAACTCTTAAGACGATATGACGTCATCATAGACGATACGCCTCTACAGACGATACAGATGGTCAACTTAAGACGAAGCAGAAGTCTACCTAAGACGATACAGATGGTCAACTTAAGATGAAGCAGAAGTCAACCTAAGACGATATTGATGGTCAACTTAAGACGAAGCAGAAGTCAACCTAAGACGTTACAGATGGTCAACTTAAAACGAAGTAGAAGTCAACCTAAGACGATACTATCTATATTCCTCAACTCAAAAACCTTTTTCTTGAATATCTTTAAGTTTTCATCACCTCATGTATAAACACCTATATATTCATACATGCACAGTGAAGAAACAGAGCATGTTTCACCTTTCCAAACTTTAATATTCTAGACTAATCCTACACACCATTTCAATGCTACTTCAACTCTAAGAACCATTTCCACAACATCTGAACACTAACAATCCATCCAAAAACCAAATAACACTATATCCATAATTTTCATCCCCTTAACACAGTGTTCAAGAATATAAAAATACGTAAATGCCATGATCATGCATTGACAATAAATTCATCAACTTTATTTAAAAATCTATAACTCTAACAACTTTATTCACTACTTGTTGAAAACTCCAAAAGCTTCAACTATCTTCAAGCCCTAACTCCATGCAGAAATCACGTATTCATTGTGAAAAATAACCAACTTATGGTTTTTCTTAAAGCAGAAGAAACAATTTACAAGGTGGGATTGGTTTAGGAAAAGGGAAAAACACAGAAATCTCTCAGAAAGATTTTGATGGAAAACTCTGTGTGTTTGAAGAAAATTCGAAGAAGGTGATTACAATGAAAGAACTTAGGAAAAGAACAAACCCCTCTCTAATTCTCGAATAACTCAAACTTCCTTCTGACAAATAATAAAGGCAACTTTACACTTGTCACTTTTCCTAAGGTCCATCTCTAACTAAGTTTCTTTTGAAACTAACTCCATTAATTCTATCTTTACAATCCAACTATCTCCAAATATCTTTTGATTTCTTGTTCCCTATTTTTCACAATACTCTATAAATTCTGAAAGTAAATCTTAAATTTACCCAAATTCACAAATACAATATTTCCACTAATCAATAATATTTCCAATATAGATAAATTCAAAATTTACTAAATTTCCAAACATTCCAATTCAATTCAATGATACCCGGAATCATTCATGAATGCATGTACAATTATTTTCATATGCAAAACTTTCACTATTCACGTGTATATGTATGACATATTATGCATGAGCATAGAAAAATGCACTTCTAAGCTCTCATTAATCACTCATATTTATTATTCTAGCCTCCCACAGGTGATGGGATGTTACAAATACTACCATCTTCAACATCCCCGTTATCATCCTGAAAACCAATAAAAGAACTTCCACTATCAATTTCGTCATTTAATCTTTTCCTTTTATCTTTCTAATGCTGATATTCTTCAAGCAAAGTCTTCATTTTTCATTTGACATCATGACTCACTTTCTTTCAAGGCTCCACATCACCTTTGATCCCAACTAAGTGCTTCTTTAATCTAGTGATTCTCCCACCTTTCAAATGTTTGATACAATACAAACAAACAGTATGGTTCTTCATTCCAAAAACCAATATAGCTTAAGCCTAAACTGGATCATCGAATCTTCCTATACCTAAAGAGACTGAATTATTAGGTGCACTTAAAGTTCCCTCTATTTATCTATAAAAATAAATGAAGACATACATTAAAATTAACTTACTAACTTCATATCAAAATCAAGTTACGTATAATAATATAAAGAAATAGAGCAACAACAATTTCTCAATAATCATACGATATATACAATGCAAGGGAACTTCATAAACTTATATAAATGATTCCTTAAGGAAATGATTAAGCAAATTATATCCAAGAATTTATCATATTTCTTAACCCAAACTTCAAATATATACATTGATTACTACACTTTCACATCTATAATTCATTTTGTGTGATTATATAAGTTAAAAATAAAGTCACAACTCATAATTATAACTCATTTTGTATAATTACATAATTCAACTATAAAAATCACTATTATAACTGTTTTGTATGATTACATAATTTAACCAGAACTCACAACTATAACTTATTTTGTTTGATTACATAATTTAAACATAAACTCATAAATCGTATGTATAACTCAATTTGTGTAATCACATAATTCAACTATAAAGTCATAAATATAACTCATTTTGTGTGATTATATGATTCAAACATAAACTCTAATTTTTAGCTTAATTTTTGTAATCACATAATTCAACCTAAATTAACTAACCCATTTTGTATGATTACATAATTTATAATAAAGACCAACATTTAATTCAATATTTCTCAAATTTCAAACAATAACACAAACTTCAATTTTGTATTGAATGAATGAATCCCCAATTTCTATAATCCAAACAGCATAAATGACAAAACATATCTAAAATTTCAAATTCCAAATATTGTAATTCTATATAAAATACTTAGTCTCATTCCTTAATTTTTAAAATTTAGATAAAACAAACGCATTTATCTGATATCCTTAATTTCCAAAATGCAATTTTCAAACTCACAAGCCACAATTTACAACTATAAGTCATTCACACTATTAGACACATAACAACTACTCAATTATGAATTAACCTAACACTCAACATTCAAGCAACACATCATAACACAAATCAGCAGTTGGCGCACTACACTATATACATTTTATTTTTTCAATTGTTTAAGGCTAAATTAGAATAGTTAATTTGCATTTTACAACTACAACCCTAAGGTTTGAACAGGCGACAGTGGCAGAGGTAGGACCATGAGGTGACTAGAGGCAAGGTGAGGAAAGACTACTGGCGAAGCGAGGGGGGCGAGTCAGGCCACTGGATGAGTAGGCGACTGCAGTGCACAAGCAAGGTGAGGCACAGGCAAGGCAAGGCACAGGCTAGACAAGACCATGCAACAAAACAGGCGGATAAGGTGGGTGGTGGAGTGAGCAGAAGCAAACTAGAGGTAGCTGGATGTATGGTGGGGGGTCGGGTTATGGGTAGGTTAAAATGTTTAGGGTTATTTTTTTAAAAAATTACACATTACTCATGTTTATGATGTTATGCAAAGGTTGCTTATAATCTAAACCATAAACCCAACTGAGAACTTTCTATACCTTAGAAACTGTAAAAGGTCCCAATTGAAGGCATAAGGACTTATTATCTAATATTAGCTATTGGTTATCACCCGTATATAATACAAACTCTCTATATACCTTCAATGTCTAGAAACTTAATTTTTGTTTCTAAACTTAATGAAAGTGGGTTTACTTTTAAGTTTGGTGATGGTTGTTTCAATTTATTTAACATGATTCCATTACTGATTATGGAATTCTTATGGATGGTTTATATAAATCAAAACATGATGTTAATTTTCTGAATCCCCGTTTTTTGTTTACCATACTATGGGAATTAAGTGAAGCATAATGAATGATAATTCAGCTTACTTGTGGCACAAATGTTTAGATCATATATCTAAAGAAAGATTAGAAAGAGAGGTAAAGAATGAAATTCTTTACAATTAAGATTTTGCTGATCTCGGTATATTTGTGGATTGCATTAAAGGAAAACAAACCAAACATAAAAAGAAAGAAGTCATAAGTACTCAACTTCTGGAATTATAGACACCAATATATATAGACCTTTTGACACTCCATCTTTGGTAGAGAAAAGTATTTATCACCTTTATAGATGCTTTTTCATATTATGGATATATCTATTAGCCTTATAAAAAATCTCAAGCTATAGATGCCCTTGAGATGTTTGTAATCAAGGTTGAAAGGTAATTAGATTAAAAAAAGTGAAAATTGTAAGATCTGATAGAGATGGTGAATATTATGAAAAAAATGATGAATTAGGACAATGTCTAAGTCTATTCGTAAATTTTCTTGAGAAAGATGAAATATGTACACAATATACCATATCAGACACACTTCATCAAAATGGTGTGGAAAAAAGATGTAATAGAACATTAATAGATAGGAGTATGATGAGTAATTTCTTATCACTTAAAACCTTGTGGATGCATGCACTTAAAACTGTTGTGTATTTACTGAATATGATTCCTAGTAAGGCAGTCCCTAAAACTACTTTTGAGTTATAGACTAATAGGAAACCTAGTATGAAGCATCTGTATATCTTGGGTTATCTAGTAGAAGCAAGAGTTTATAATCTACATGAAAGGAAATTAGATTCTAGAACAGTTATTGGTTACCCAAAGAAATCTAAAGATTATATGTTTTATTGTCCAAAATATAGTCTAAGAATTATTTAAACAACTAATGCCAAGTTCATTTAAAATGATGAAGGTAGTGGGAGTGCAGAAAAAATAAGTTTTGGATATTAGAAAAATAAGGGTTAAGGCTCCATTACCCATAAATGTCCCAGTATCCATAACTTTGCCAAATATTGTTCAAGTATTGGAAGAACAAAATGATCCTGTATAACATTTAGATGAAACAACACCTAATGAAAGAACTATACCGATTTACAAAAATGAACTACTTAGAATAGCTTTAAACAAACCTATAAGAATAAGGAGATCAATTATTCCAAATTACTATTTGGTTTATTTGTAAGAGTCAGATTTTATTATGGTATTAATAAGGATCCTATTTCGTTTTCACAAGCTATAGAAAGTGACAAGTTTGATAAATGGATTGATGCTATAAAAGATGAGTTAAATTCAATGGCACAAGCAATGTTTAAGATCTCATTGATTTGCCTGAATGATCTAACAATTGAGATGTAAATGAGTTTTTAAAACCAAACATGACTCGGATGCTAATATTGAATGAGATAAAGCTAGACTTATTGCTGAAGATTATACTCAAAATGATGACATTGATTATAAAGAGACCTTTTCACTTATCTTAAAGAATGGCCTGTTGAGAATAATTATGGCATTAGTGGCACAATTCAACATAGACCTACATCAAATGGATTGAGGAATTTTTTTTTTAAATTCTGATATCAAGGAGGAAGTTTATATGGATCAATCTAAAAGTTTTTTCATTGAAGGAAAAGATCAAATGATACATAAACTTAAAAGATAAATATATAGGCTTAAACAAGCTTCTCGACAATGGTATATTAAGTTTAGTGATATCATAACACATTTTGGTTTTTAGAAAAAAAAAATAATTATTGATCAATGAATCTATCAAAAGAACAATAAGAGTAAGTTTATATTCCTAATTTTATATATTAATGATATTTTACTTGTTAGTAATGATTTTCACTTAAAGATTTCATCTATAAGAATTTTGAAATAAAAGATATGGGATAAGCATCCTATGTGATAAGAATTTTAATATTCTGAAATAGATCATAAGAATTATTAAGATTGACTCAGAAAGATCATGTCAAAAGAATTCTTAAGAGATTTAATATGAACAAATATTCAGTGGGAATTGTCCTAATACAAAAAGGGGATAAATTTAGTCTCATGCAATATCCAAAGAATGATATGAAACGTAAATAAATGGATTTTATTCCATATGCTTCTATTATTTGCAGTTTGATGTATTTGTAAACATGCACAAAACTTGATATTAGCTTTTGTAGCTAGAATGCTAGACATATATCAATGTAATCCTACTATAGACCATTTGAAAGCTTCAAAGAAAGTCTTAAGGTATCATTAAGGAACTAAGGATTATATGCTCATGTATAGAATGTCTAATTCATTAGAAATGATTAGATATTCAGATTTTGTTTGATGCATTGATACTAGAAAATCAACGTATGACTAATTGTTTCTACTAACAAAGGGAGCAATTTAATGGAAAAGTTCTAAACATTCTGTAATTGCTTCATCCACTATAGAAGCAAAATTTGTAGCTTATTTTATGGATATAATACATGCCTTATACCTGCAAAATTTTATTTCAGGGCTTTGAGTTATCGACATCATTACTAAGTTGTTGAAAATTTATTGTCTACAACAATTTTATTCTCGAAAAATGACATGTACTCTATAGTTGATAAACATATGGAGTTGAAGTATTTTGTTGTAAAGGAGAAAATTCAAAAATCAAGAACATATTAAGACTAAGGGGGCGTTTGGTTTGAGGGTTTGGGAATGAAGGAATGAAATAATTGCAAAAAATAGTGTTTGCTTTGGGGTTTTCAATTCCAAGGGAATGGATTTATTCCATTAAATTTGGGAATCTACTAAACCCTCCAAAGGGGGTGGGTATCAAGTTTTCATTCCAATCTAGTGGTTACTAT
>JAOTBA010000204.1:12695289-12721503 GCA_025629845.1 Erythroxylum squamatum
ATTCATAAGTGACATCAAAATACAGTAATTCCCACACTAGATACCTTGGTAATCTCAAGTCTAAGGATCAATTATATAACCATTATTATGAGATAGTTCATAGATACATAAGTAATATTCCATTCAGAATTCTCATAATTGAGTTAATTCAGTAACTTATTCTCTAATAATCACCCACACATTAGTTTAAGTATCTCTATACTTTAATTTATGAGATCAGTTACTTTCTTCATAAGAAAGAAACATAATGTGTGCTAGTTTTACCGTTTCAATAATATCCAATCTTAATAAAACTACAACTAGGAACATTTAGGAATAACACATAAGTGTAAATTGAATATCATAATTATGATCTCATCATAATTTCAATTACATAGTAATTATTTCAAGGATTTTATCTTTAGTATGAAAACATAAAATATTAATTAAATTAATACATAAAGATAAATAAAGCCTTTTTATTAATTAAAATTAATGTCATACATTAATTTGCATCTAATTGATTGGCTGCAACGGCATAAACTAACAAAATACATATTGAACATTAACATATAAAGGTATTTGAAATTAACCCTAACATGCCCAAATATTTAAATTAAACTATAAACCCTAACATTCAATGCTGACATAACATGAGTTTATTATATAATGTGGGTCTTACTATACCATAATTAATTTAGATACTTTTCAAATTTTAATTATATTCACTAATTAATAATTAATATAAATTAACTTAAACAATCTTACTTAATCATGATTTTCTTAAATTTAATTAAAAACATTAATTACCAAACCATAATGTCCAAATTTTGTAAACAAAGTCGATGCCTATTTGAAATTCATCGTCTCCCTCACTCTCGTGACTTATCTTCCAATAGAGTTTTGTTGATATCTGAAATTCGTTCATCCATCATCTCTATCATGCGACATCGTCCCCCTTAACACAGCTTCTCCTTCCCCTTATCACACGACTTCATTATCTATTACATGTAATTTTTACCCTAAAATTTGTAGAGAAAACTATTAAGAAGTCCAACGCAGTTAGTTTTCTTTTTAATTTCTCAATTTCCATTTCAGAAAGCTATGAAATTTTAATCATATAGACTATTGAAATTATCATTATAATCATCCAATTTCATTAGCCCACATATAGGTAGGTAATTAAAGAACTTGCTAAACACAATTCACATTGAAGTCCATTGGGTAGCTATGAAACTTTTAAGCTTTAACATAATAAGATTTGGTAGAGTTTCTTTTCCCTAGTGATTATTATAAAGCAAATCATTAGCTTTGGACTTTATGAATCAATTAATTGTTATTACATTTCATCTGATTCACATTTGTATAATTTATTCAATATTTTAAAATACTTTTTGTAACAACCTGTTACCTGCGGGAAGGTTAGAATAGTAAATATGAGTTATCAATGAGAGTTTAGAAATGCTTTTTTTCATGCTCATGGATAATATGTCATACACATACACATGAATAGTGAAGTTGTTGCACATGAAAATAATTATACATGCATTCATGAGTAATTCCGGGTATAATTGGATTGAGTTGTGATTTTTAAGAATTTTGAGAATTTTGAATTTATTTATATTGGAAATATTATTGATTAGTGGAAATATTGTATTTGTGAATTTTGGATTTATTTTCTGAATTTATAGAGTATTTTGGAAAATAGGAATAGGAATTAATTATATTTGGAGATAATTAGATTGTAAAGATGGGAGTTAAAGAGTTTAGTTCAAAAAAAACTTGGTTAGAGCTTAGACCTTAGGAAAGTGACAAGTGTTAAGTTGCTTTTTGTACCTTTGCTATAAGTAGGTTACTGTTCTTTGAGAGTTAAAAGGTTAAGTTTTGTCCAGATGACTTATTCATCATCACCTTCTTCGAATTTCCTCCCAATACACCAAGTTTTTCATCAAACACCTTCTAAGAGATTTTTGTGTTTTTCCTTTTCCTATACCAAACCCACCTTGCTTTTTGTGCCTTCCACCATAAGAAAAACCAAAAGCTGGTCATTGTACACAGTGAAATACGTTAATTGCATGGAGTTTAGGGCTTGAAGATAATTGAAAATTTTGGAGTTTTCAGCAAGTAAGTAGTGAATAATCCTTTAGAGTTGGGGATTATGAAATTAATTTGATGAATTACTGTCATCTGCATGGAAAATGGCATTTACGTGTATATTCATAAATACTGTGTTGTTGGGATGAAAAATTTGGTTATAGTGTTAATTTAGTTTTTGAAAGATTGTTAGTGATTAGATGATGTAAAAATGATTTTGGAGTTAGAAATAGCATTGAAATAGTGTATAGGGTTAGTGTAGAAGATTAAAGTTTGGAAAGGTGAAATATGCTCTGTTTCTTCACTGTGCATATATATAAATATATAAGTGTATATGTGATTATATTTGTATATGTGAGTTGATGAATTCTTTAGTGATGATCAAGAAAATGGTTTTTGAGTGTAAGAGTAGTTGTAAAATGATAGTCTGAGATGGAATGAGTGTTTAAATGGAAGTTGAGAGGAAACATGGAGATAGAGAATGAAAGTTGGAAATGCAGATAGTTGACAGAGTATGAATAGGTTGAATTTAAGTTTTTGGCTTTTGAGGATTTTGATTTAAACTTGTATAATTTGGAGTAGTATGAATTTATGGTGAATGAGTTGAATGAAATGGAGTAGAAAGACTAGAAAAAAAATTGAAGTGTTGGATTTGAAAAATGGAAGTCATCTGGAAATTTTCCGGGAATGAATAGTAACAGTGTTGATTTTTTTATCTGAAACTTCCGTGAATTAATTGTACTGATTTAGATAGATTTTGACAAAATTATCTTCGTAGAATTTGTAGATCTTTCTTTCATCTTTCCAACGATATATACTATGAAATTTTTGGACATGTGAGTTGAAAGTTATGATCCTTATAAGGGGAGATGCTCAGGAGTATAGATAGTATCGTCTGTGATGACATCATATCGTCTGTGATGACGTCATATCGTCTGTGAAGACGTATCATTTGTGATGGTATCATATTGTCTGTGATGACATCATATCGTCTGTGAAAACGTCATATCATTTGTGAAGACATATCGTCTGTGACGACGTCATATTGTCTGTGATGATGTCATATCATCTATGGTTGACTTTTTGCTTCTTCTTATGTTGACCGAAACTAGACGTATCGTCTGTGATGATGTCATATCGTCTATGGTTGACTTTTTACCTCTTCTTATGTTGACCGAAACTTCTTCTGTGCACTGTTCATCTGATCCTATCATCTAGTCCATTTTTGACCCTACCATTTTATCTTGAAGTCCTCTTTAAAACCATCCTAAGAACACCTTAATCTGGTATCTCTAGAGAAAGTTATGGCTGTTGTCCCGAAACAGGTTCATTGTGATTGAGGACAAAACTAGGTTTGGTTCTTTTACCCATAACTTTTTCTCTAGACACCCAAATGACTTGATTCTTGAACCAATAGATTCCTAACTCATTTTCTACCTCTCCATAAAAATTGGTAGCTTTCTAAATTGAATTGGAAAAGATTGATCAAATGAAAATGTGGAATCTGTTGGAACAGTGAAAATAGGAATTATCATACTGAGCACCCTTCAGTATTTTGATTCTATTTGGACCTATAGGATTCCAAATGAGATGATCCCAATCGTGACTAGTGGAGAAGAAATCACAAATCTTTTAGGGTTGGTTCAAGGTTTATGAAGGAAGAAAAATTCAACGAGTTTTTTTGAAACCCTTACTTTTCTTGTTTCTAGTTTCCTATTATTTATTTAGGATTAATGGTTGAATTCTAGTTTTGTTATGTTGTTTTGATTATTTGGGATGTTATTTTAATTCAATTGATTACCATGTGAATTTAATACTTATACAATTGTTGGAATTTTGATGTCAAGTTTTAGTTGTTGATTGTGTTTCTTTGTGCTTGACGCATTGAGCTGGTTCAATTTCTAAAAGTATAAAGGAACAAATAGAAACTAGCTGGTTGGTTTTCTGCTATTAATTTGTTAAATGTCTCAGATTTTCTTAGATATGTCGAAATCATATGACTAAACTAAAATTCAAAACTTACTTGTTCATTTGTAAATATTAGGTTAGATTTATATTTTATTTCTTTGATTCCTAAATTTGATTCGTTTCAACACCGAACACCCCCTCCTTCTTTTTATTTATGTATTAGCTTAGAATAATTCATAGGCTTCCATAATTATAATTGTTTTAGTTTTGGATTTCTTTTATATTTCTATGTAAAGTTAGTTGTATGAATATAGCTTAATGTATTGTGCTCAAAATAACCATGTATTATAAAATTGGATTTTATTTTTGTTCTAAGAATATATTGTAAGTTTATGTTATTAAGTTTTGATGTTGTATCTTATTTATGTGGTTAAAAAGGACATTATGTGTTTATGCGTTGATGATGTCATTTTCATATGAGCGAAATTATTAGGATGTAATTGTTTCTTTATAAAAAATTCTAAACTTTTACAAATTTTGCAATTATAGCCCGAACTTTAAAAAGTGAATAAAATACTTAAACTTTCAATTTTTTAATTCTAGCTTGACGTTAATGTGTCCGTTATCTTTGCTAACGTGGCACTGCAATGTGTCCAGGTACCCTAATTAATCAGACACGTCAGCCTAATTAACAGAAGTGATTTAAATTAATGAAACGATCTCAAACGACATCGTTTTAACAAGAGTAAATCCTATCTTTTGATCACTCCTCCCAGGTGCACGAAATCCCTAAGTATTTTGACATTATTTCGTCCCTCCTTTTTGTGTATTCCTTTCCTTCCCTTCCCTTTCTTTCTCTCTGTGTTTGTAAGAGAAATTTGAATCTTTCGTCATAAAAATTCCATCTTTTCTTGTTGTTTTTTTGTTTTACATACCATCACTTTCTTTGCCACCCCATCTTCTTATTCACTCTCTTTTGCTACTCCAAACTTGCCTTTTTTTCATAGAGAGCTTATAGCGACGTAGCTTATGGTAGTTGGTGAGTGGTTCTAATCCTGTTGGAAGCCTTGGTGTTTGTTGTTGGGTTATTTCTGTCCAAAGCACTATATTTTCTTGGGGTAATTTATTCCTTTAGATGGTGATTTCACTGCCCTTTTTCGAAGTTTATTCCTTTCTTTTTGTGTACACTTCCTTTGTTCTTTTTGTTTTCTTCCATCTGTACTTGTGTTGGTTTGATATCTTCCCCATTGAATGAAATTCCTTTTTAATTCTCCTTCACTATTTTTTCTGCTTAGGCTTATCCAACTTCCGTATGTTTTTTATTCCCTTTTAACAATATTTTCAATCTTTGGAATGGACAAGCTTTAGAGCACGATTTTTGTCTCCTGGACACTTCTGTTTCTTAGGTTTGTACTTTCTACGAGGAGACTTCTGTTTTGTGATTCTGGGAGGAGGGATCAAAAGATAAGATTTACTCTTGTTGAAATGATGTCATTTTAGTTTTTATCATGAAACGACATTGTTTCATTAATCTAAGTCACTTATGTTAATTAGGCTAACGTGTCTGATTAACTAGAGTATCTAGACACGTGGTAGTTCCATGTTAGCAAAGATAACGGAGATACTAACGTCGAGCTATAATTGCAAAATCGACAAAAGATTAGAATTTTTTGTAATTAACCCTTATTTCTTTTAAAAGTTTGTAATTAATAAACTAGATTAGTAAATTAACTTTTCTCGTGGGATCGATTCTTATTTGCTCTATACTACATTGTTTAATACATTTGTTTAATAAATTGAAAGTAAATAAGGATTTAATTTGTATATGCCTAACAACATGTACCAATCATGTTTCAAAATGTGTTACATGACTTAAATACACTTCATAGGCTCTAACGAACACACTCATTAAGTATATGCTTTTAAATGCAATTAACCCTACGAGTCATACATTTATTTTATAGGTTATGATTGCTTGCTTTTGTATTTTCCATAACTAAGTTGTAACTTTTTAAAAGCTAAGTACACAGTTGATAAGTTTCACTTACCTAACAAGCAAACAAGTCCCAATTCAAGTTTTTTTTTAATATGTTGATTGTTTAACATAATTAGAGTTTCACTTACGAAATTTTTTACTTATAATGATAAGACCTGATGTTGGAATATCAACTAGTTTACTTGTGTTAAGTCCTTAAGGTAACTCTTGATCCTAATTCTTATTAAAACCACATAAGATATGTGCATTACATTGAAGCAAAAAGTAAAGAAATCATTACTCTACTTTTTCGATTTAATTTGTACGAGGAAGATATTAGAATCAACATTTAAGGTTTCTTATTATGGGGTTTACTGATTTAAGAAATTAAATTTTTTATTAAATTTAAGATAATTATGATTAAATAATATTATTAAAATTAATATATATTTTTTAGTTTTATTTATAATTTCATGAATATAATAAGAACTTAAAATTTTAAAATAATTTATGATTGTATCTCAATTTTACGTGGACTAGTTAGAACCGTGCTAAAAAAATAAAAACTTGTATTATAACATATTTTTGTTCTTTTAAAATTTAATTTCAACATTAGTTTATTTTGAAGGTTATGAAATTTTAGGATTGAACTTGTATTTTAATAAAAATTTTAAAACAAAAAATATACTTTTTCCCTATATTAATTGATCATTGCTATGGCCATGTCTATGTGCTTTTCTCGATTGACAGTAGAATAAGAACTATTCAATGATATTTTGTTTAACATTTGGGGGAGCTTTTATCATAAAGTTATAAATGTTACGGATGGAACAGTAAGTTGGTTTATGTGTTGAGTTTTTTAAGTACGAGGTGTTGAATTTAAAGAAGCCTCCAAATGACTTGGGGGAAAAACTTATGACAAAAGGGTCACTTTTAACTCTAAATTTTACACCAATCAACAAGTATGACTCAAATATTCGGACGTTAACAATGCTAACCCTAACATTTTAAAAATGTTCAATTGTAACCGAAGCCTAACGAAAAATTCAAAATGCTCTGTTAAGTGTCAGGTCAACGTTTACCTGGCACTTAACAATTATTATTCTAATCAAATTGGTAAGTCATTGTCGCCATGTTGACACTAACGAGGTAACTGGGACCCTTTTTAATTAAATTAAATATATTTTATTTATTAATAAGAGTGTGGGGCCCATTTTTAATTAAACGTTAATCAAATTGTAACCTTAAGGATTAGATGACTGATTATTTTCTTAACCTTAACAAAGTTTAATCATGTCATTAGTTCAAACTAACTTAACAATTATCATTAAGTTAAAAAAGATTTAGTTAAAACAAAATTAATAATTAATGAAGCATATGAATATGACAGTGTTTTGGAACTGTGTCATCATGTCTTCAGCAACCTTATGATAATCAAACATCATTCTCCATTCGTGCCATTATTAGTGGTCACCAGCAATGAAGTTGGTCAACAGAAGCACTATTCACACAATGTAGTGGTGAACAATCCTCGAGAGAGTCGTGAGCATCGAAGCGTGTTGAGATAACTGAGGTATGTTACATTTGATTATTGTCGTCTGTTAGGTATTTTTGTGTATTTAGGATGCTTTCTTCTTGTGGGCTGCACATGCGGTCATTGTTCTGTGTTAGATAACGGTTGTTGTCGTTAGTTTATTGTTAGGTATGGTCCCGAATGTTTGTTTGGATGGTTTCTGGTCCCCTTTGTGGTCCAATAATGTTTGTTGTGGATGTTTTGTGGTATGCACATGCTCCTTCCCCTAGACAAGGAAATAACACTTATGTATTCTTTTCTTCAATTTCTATGTAACATGAATGCTAGGAATTTGTAAACTATATCCCACGTTGTGACACTTGCTCTTTAACTTTTTTTTTCTCAGAAAATAGCCAATTTATGAAGCCTAAAGCTTTGCCTAATATAAATTCAAAGTTTTGATATGAAATTACATAATTTGCATATGCAATACTCTTTTTTTTACTTTTTTATCCTTATTTTGTCTTATATCCTATAAAATTTTCATTTGAATAACTATACTAAGAGGTTTGTTATGTTGCATTAAAAACCTCCATGTTCATCCATTATTTTGAAAGTTGTTTTGATGCTTTGGCATCTATTCCATCTCTTAAAATAGTCTCCCTTCTTCATTGGTACTAATATCCCGTCACTGAAATTGCAGAGGTCATAGGTATAGATGGTAGACCATATACTTTCAGTTTTTTTTATAATTACATTACTTTTTTCATTTAAACTTGTGTGTATGCTTATGTTATGTAGGTTTTAATGGCTCAATATGGAAGTATACCACTTTCATTGGGGAAATTTTATGATGGAGGCTGAATTGACATATGTTGGTGGGGATCTTGCTACATTTGACAAAATTGTTGTTGACTTTGTTAGTTATTGACAAATAAATAAGATGGGAATGGAGTTAAGGTATGATAAAATTGATAAGGCATATTATAGAGAGCCTGGTGTAAACTTTAAGGACTCATTGAAAGTTATCAACTTAAATGAAAGTTATATTACACTAGCAAAGCTAATGCAAATACATGGGATTGTTGATGTATATGTAACTCATCATGTAGACACACATATCCATGCTATTGATGATGATGATGAGAACATAAAGGGGCAGGGTGCAAAAGGGGATGAGAATATGGAGGAAGAAGCTACAAAAATGGAAGAGAATTTGGATAAAGAAGGTGCACAAACAAATGAGAATGTGGAGGGAGAAGATACACAAATGGATGAGAATTCGGAGCGAGAAGTTATAGAAACAGAAGTGAATGTGGAGGAACAGAGTGCACAGTTTCAATTAAACTTTCAAACGTATGAGAATGTAGAGGGAGAAGGTCCACAAACAAATGAGAATGTGGAGGGTGAAGATGCACAAATAGATGACAATTTGGAGGAAGAAGGTGCAGAAATGGATGTGAATGTGGAGGAACATAGTGCATAGTTTTAATCAAAATTTTCATAAGACACGTGAAATTAATATCAACCATTACATTGTTCAAATTCAACACAATATCCTTATAACATATTTACAAATAAAAAGTAATACAGTCATAAGTAATCCTATTACAATAACAATGTTCATTAACAAACACTTAATTTATTTTTTCTTTTTTCTCGATAAATGTATGTCCTCCTTCAAAAGATTCATTTTTTTTCAAACTCTTTTATTGTGCTTCTTTTAAGCTCTTCCTTTGATATTGATAATTCACTCCTTAAATTTTGAATCACTTCAACAACTCTTTCACTAAATTCTTCATCGTACCATTTGAAAAGCTTGCATCTACCAACCTACAACATTCAATTCAATTTCAGTAAAAAAAACCTTAAACAAAGTTTAACATTCAACTATATTAATCTAATAGCAATAAATTCTCACCGGATAATTGAGGCATCCATAAAATCTTCAACGAGGATTACGATCACTCCATGATGTCCTCAATGGGGCCTTTAGCCCACAATAGCAAACCACATTGTCAGACTTTAAACTCACTGTTGCATTCATCGATGATAATGATTCCATCTGCATACTTAAAAGATGATAATAAGATAATACATGATTGGGTTAAAATGCAACCTACAACCATGAATGTTTATCAACAGATTTCCTAGAAGCTAAGTTCTCAAAAGCCATGGACAATGCAATGGAGGTGATATTTTATGTTGTAGAAGGAAAAAAATGATAGTGTAAAGAGTTCAATTGCCTTAAGATCTCTCTATTATAGATATGTTATTATCTATATAGATCAAGTTATCAAATTACATTTATGTTGGACTAAAATCACTATATCCCACTTCCATCTCCATATTGGAATCAGTAGATGTAATAAATCACTCTAAGATACACACTAAGTTGCCATTATTTGAGTCGTACATCAAGAATTATCTAAACATGGGGCTAACGTAAAAATTAATAAGTTGGCAATATTAAAGTATTTGAGATGAACATATAAAGCACAAAATAAGCACGAAATCAATTTCTCAGTTGAGAAAGAACTAGATTTGATTCTAAGTAGGGTAAAAATCATGATGTACTCCAAGGCTACTAGATTGTGGGCAAATACTACAAAAATTGTAAGTAACTCTTGCTCCGAGGCTATTAGAATGTGGGAAAATACTTAGCTCACTTCTAACTAAGTGACATAAAGGATGAAACTTGAGATTCCTCTCGCTGTGATTCTCAACCAAGATCAACGACCATGACATGATATAATTTCAATAAGGACATAACAAATCAATTAATGAAAGTATCTAAGTACACCTGAATCCCTTCACCATCCCAAGCTTTTTCCAATAAGACCAAGCATTATTGCACCCTTTATTGGAAAGGAATATAACCACTTAAGAAAAAACTATTCCAAAAATTAGCCGCAAACTAAATCTTGCATTTAAGCAATTAATAATGTCAAACCAAAACATCCATTAACTGCAAACATATATATGAATCTTGAACTAATCTGCAAGGACATGCATCTTCTCCTCCTTTTATATCCACAAAGATGACAATTTGAAGATTTATACTCTGCATGTGGTTACCACAATATCTACCACCATTAAGAAATGCAAGATCCAAATGGATTAATAAGATCTAAATAGATTGATATGAACATTTATATCAATAAGTGTATAATCATATATCATAAATGAGATAGGAAATAAATATTCAATATTATCATAAACGAGAACGCAAACTATTTGTAATCAAAAGCTCCTTTCATTTACAAATATATAGAACAAAAAAGTGAAAAAGAAAAATAAGAAAACAAAATAATATTGTTTTTTGAGTTTTCCTTCCTTCATCTCTTCTACTAGAAAATATATAAAAATTAATGCATAGACCATTACCTAGAAATGGACATCACTTAACCAAGTTGTGACATAAGTTTAAAAAATTGATCATTTTTAAATACTAACCTACAAAAAAAATAATGGCAAAAACCTCCACAAGCTTGTTAATTACAAGCTGGGAAGCATTAAAAGAGGGCATTTGTAAGGTGAATAATGAACATTATGGTCACTTGATTGAGGAAGCACAAGACAATCTGCATGCTTGGACAAATAAGCATGGTCTTTCATTCCTGCATATCAAAAATTTGAACACTAATTTTTTGTTCTACAATCCAAATTGTCTAACATATCCCCAAAAATAAGGACATTAGCAAGCAAGAAGCTAACAGAGAATAATCAAACAAAAAGACCAACCAATTTAATTAAGTCCCTCGAAACAAGTGTGAAGGCTCATAGAGGAAAGGTATCAATATGCAAACCTCATGAAAGAGAGAATTTTCGGGTCCTCTCCTAGCAAAATATCAAGCAAATAAACAAGGTCAGATAAAAGTCACTAAATATCAGGGTCCAAAAAGATAATCACACATGTTCTTGAAATATTACCAAACGAGTTAGGGTTTGTGCTTGTTAATTCTTTAACATGAAATGCCAATGGTAGTAAAAGATGCTAAAACTAAACAACCAATTATTTCTACCAAACTCCTAGTACAAGCCACCAAAAGGAAGATCAAGACGATGAACACAACATAACTCACATAAGCACTCACCTGTGAACAATGATGCTTGCGGCGAATTCTCTCCTAAACAGACAGTGATAGATTGATTTCACACGAAAAATGAAACAAGGAGAGTCAGCGAAATGAGGAGGGTTGGACGGAGACTGAAAACTACACGATGCGTAAACAAAATTTTTAATCCTTTTGTTTTTATTTTATTATTAATAGTATGGGACCCACATGTAATTAAACGTTAATCAGCTCGTTAACGTTAACCCACCATTTTTGTTAAGCAGAAGAATAAAAAAACTGGTAAATTAACAAAATGATGAATGTTTTTAAAATGTTATAGTTAAAATTGTTAACGTCCGAATGTTTGGATTGGTATAAAACTTAACAGTTAAAAGTGACCCCTTTGTCAAAAACTTATTAATCGTAAGCCCAAAAATCGCAACCTACTACTAATATGAATCTTATAGTGATTATTATAAGTAAATTAAAAATTATTATTATTAATGATCAAATAATGGCCAAATTTTTCCCAATAGCTACATAACAATAATTATGTTCCTTACAAATGATATTTTGTTTTGTGGGCCATCGGCAAAATGATATCATATTGTATTTTAATATTTTTAAAACGACATTAATGTCACTTAAATTATAAAAAATTGTAATTTGACAATTTTTAGTAATTAGACCATTAATTTATATAACTTTTAATTAGATAATCTAAACTTTAATTTGATTTTAAAAATAATTTATTTAGACATTAATCTTGTACCTGAACATTTCATAGCAAGCTTTAAATTTACGTTATTTAAAATATAATGAGCATCATTTTAATAAAATTAAAGTACTAAGCAATAAGAGATAAACTTTTTGTAAACATTAACAATAAAAATGGGCGAAGCCTATCGATTTTCACGTTCCCATTGAATCCCAACAGTTGTTGTGTACCCAGAGTGTATAGTTTATAATCACAGTACTCAAGACTTGACAAGGAGTATGCTCGTCAATTTCCAACACACTATTAACAAAAAGAACAGGCGTATCTCAGAATTTCACTTCTCTGTCTTCTAATTAAGTAGAAAAGATCATATCATACATCATTAGCCACAGCAGCTTTCTGCTGTACTTGAAAGAATCCTATTTCCTATAGTATGTAAGCTGAAAGAGAAGGCAGCACTATTGACCTCACCTAGTGGAAGTGTTATCAGTAGTCGGCCAATCCCAGGAAAGCTCATCATCGTGTGCAATCTTAATATTCGCTCATATGATCACTTGTTTCAAGATTGTAACGGTTCTTGGACTGCCCGTATATTGCATTCTCCAACTGATCGCTAAAAGATACAACCTACCATTATTGTAGTTACCTATTAAACGATGCCGAGTTATCATCACAGTGGCCTCTCCAAGCACTCCCACTTTCAGTCCTACTACAAGCTTGATTAGGAACTGGCAGATTAGCAAGATCACCATCCAAGCTCATCTGTTGCACTTCAGCAGATGACAGTATCTTAATGCTCTGAGCACAACTTACGAACTCCCTACAACCAATTCAAAAGGCAGCAATTAAGAACATAAACATCTGACGATGTAAAAACACTTGTATAAAATTCAAGCTCTTTTTCTTACTCCCAAGGATCATCACCAACAAGGAGTATATCATTCTCATGATCCACATAAACTAGTTTCCAGTCAGAACTCTGTGGATCTTCAAGCTGTCCTTCAATACCAAACATGCGAGCCAGATCATGTCTAAGTTCATCATATCCTATGTACCGGGTGATATCAATAGATCTTCCTACTGAGCCACGCTTTTGAACCTTCAAACTCAAAGGCCAGTGTCAGGTATTCGATGCAGAAGTAAAATCTATTGCCAGTGTAAGGTACAAAATGCTGAACTAAAAAATGTCAATGGAAGGTAGTCAAATAACATTAGAAAGAAACTATTTAATCGTTATGTTGATTAGGAAATTGTTTAATAATACCACTATAGTGCCAAAGAAAGGTATTACTGCAAATAACTGAATAAATTTAAAACTTCTGCTAAGTGTTATTCCCAACCACACTGTGGAATTGCATAAAAAGAACTTAAAACAGCACTAAGGGACGTAAGGCTTCACACATTCACTAAGGGAAATACGAAAAGACAAGTCCATTCTTAAGATACTAGCTATTCACTACCATATAACTTCCATTTTGTGATAAAACAAAAATTCTGCACCTCAAGCCTGAGTTTCTTATAAAATTCTATCCTGGATCTCAGGAAAGTAATAGCATCCCTTGGATGTGAGAGAATAGATGAGGATGACAAACCTTTGTATATGTTCTCATTCGTTGTGGCTGATTTCCCCATATCCCACCATTCAAAACCCCAGTATCATTGAGGGCAACATCATTGGAACATCCTGGCTTCAAAGGTATGTTCGACACCCCAAATGATTGGGAGCTTATGGGAGCAGTAGATAATTCTCTATCAATATCTCTAGGGTTACCACCATAATTTGAAAGCAAGTTCTGAAGATCCTTTTGAGAATCATATCCCCTTGATAATAAAGTGTCCGGTGCCAGACCATCAATACTAGTTGCAAGAGGAAGATTGTTCTGAGGATTTGATTGGACATCCCCTTCCAAGCCAAAGGTGGGAACAGAAAAATTATGCTGGATAGTACCAGCATCTAGGAAATATGACGTACCAGAAGAGGAAGCTTCCAATTGATCAGTTACGATACCTTTGTATTTCGGCTGCAGTTGATCTGACCATTTTGTGCTGGGAAATTCACTTTTAACATGGATATCAGACTTGCTATGCAGCCCCTGAATCAGATTACTTACGGGCTCAACTACTGAATCTACCATCATCGCTGTAAGTGGTTGTTGATTTTTATTCAGGAAGTTTGAGGGGGAAATCTGGCAATTATTTGTTGGAGGAGAGGTTGAACAAGATGGAGCATCTCCATCTGTAAGAGTGGAATGTGCTTTAAGTGCTATAGTTGGTTTCTGCAGGTTTTGGGGCTGGTTCAAGGGAAAAGTATGTACTTTCAATAGTGCTGCTGTTGACAAGCTGCTATTGCTGATTGTTTGTTGCTGAATTTGTGACAAGGACACCTGTTGGGGCTGCAAAAGTGAGTTCGTTTGAGATAGCAATTGCTGTTGCTGCTGTTGCAATCTCTGAGCCATCGGTAGATGAAGCTGTTGATCTGTGAGACCAGCTTGTGATATTTGTTGCACCTGTAGCTGTGGCTGTGGCTGTGGCTGTGCTCTCTGTGATAGGCTTTGTTGTAATACCTGCGGAGGTGATTGCTGCAATTGTGTCTGTTGTTGTCTCTGCAAAAGGCTAGATTGCTGCTCCGGTTGTTGAAACTGTGTATCTTGCGATAAAGAGGTCAGCTGATATGAACTCTTACTAGAGGGGATGCTTTGGGACTGCGTATTGCTTGCCAGTAACTGCTGTTGCTGCTGAAGCTGAGGACATACAACTGGTTGTTGTGTATTTTTATTTGGGATCTGGTTTGGCAAAATCACACCATTAGTCACAGGAGCTGATTGGTATTCTTGATGTTGCTGCTGCTGGATTTGTAGTGCCTGTTGCCGAATTTGTTGCTGTGACTGCAGTTGCAGCTGTGGTTGTGGTGATTGCCTTTGCTGTTGCTGCTGAGGATAAGGTTGCTGCGAATAAGGCTGATGCTGTTGATTCATAGGATTCTGAAATAATTGTTGGAGCGGTGGTTGTTGATTCCATCCCGTTAGTGATGGTGGCAACTGGTTGCCTTGATTTTGTGGACTTGGTTTATTAAATTGCACATTTGGTGTAGACAGTGTAGGGGATTGGAAATTGAGCAACTTGGATGGATCATCAGTGCTGAGGTTAGCATTCAAAGTATTGGAAGAAATCATGGACGGTAATAATCCTGATTGAGAAGCTGGAAACTGATTATTTTGTTGCATGCTCATCCATTGAACTAAACTCAAACCAGGGAAGATAGAGCTTGGTGCATCCTTCATGCCAAAGTCATCTGCAAGCCATGGCATAGCTCTTCTGAAAGCATTCCCACCGTCCAAGTCGTCATCTATATAAGAAGTAGTAGTAGATCAACAATGAGGAAAAACTGACACTACAGTGCAAACAATATTTTAGTGGGCTTAATGTAACTTTCCCTGATGAACAAGGTCTGAATTTACCAATCTTCACTTCAAATAAAAGAATAAGCTAGGGAGAGTAATCCAGTTGAAAAAAAATCAACAATTTATGTACCAGGAAAATGCAAGTTACTGGATGTACATGAACCCCTAACGTGAAAAGGAAAAACGGTGGGTCAAGTTTTTCTTTAGTTTCCCCACAAGCAGCTAATAAAATATCATACTCAACCTCACCCTCCACCGCCATCTTATTTTGGCTGTGAGAGCATTAACAAACAAAACCAGTTTCAAGGCAATGCAAAATTAAGATTAATTTCTTGTTTCCTTTTATCCACATATTAGCTACAAAGCATGACAAAGCAAAATAAAAAAGCATGAAAAGGAGAACTGTATTGAGATTTGACTTCAATAAGTGGTATAGAAATCACTAATTTACCTGGCATCCCTGGCTGTCTTGGGAACGTTGGTCTGAAAAATGGAGGGCATACATACAAAGGAGTTACAACAGGTTCAATCTCCCAAACAGATACACGGCTGGGCCTTTCACCAGCAGTCGATTCATCCCACCCAACCTAAAATTAGTCTGATGTAATCAATCGAGCAATTTATAAACATGCACTTGCATTTATGTGCCAATGTTTACATACAGGTGAGAGCTATCTTAATATGAAAAAATGTCTGCAAATTAATGTAATAGTACCTGAAGATTGCGCCATTGTGAATTTTTCCACCGTGCTGGATCCACATCACTGATACCAGTAATAGTACCCATGTATCTACGAACACCTGATTCTTCAGTCTCAAACATCATCCTAAATCTCATGCCAAGAGACACTTGTGTACACATTGCCTTATTATACTTGGAGAAGGGAATCACAAATTCAGCTGGACTTGCCCTATTAAGTTAAAATGTCAATAACATTCCATAGCTGTTAGTTTCAACTTTCAATACAAACAGTGATGACGGAAGCAGCACCTTGGATTGTAAAATACAGTAAATGGACTATTATTTGCAGCAGCATGAGCAGCAGCAGCAAGAATACCAATATGCATGCTGTCACTGGATATGACAGAGGAAGAGAGAGCTGATTGCTGTCTATTCGCACGCCTTATGCCCAAAAGAAGCTGTGATTTTTCATCCCTACATCAAAGTTAGGATATCTTAGCTTAAAAGGGTAATGTCCCAGCTGAAGCATTTCCTTGTGACCATCAATGTCATACCTTATAAACAGAACAGAGTCACCAGCAAAAAGTCTTTTTGTGCTAACAACGACACTCCAACCTGTAGTGAGCAGGTGCCTTTTTGGTTGACCTGCAATAGAACAAACTCCATGTATTGAGTAGATTTTAATATTGTGTTATTTTCTGCTAAAAGACCAGTAGGTATGTAGTTCCCGAGATTTCCCATTACCAAGAAGATACAGTGACAAACTTCACTAGTATGGAAAAAAAAATGTTAATGCCACATAGGTCAGATTTGACAATTTGCAAAGAGTACTTTTTGAAAGGAGTTATAGCAGGATTAAAGCATATTACAGTACAGAGATCATTTTAGAATGGCCATATCTTTTTACCATCTTGCTTACATTGTCATCTTAATTTCCATACATGATTAAGCACACAAGCAAGAAGTCACATGAGGCAATACCGCGATAAATATGTCTAAAATTCCAAGAATTGTCATGTAAATCTCTTGCTACCAGCTCCTGAGCAGGTGGTTGCATTGAATAGTCCTAAAATAACATTTATATTAAGCATTAGAAAAGAAATTACAAACAGTAACATAGAGAACCTATACATATAGGATGCAAATTTAAAAATATTGCACACACCAGGGGTGGGAAGATCTTCTCAGCCGCTCTTCGAGGTACAGAGAATCCACCATGAGTGCTTGTGTCACTGGCTGTGAGGGTTTTGCAGAAGAACTCAGCAGGTTGTTTGTTTTGATTGAGGCCCATATCAGATGCAAGTATAGCTTCTTTGTCATACTGTAAAAGATGATTTAAGTAGACTTATTTGAAAATTTCGAATCTGTTGGTGCTAAGCTTTCATGTAACGACCTCAAAAAGTTATCACAAATGGCTGACCTACTTTGCTTACAGGCTGAAGGGTCATCTGGGCATACACCTCATCAGTTTCTGGATCAGCCTGTTATTAAACATACATATAGATAAGTTGACATTTGGCTGAAGTAAATAAAAATAAGCTCGTCACTTCAAGTGTTCATATTATTCACTTTTTAACCAATAATTACGTACATTCCAGCACCTACAAGGCCAATGACTAGCAAACAAATTTACGAATAATCATATGCCATTCTGAAACAGAAGGATGCGTGGACATCAAAATCAATTTGGAACTCTTTACAAAAAGAACAGTTATGGTAAAAACAAAAGACGTAGTCATGCACAACTGGTAACAATTTTGAGACAAGAGCATAAAACAATACCGAAATTAACTTCCAAAATTTGAGATTTTGGGGCAAAGAAGATTTCATACATGCAATGTCACATTGTGAAGAATGCAGATCAACTTGGAAGGGAGGTTGGGATAATTTGGCATCAAATCAGTCTCCTTTTGCATTGATGCTGCAACCTGAAAGTAATAGAGCCAGAGACTTCTTCATCAGTAACAATAAAAGGAATTAGTTACTTAGATTTAAGGAAGGCAACATACTTGCTCGCTGTGACCCTGGGGAAAGTAAACTACAAGACTGCCAACTGGAGGCAAAGAAACCAATGGTCCAGCACAAGCATGCCATAACTCTGAATTAATAGCTTTTCTTTCGCCTGTTCTCAAATCCATAAGAATATCACTGTCAGCAAGAAATACTAAAGGCCAAGAAACTTTTAGAAGAATTGTCCTCTTTAATTAAATCACTGTTCTAAAGTTCACTAAAGATGCAATAGATCCATTTGATCTGAACAAACAAATAGTACTAGTTTAGAACCCTAAACAGGTTATGAGGTGTGATAAAAATATAAAACCACTACAAATATCATAATTATAGCATAAGTCATTTAAAAGAAAACATAGGTTCTCGTTTATGGGCAATATGACAGCATGACTCTAAAGTAAAGGAGATGTATAGCTGTCGAGTTAAAATCAACCAGTTGTACTGAAATGCAAGAAGGAACCAAAGATGTAACTATAAGGATGTTTCCAGCACCATTCTTTCAGCGAACAACTTGAGGAACACTAGTCACTAGGCTGAGAAAATAGACATACAAACTTGTAGTGAACAAATTCTGGGCTTCAAACTAAATAAAACTATGAAGATCCAAATGAGAATATGAAACAAGACAGCAACAAAATAAGATAGATAGGAAGCTTGAACTTCTTCGCCAATTCTGTGCAGTTGAACGAAAAAACTTGTTTCCACGCCAATTTCAGAATATAGGCCATAAATCAGTCAATTTCAGAAAGATTGAAGCACATTCTGCCCATAACTCATCTTGACATAAACAAACAAATCTTTATAAGACGCAAGTAAATTGTTTATAAAAAATCACATGTGACTACAAAAGGGTACCAATATAATTTGTAAAAATAAATAACTAAATCGGACAAAAAGACTCCAATTGAGAAATAACAATACGAAGAATGATTCTACCAACAGAAAAGTACTTCGAAGGAAAAAAGAAAGAAAAAAAAATCAATCTTTAACGAAGAATTTCATCCTCTCCTATCAAGCAACGAGACAAGCCAAAAATGAAGAAGAGTTAATAACAAAATAGCCAGGCTTGTTTAAATCTTTACAAAAGCCAGAAAGCATAGAGTAGAGAGAAGGAATCATGACAATATAACAAAAACCCAGAACCACACAGGTTTAGAAATGAACTTGAGTTGAGATACCCACCTTCTCCAGAATTAACCAGTAGCCCATTTGAAGAAACCTTCATTCTGGCAGGTTTGAATGATACGAAGTCCCCTCTAGCAAATCCTATCACCTGCACTACTCAGCACAGAAACTCACCACTAGCCTTCTCTTTCATTATAAACTCAGCTCTAGCTCACTGTGCCATTGTCAACAATTGCACTATATATCGCTTCTCTTGGAGTAACCAACTAAAGTAGCACACTTGATCACACCACTAAACAAACAAAACCAAACACGAACTTTCCTTCCAAACCCATTTTTGTTCGTCCTCTTCGAGAATCCACAAAAAAACCCCGCAACTGAATCTTCTCCATGAAAAGAGACCGTAAAAAGGAACGAAAATCTCAATCAATTATTGATAAATGACAAATTTCTGGGTGATAACAAGCAAATAAATTCCACATTTTTTCTCTCATTCACCGAAGCTAAAGATAGGAACTTTTCAGTGTCCTTTATTTTTCCTTTCGGTGGGACTGGGATCAAAGCGAGAGGAGAGAAAAGTGTCCTGTTGCGGAGAAATCAGAGGTCCGGAACACTGCCAAGAGCAGACGCAAAAGCAAAGACAGCTATTTTATTTATGTGAAGAAGCCGACATGTAATGTTTTGTTTTGTTTTGTTTTATTTATTAAAAAACACAAACTAAACTAACAGAAGAAAGAAAAAGGTGCGAATGTGAATGTGATGGTTAATTAATTAAAATATTGTTGTAACTTGTACGTCATCAGTTCAGAAATACGGATTTAAGGATTCAGTGGATAATCCCGTTATTAAGGACAACTAGGCTGGATTTTTTCTAAGATAAAGTTTAATTGAGTGAAGTCACTCAATTATACGTTCAAAGGCAAAAATAGATAAAATTAGAGGTCAAATTTTCTGTTCAGTTTTACTCTATCTTATTTTATTTTATGAAATCTTAATTATTTATTTTATAGAATTCACGTGAGCTCCATACAGGATCCACATAAATAAATGGCTGAAATTTATTGAACACAATAAAACACCACGGTAACCTTCACATGCAACGATCGCAACCTCGGCGGGTCACAACCTGGGACGTTGAGACATCATTATACCGCAATTGAAGTAGAATTATAATAATAAGGAGGCTTTTACTTTAATATTTCTGCACTAGTTGAGGACCGTCCAGATGGTAATGATAGTGTCCATATTCCGTTATGCTCTAGGCTAGGGCCCTCCCAATTTAATTAAATTAAAATAAAGAAAAGGGTTAGAGGAAGGAAAGTCTAAATGCATAGTATGTGTAATCTTGCAAAACCTCGAGTTATAACGTCAACTTATTGTTCTTAGTTTAGTAACATACAGAGCAATTTAATTTATACGTTTTACGTATCCTTTACACATATTTCAAGTCCATAAAATGCTAAAATGGAAACATACAGACATATAGGGAAACATCCAGATTGATTGAAGATCCCGTGTAACAAACACAGGACTTTGGCACCAAGCAAAGAGAAGAACAAGTGGTGACAGAGCAGGAAGACAAGAAACGCTAGCTTGTCAATCGATGAATCGAGAGAAGGAAAAGATCTGGAAAGCACAATATATAGCAGCAGGCAGCCAGCCAGCCAAATTAACGACAGCTAGGAAACTCCTAAACATGTGGAGCAAGTCAGCATTTGCCGGACCAACACCAACCACCTCCGAAATTATTTTATTTAGTTCTGTTTAATTCAATATATCAAATCATGGCCCTGGATTCTCCGGTTGGCCACTGCACCTTCCTGCTTGATCTTAGTTTGTACGGTATACTGATCTTAATGATCGATCATGTCATGCACAAATTAAGAAAACGAGAAAATACTGTAGTCCATACAACCACAACAAACACACAGTCAACGAATGTTAAACCTCATTATTACTTGTCTGGAAAGGGAGTTTTCTTAACTTGTAGCATGCAAAAGATTTTCCTAAAACCTAGTTCACACGTTGACTGTTTTCTCCTTTGCATGACGTTCCCATATATATGATTAGTTGTACATAGATTGGGGTCTGTACGAGGAAGTGCGCAGATACTCAGATATGCCCACTTAAGAAAACAATATTTCCAGACAACAAGCACATCTGTACATGAATGAAATCTGTCCTCCGCGTGTTTATGGCAGGAAAATATATATATTGCAGAAGCTTATTAGGAACACTCGATCGAATTACAACCTAGCTAGCTATAGTCTTTATGTATTAGTAATGATTAATGCTTCTTAATATGTTAATACTTCTGATAGGTTCACACACACATATATATATATATAGGCAATATAATTATGCAGATTTCACCAACAAAAATATAGTATATATATCTGTAACATTATTTATATATGAGTAAATATGATCAAGTACTATTTATTTCAAATTGGACTAATTAAATGAATATATTCTTCCAATTAATAGCTTAGGACTTGGAAAATGATGGGAATTTTGGAGTTGCTGAACTTTGCTCACTCAAATTAAGAACAACTCCTCCACGCCAAGTAAAGCAAGAAAAGACACTACCAAACGTACGTGTGTTCAGCATGCTTAATGCCAATACGTCATTTCTGACTAAGAACATTAACTTCCTTCTCAGCATCAGATAGAATTAATAAAAGATTGAAGATGTCGGCCATTTCCGTACAAATAATCCCCTATGACATTCATGCGCCACTGAAAGCTAGCAATATTCGTTCATCAGCTTATGGCATACGGCCTCTGAAATTAAGGCATTGAACCCAAAAGGAATGATTCCAATGTTATTCCGCTGCCGACGGCACTCCACATGCCAATAGAATTATCCATTTATGTTTGGCCCCGCACATGGTTGCTGTATATTAGACATTAGTGCCGTGGAAAATGATATTGATTGATGCCGAAAGTTGATAAGAGTATGAAAGATGACGAGATAAAGTGAGGAATAAACTCATTTTAATGGTGTATGGATGGTTATTTGCCCATTAATTAAACAGCCTCATCATATATTTATTGGTTCAATGAAATTTCTTAAGCACGAATTATGTTAGCATATCTAAAGACATGCATGCCTACTGTGATGAATTAATCCACCCAGCGTTCAACATGAGTCATGGTCCCCACACTATCTTGCAATTATCAGCAGTCAAAAACAATCAGATAGAAAGGAACCAATAGCTAGAAGTGGTGGGGTTTCATTGGTTTTATGAGTTTTTGTTCTCTTCCAAAATCCAAATCCTTTAATTAATGAGATTGCACTTTTAACATTTTGCTAGTTGATTTGTTTGCTTACTCCCTAATCCCTATGCTAGATAGCTAGCTAAGCATGGATTAGTGGTGGTTCCACAACCCTTTAGTAAATACATATGTTAATTAATCATAAAATTGAATTATAATTAACTCGACTAAGCTTATCAAGTATATTCTGTGAGGCTTTGCAGAGTTAGTGAAAGTTGGTCAACAGTAATTCAAGCATGCATGTCGATAAAGGATCCACTGATGTCTCCATCCAGGTGATTCAACCATATCTCTCGCCTACCAAGCCTTGGATTATTATCCACTTAGAAAAGAACAGCCACAAGTTTTGCTTTTCCAAGTAGCCACAATGCATTCTTGATGAACCCTGTGCGAATGTGGGGTCTTCAATCAACTTATTTCCAAGGACCAAACCCTACTTTCGCGATAAAGATTTTGAAGTAATGGAGTAGTTGATGACATGCGATGTACTTACTCTGATAACTTAATTACTCTGAATTATTCACAGTAACCTGACAGCAGTTGTTGTATAACAGTTTGTTTGAGTTTTAGAGATCTCTGACTCCTTTCTATAATATTTGTTATTAGAATTTGGATTTGATCACGTTGTCTTGTCCGATCCAAAATTCAAGCATTTGTAAGAACCACATTACCTCAGTGTGATTCTCTCGGAATCCCTCCCTTACTCGTTTATTAACGAGTTCTTTTGATATGATTAGTAATGCAAAAAGATGTTGGCAGTTACAGAACTGGGGAGTTACTAGTTCTCCCAGAGCTGATATCCTCATTAACATTCAATGTCGGGTTTACAGAATCCAATTCATGGATCAAAGATCGTGAAAGCTAAAAAAACTATGTCGTTATGGTTACCAAATTGCAATGGGAGTAGGGGACCGGACAGAACTTGAATAAATGACTTCTATTATATACGAATTCTTGGTTCCCAACTTTGCATGTAATTTGTGGAAAACTACTACACAGTTGAAGCTAACCCACCCGAGTACAAATAGTGTCTCAATGATGATGCCATTCAAGTTAGAATTGAACAGGAATAAGGAATCGACAACTAGTGATGGATCAGCATAATTAAACGCTCAAAAGGCTACAACGGTTAGCCTGGCAATGTCATGCATGCACAAGTTGTTAAAATTAATAAATATATGGTCACAGTACAATGAACATTTGAGTACAAACTCGTTTATGCGTAAAGGGCAGTAGGCAGATGACAACCAGAAGTCCCCATTACATGAGCTAAAATTGTGGCTTAGGCTTTGAGGTTATGCTGTCACATTGTGATCCACGTCTCCTCCTCCTAATCTATAATTGATCTGTGTCCTTTTTTTCCAACCTTTAAATGCCATGTGAGTCTCTTCTCAAATGGTAGGCTAAAACAAAGTTGATGTGCCAGTTCCATCTACTGTCGGCATCACCTTTGCAAGTACTCTAGCTAGCTTTCATTATCTCTGTTCCCGTTAATTACGGTCGCTATAATGCTTAATGATACGGTTCAGTTATTTCTTAACAAGATCTTTATTTCCTAATGATTAGAAGGAGAATGAACTTTTGTAATTTAAATACCAGGTGAAATTGTGGGGTGGGAAGAAACAATCTGGGAATGCCGAAAAGACCATGATATGTAAGTCCAAAACCAAATGATTCCAAATCAAGCATTGTACGTATGAATGGTTGACAATGTTCATTGAATCTCATAAAGTTGAATGTTCTGCCTACAATTCTGTGACAGTAAAGTTCATAACCCACTTTTGTTTGGACTCAGACTCGTACCCATTATCTCTTATTTTTCTTTTTTTATATATATGTTAAAGCTTTCAAAAGGAAAACTAATTAAAAGGTAAGACAATAATCGATTTATTTTATCCCGACATTAAAATTTGTGAATAAATTTTGATATTGAAGATTAATTGATTGAAGTCATAAGAAAATCTTTTTCTCTTCTTTTAAAAGAAACTCTGCCTAAACTATGAAGGAACCAGGCGAGTATATTTGGGTAAGTAATTCTGCAATTGAGACGTGAAGTGGGCCTTATTAATCAGGCTGGGTGTGGGATCAGTAAAGAAAATCCCAAGTGACGTGGTAGTATCTCAGCCTCATCATTGTCATTAATGGTTGTTGACATAAAGGTTACTTTGGAACTCGAACTTTTATCAAAGTTGATCGTCAACACCCTTTATATATATGGCAGTCTCATTTAGATTCACTTAAGCAAAACTTCAGCTTTTTACGACCCTCGCAATGTTTATCTTATACACTTGAAGAAACAATGTTACGGAAGCGATAAGAAAATAAAATCAACAAGGAAATAAGAGAAATACGGTAAAACCAACCTTTATATTACTTTTTCTCAAAAGTATACAAGGAATGCTCTCTCTGATTGAATAAGGAGAGCAAAGCTCAAATGAGCTATATATAGACAGTCTAACTTGGAAGCCAAGTTACATTCAAAATCTCACTTAAACCGAACTGCCTAAGATCGTGCGAAGATCGCGTCTATCTCCATCAAATTACATCATGTGGATCAATTGGATGACACCCTCATTCAAATAGGACTCATACCTAATAAGATAGAATCTATAAGATAACAAAAAGATAGAGTTTACATTAGCAACCTTATCCTCAAAGATCTCCATTATCTTCAGATGTTGAGTTTCACTGCAACTCTATCTTCAGATGTTGAGAAAACGTGAATGAGGGAGAGAAGGAAGAAGAGAATACCGAAAACAAAGAAGAAGGGAAGAGAGGTTTCGGTGTTTGAGAGAAAAGAATGAAGTTTGAGTTAAGGTTTCATCATTTCTTAATTTTCAAGAGGGAATTTGAGGTTATTCAAGAAGAGAAAAAGAAAGAGGAAGATAAGAGCTTTCATTTGGTCAAACATCTCTTCATTTGAAGAAGAGTTAAGGTAAGAACATTTTTTATCTTTTGAATTTTTGGAAGGGTTTTGGTTCACAAAGCTTAAGAAATGCATGGGTTTAAGTATTCTATGATCAATTTTAGTAAATATGTTTTCTTTGGGTTTTCAATTTGAATTTTTATTAAATGGAATTTTGCTATTGTTAAAGGAAATTAAGAAGGGCAAGAAGAGCAAAGGGAGGGGCATCCTTAAGCAAATTCTTAAGTATGGAATTCAAGGTGAGTTACATGTTTATAATTGAGTTAATAAGCCATTAATGTTTCTTTCAAAGAATGGAAATAAATGATTTCAACTACTTTATAAATGTGCAATTATTGCTCTTTAAATACTTTGAGGAAGTGTTACATGTTTATGGTGGAATTTATGAGCCATAAACATTTTTCAAGTCAAGAAAGTTAAATGCTTTCAATTGTGTTATAAATGTTGCATTTATCGCTTCTTGAATGATTTGAGAAATTGCTATATGTTTGGTATATGAATTGTGTTGATGATTTATGGAAAGAATATGAAAATGATTTTTGAAAA
>JAOTBA010000204.1:12736102-12751625 GCA_025629845.1 Erythroxylum squamatum
TTTTGCTAATTTTTATATGTCAGGATTTTTTTAGCAACTTTTGAATAACACAGGGTTATTAAGGCAATAAATTCCATAATGAGAATAGATTGAATATGAGAATACATCCTCACTTGTTAAGAGGATAGTATTACTATGATTTATTCAAGCTTTAATGGTTGGAATGGGTCTTTAATTCAATCAAATGGATATAAAGACTACGTTCCTAAAAAAAAATTAAATGAAGACACATATATACATATTATTAAAGTTAATATATGGTCTAATGCAATATTAAATGCAAAGGTATATTAAATTCCATATTGCAATCATATTATATAATTTTTTGTGTAATTTACAAAGGCTACTAGGTGTATGCCAAAAGGTCCAACAATAAATTTGTAATTTTATTTTTATATATGGATGATATTGGAATAGCCAATAACTATAATCAACCTATCAAGTAAACAAATAATTAAATAAAATGGCAATAATTAAATAAATTGGCTATCTACCACATTTAATATGAAGAACAATATGAGTGAGGCTATATACATCTTTAATATTAAGATTACCAAAGATCGTTTAGGAAGATCATTGTTGCTTTTACAAGATATACATATATTAAGTAGATACTTAAAAGATTTTGAGTGAAAGATTATAAACCATTATATTATGCTCATTGCTAAAGTTGAACGCGTGAGCAATAAGTAGTATCCTTAAACACCACGAGAAGAGAAATTGGTAAAGAAGAGGAATTGGTAGTCTTATATAAACTATATTGTGCATGAGACTAGATATATGTTTCGTCATTAGGATAATTAATAGATACCATTAAATCCCAAAAAGGTGCACTAAAAAAATTAAACAAATATTTAGGTTTTGAAAGGGACCATAAACTGCACATTATGTTATGATACAATGTGATTGTTGCTAATATCAAAGTATCATTGTAAGACCAAAGACATAAATATCAAGTATAATTATGTCAGACATATTAGTTTACAAATATTTGAATATAAAGTAGATTCCTATTAGACAAATGATTGCAAATCTTATGACCAAATCATTTCCTAGAGATGTGTCTGCTATCAATGTTTGGTCATTAGAATTCCATAGGATTTAATCTTAATTTTATTTCATTTCCTCCGTATTAATATTCACAATATTTATTATCCATGATGAAGTTTTTACCATTAAGTATTTGTTGCATTATATATTTAATTAATTATTAAATATCCTTTTTAAAATAAATTTAAAATTTTGGATCCAAATGACGTGGATACTTAATTTAAAATTAAGTGTTCAATTATTAAACGAATATTTGATTAGGTATTGAACACTTGATTCTAGATAAAATAAGTATGTCACAAAATTAAGAGATTGACACTCTTATATAGACAATAATTTCTAGTATTTGTAATTCGTTGGGTCGGTCGTGTTAGGCCCAAGCCCAAACTCAGAACGGCACATGAGCCGATCGGCCCGTTCCTCGACGTTGACCTAATTCCTACAGGTATTTACTATATAAATTCATTATCTCATCATGAAAAATGTACGACTTTAGAACCCTAACATTCTTTATTCATAGCCGCCAAAATCCTCACAAAAAGACTAACTTGAGCGTCGGAGGGGCCTACCGGCAGTCAACCCCCGGTGTGCTTTTTACTGTTTTGCAGGTAATTTCTAACTGGAGCTAAATGAATTTATGAATCCAAACAGCAGCGCCCAGCCTCACCAAAATCAGACTGAACCAAAGTCTATTGGATTTTTTGTAGAAAAACAAAAAATAATGTTTCTTTATATTTTCTTTAGCAAAATCATAGCTAGCAATTAAGATCAAAGACAACTATTCAACATGTTCTCTAACTTCTTGTCTTCGTCACAAGTTTCTTCCTCCTTATCTTTTCCATTTTGAATGGATTTGGATGAAGATAATGCTGCTTATCGTTCACACCCATTCGACACTAGACTTTTTTCTGATTCATTGTTATGTCGTTTTCGTTTTCTATTCTTGCTTTTTTATCTCCTTTTTTTCACTGTTCACTGGCATTTTTGGGCGCTTCGCCTACGTTGTCATTTCTGCCCCTAGGTTTGGACTGCTGGTGAGCTGCGTCTCCACTACTGTGCCGTTTTAATTTATTCCTTGTTGTCCCCTTTCTGCACTGCCACTTTCCTCTAAATTGCATTTTGCTTCCATTTGCTGTGTTGATAGCTTGCCTACTAGGTATATCAATGCCGAATTATTAGTTTTCAGACTTCTTAATGTGTTTTTTCTTCAATCCAACAGAACAGATGCATTTAATCAAGAAGGGAACATGTGTTTGATATACTAAGAGACCATGCTCCGAATTATCAAATTATGTCTAAGTTTTAATTTCATTATATATAATTAATGTGCAAATTTTTTTATTATATAAATATGCATATATTTTATTTCTAATTAATATAACAGTATAATTATAAAAATAAAAAAGGCTTATAAAATTAAACATGTTTTAGTTTTTTATTACAAAACTCATCAAACAAGTTTTTGTTTTCAATTTTGATATTATAAATCTCAATCAAACGGTTTTTTATTTTTAATAAAAACTAAAAATTATAATAGAAAAGCAGAAGTGAAACTAAACAGTCCTTAAAATTTTATCGTAATTGAAATACATTTCTTTTTCTACCATAAAGAATGAGTTTTCAACGCAAAAAATTAAAATATTTAGTCAATATAACTTTAATTATTAGTTAAAAATTAAAATATTTTTAAAAGACATGTAAAGACTCAATTGTATTAAATTTTAAATAATATCACACCGGTATTAGATAAAAATATTAAAATATGAGTGTTTGAAATTTTTTTAATATTTTTGTGTGTTTTATCTAATTTTCTCTTGGTGTTATTTAAAATTTATTAAAATTATGGACATTTTCCCCCTAACTTGATCACCATTATTAATCATTTTCATTATCATAATGCTTAAAGTCCTTCCATCGATCACAGATATTTCACAAGTTTTACATGTATATACAATTCAAAATAACAAATCTCTAAAATATTTGCTAGACATTTTAAGAATTATGTATTAAATTAAGCAAAAATAGTTTATTTTATTTAACACAACATTGTTTTGATGATTATTGAATCAACTAACCAACCAATTTGGTTTTTTAGTTAATTATTTACTTTTGATCCACAGTGTTTTTTTTTTAATTCACAGGCTAATCAGACTCTTATCAACTTAACAACAGTGCAGCCATTATGAATATACAAATTAACCAAAGGCTGAACTGAAGTATCATCTATTTATCCTAAAGTAAGTAATTTATATAAAATATTCGTTAATTAATTGTTGAACCAATTCCTTTTGGTATACAATTTTCTGAAGGGGTGGGAAGTAATTTGATGGGACAAGACACAATTGTCGGGCCTCACATCTGCTTGACGTTTTGGTCAACATTGGCGTATACAAACAGTATCATCCCATGACGTGCGCTTCAATAGCTTCAGTCACTGATATTTTCCAAAGACATGGCAATGCCACTCAGGGACACAATTCATTTTTTTTTCTATTATTCAATGTCTAGCATGTTTTATAAACATTCCTTCATCTCATTTATTTATTAAATGAATGGATATTTATAGAATAGAATAGAATAGCTACAGAATAACAAAAACAGTTGATTTGAATCCTATCACTCCTTCTTGTACTGAACAACATCATTCATCTGAGACATTTTGACCCTATTAATAATGTAGACTAATGTTATGAATGATGTATTGAAATTAGTATTAGATTTGATTTTGGTAAGACATACTTTAGCTACTATTTTGGATCATTTTTAAAATTATAAAATAACTTCTAAATTTTTTAAATTGTAAAATAATTCCTCAACATATATATTATGTTGTATAATTTGTAAATTTACATTAACTATATCTTCAAAAATTATAATAATATAAATTTGAAATAACAACTGTCTTTTTGATTTTATTAATATTATTTTTCACATATTTCATACATAAATAATTACTAAAATTATTATCAAAAGATTATTTAATTATCATATAGATATAAAATTAAGACTAAGATAAAATACTTAAAATGTTATAATTTACATTACATGATAAAGAATAATCACATCAAAACATTATATAATAAAAATAATATAGTTTCATTACTCTAAAGGCATTACAAGAAGAGTTCGTGTCGAGGAACATAGGCAAGCAGCAGCTAAACCTAACACAAAACACTTACAATTAAAAGTTTTATATTTATATTTCATATAAGAGAATTTTACATATGCATCAAATACAAGTGAAATAAAAAAAATAGAAGAAATGAAAAACCTAGAACTTTATTTAATAGAATAGCTCAAGTTGTATTAATCTCAATTTTTATTTAGTACAAAATCTTTATCTGAGAGTAGTCTTATCATTATCATAATTCAAATTTATTGCATCAAATGACATATCAATACTTTCTTATCGAAAATTATCTTTTAAGTTATTCTCATTTATCAAACTTTGTTTCTTAGAAACCCAATACACTAAAATAATGATATGGTCAAGACAAATTAGATCTATATAACTATTTGTTTTATTAAGAGTCATAGAAAAAAATCAAATTATTAAGAAATCATATTTAATGTAATAATGAAAATAACTTACATTTACTGAATCTTTAAGTTGTATTAAAGAACTATCAAATTATTCAATCTTTTGTGTTCCAATCTATTCCTTTTCTTGGAATTGATGAATTCAAATGTGTTTCAATTCTTTTCACACCCATTTGCACTTATACATTGACTCATAATTTGGATTGCAAACCTTTGCAATTCTAGAATACCACTTCCGAATTAGTTCCACCAAACAACTGTAAGACAATAAGAATAACTTTATAAACAAAATAAATTGATGATTAATATCCAACAAGTAACAAAAGTGAAGAAAAATGAAATTGGATTAAGTTTATCTATTTGGAAAATTTCTATGAGCTTATTAAAATCACCAAAGCATCCTTGTATACCTATATTTATGAGCAAAAGAGATCTTGTATTATCTCATGTGTAATAATTATTGTGATAGTTAATATCATTTTCTTATTAACTTTTTATTTGTAATTTGTTTAAAATAGACATTAGAATTAAAAATTGTCGCAGTTATAGATAATAGAGAGTAAAGTTACCTTTCCTATTTTTTAGTGATGACTGTAAGACAAGGTGTATACAAAGAAAATTTGTTTTTTATATTGGCTTTGATTGCTTCCTTCGTCTTCTCCATGACATCATAAAAATAACCAAAATTTGCCTTCTCATCAGTATTTGCCAAAAGAAGTACTATTACCAAAGACTCACAAACTCAGATAATAAATTGATATTGAGTTTAAAATTTATGATCTTTAAGTATAGTTCTAGAAATCTTCATTTTAGCATTACACTTGACATATTGAGATGCAACTCACTTATCACTTGTTAACATTTATCTCAACTCCTTCTTCATTAGAACAAAACACTAAAGTGATAAGAAATAGTCATAAATCTTGTCATAGCAAGATGACACAAATTTCTATCATTAGTGAAACCTTTTCTCTTTAAATTCAGGACCGATGCACAAGTTTATGAATATAATCATTTATTTTTGTTTTCTACAAAGTTTCATTAATGATAGGAAAGTATCTAGGATCTCTTGTATTTTTCAACACCAAGTCAATACAATGTGTAGTACTAGGAGTCAAATAAAAAAATTATAGCTAATTTGCAGCCTTTTTCTAGCTACTTTATAAGCAAAATCATTGTCAGTGAAGAACAATATAATATTTTAAGGCCCAACTTCATTCACGACTTTATTAAATATCTGAAATAAAGTATCAACATTTCTATCAAGACCAGATGCATCAATAGACTTCAAAGACATCGGTCACTTGGTAGAATAAACCAAGAAATTAATAATAGGCTCATAGATTCTATTTGTATAACCATCACACATGATTGGACACCTATAAGTTGCCTCAGTCATTCTTCTTTCATCCAGATAACTTTTTATTTAAAAAACAGAGCTGTTTAGAAGATTACTTTTGTAGTTATCAATTGAAGGCGCTTTATATCTTAAACCGTAAGAGGTAATAGCATCCACTATAGGCTTTTAATAATATGATTGAACAACAGTAAATGATACACCTGCATTATACAACCATCTAGCTATTGTTATGTCTATGAGCTGTTTGTTTTGATTGTAAGACACTACAAATTAAAGGTTAAGTTCTAAGAATTATTTGTGGTGCAAAAAAGTTAGACAATTGTGTTCTTCTCTTCCTCACATCAGGTGAACAAGGCTTTCTTGTTGAGTAATAATACCACCTTCAACGTCTTTGGTATCATCCTGACCGTTGTAAAAAGAACTTCTACTATAAATTTCATAGTTCTGTTTTTACCCTCTGTCTTTCTCATGCTGGTACTCTTCAAACAAAGTTTTCATTTGTCATTTCACATTATAACTGACTTTCTTACAAGGCTCTAAATCACCTTTAATCTCCGCTAAGCGTGTTTATTGAATTTGGTGATTCTTGCACCTTTAAAATGTTTGTCGCAATACAAACAAATGGTATAGTTATTCATTATAGGAATCAATTTAGCAAGAGCCTAAGTTGAATAATTGAATCTTCCGAAACTTGAAGAGATTGACTTGTCAGGAGTACCTAAACTTTCCTCCTTTTTGTGTAAAAATAAATGCAATTTAATAAGTACAATATACTAATAAATATCACGTGCAACTCTTAATTATAAAAGTTTTCTTCCATGAAAATGACTACTTTCTCAAATTCTAGCTAAATATAAAATGACTACTTTCTCAAATTCGATCTCAAAAAAGTGCAGTTAATTCAGTATGGCAATAATAAAATTGTTGTTTAGCCGCAATTTGAGATAAATGTCTTCTCTTTTGGTTTTATTTTATTAAAGCTCCAATTACTGCCATGAATTAATAGTTTTCTCGCATAATATATATGAACTTATTTAAAATATATGTCATAATTACAATAAATTAAAATTATAACTTTTACCTAAATCAAATTGGAGGAAAAAAACCATACAATTTTTAGCACAAAAATGTTGAAAATTTAAAACCTAAAAATTAAGTATAATTTGTACAAACTACAACTATAAGTCTACAATATACTACACAACAAGTTTAGTCATTTACAATTATAAAACTATTAACTATCAAGTATCCTCAACCTTGATACCGTCTCAGACACGAAGCATAATAAGATGTAGAACAAGATGATGTAGGTGATGAACGAGCAGTAGTGGACAAAAGATATAGGTTTTTCAATGTTGAATCTATAATTTAAATTTAAGTCATTAGATTTACTGATCTATATCAGTAAATATAAAACATAAAAAACAATTAAATTTTGTTGATTTATTGTTGTTAATGTATGTAATCTATGAAATATTATAGAGCATATATGGTTGAAGTATATAATCAGAGCTAAAAGCTCAAACTGGGGATTAATCTTTTTGAGTTTGATCAATTTAGGACTTAAAGTTGTAGCTTATTAAAAAAAGGTCTAAAATTTCAGGAGTCTGCTCAATTTAAGGCTTTTTTGAATAAAAATTAGAGTGTGTTTTATACGCGCTGCTACATGCAGGCTAGTTAGTCTTTAGATGTCACATTAAGAACACATAAGTTATTGTCCATACCAGGTGGAATTTGAGAACAATTTTTTTTAATTTCATTTAAATTTCTACTCTTAAATCCTAAATCAACCATTTTTTTCAACAGGTGTTTTTCACCCTGTTTCTCTTCTCTTGGTTGTGCCTTCACTCTAATCCCTGCACGCATCATCACTTCATGCATGTGCCTTCACTCTAATCTCGCTTATGCCTTCTATATAGTGTAAGCTCTCTCTTTTTGGCGTTGGAGGTGAATGAGTGGTTGGGTTTTTGGAGATTTGAAACATAGATGTGCTCTGATTGAAGACCCAGGTAAGTAATGACTTATGCTCTCTTCTACGTTTTGTATATATTTATGGTGTTTAAATCTTCACTTTATTCCTTTGCCCTTTTTTCCTTTTTATGGAATGTTTCGTTAACAATGTTACATTTAGGTAAATTACTTTATCTTCTTTAAATGAGTTTGATTATAGGGCTGAATAGCGTGTAGAATAGAATTGTTTTCATGTACAATTCTATTATACATTTATATGTAGGATAAGATCAAGTTTTCCCTTCCCCATCTACTTGACATTATATGTAGGATATGATTTATGTCACTTAGTTTAGCTTCGTTGGTGGTTACCCATGTTTTATTTATCTCTATCCGCTGGGTTTAAGATAAAGTATGACATTCATGGAAGAGATGCAGACTTTTAGAAGAAAAAACAAATTCAATTTTGTAGACATCATTTAGCCATTAATGGGTACATAATCAACATTATGGCATTGTGCTGTAATACTTGAGAATGAGCTCCAATAGTAGTTCTTAAGGGTAATGAGGTTGATTAGAGGATTCATTTTGTTGTTTTCTTAAAATTTTGAAAAATTCATCTTTGGCAATAGAGGGACGCATTCTAAGCTTGATTTGAGGTCATAGAAGCTGATTTCTTCAACTTACCCAGTTGAATGGGACTATGACAGAGAGGCTAAATATTGTTACTATAACTTGAAAGCACTTAGATGGACTTCATGGAGTGATGAAAATCCAAGAAGAAGGTTTTATGGTTATCTACTCTTTCTGGTAATTTTGGTACATTTTTTATGTTGTTTTAGCTAAATATGTTTATATATTTCATTAATGTATTGTTGTTTTTTCTTTGATGGTAGATAGAAAATGTTTGTGGATTTCATGAATGGCATGATCAAAGATTTTGTCCAAGAGCAAGACAAATTATTTTAGAGCTGAAAAATCGAGAGAAAATGCTAAATCGTCAAAGTAATCTATTGAAGGCTGTAGTGACAGAGTTAAGAGAGAATGTAGTAGATGTTTTGCAAGCTGAAACGATTGCATAAAATTTGAAGTTGAAGAATGAGTTATTTGCATTAAGGAGTACTAATGAAACACATTCAACAAAGTGTTAGAAATTTGTAACTTGTTTAAGCTTGTGTTTAGTAGTTTTGCTTATGTTTGTTAACCTAAATAATGAAGGAAATATAAGCAATAGTTGTACCTTTAAAGCCTTACTGGAAATGGTTTTATGTACTAGAACAATGTGTAAATGTAATTCACCTAACCTGATGTTGGAAAGTGTAATTGTTAGATGTTTCAACATATGTTGTATTCCTAATTTGATGTTCTGGTCTATCTCTCCATTTAAGCATCTACTTGAACTCATCTATTTTGGTGCTCTAACCACCCTTACACACTACTTCTTCTTCATCTTTGTGTGTTTTTGAGTAATCAAGGAAGGTGTTTGCTACAACCCAAACAAGAAGAAGATTAAAGAAAGGAGGGGCATCATCAAAGGTATATGTGCTAAAATTTTCACGTTCTAATAATCTGTGTATGAATGCATCTAAGATTCTGGATTTTGGGGATGTCGTGTGGTTGGAATTTAGATTTCGATACTTCCGCTGTGTTATTGTGCATGTGATGCATGAATCCATGGCTCCCTTACACCCTTATCATTAGTAAGATGTTCTTTCATTATATAAATTCCTCCTCGTTTAAGCATTTACCACAAAACATATAATTATATTAACTATTTCCATTAGATGTTTGGGAAGAAGAAAAATAATTCCATGTTAAATTAGACTTACCATGGGTAGAATATATTAAGTTTATCAAATCTTTTCTAGATGATTCCATATTGTCATTATCATTTCAACATGAAAATATAAGAAATAAGTTTTGTACGCGACTATAAGAATTGGACATTCTAAGAAAGCAATAGATGTTGAAAACAATTATACTATTGAATATTTGACAAACTAGTATAGTTACATTTAGACTAAAATGTGGTAATAGGAAAGTGTAAAAAGAACACAAATATACAAGTTAGTGAATAGAAAGCTTTTATGTATTATGTATCTTATTTTTTAAAGAGTTACAAAAAAATAGATGCATTATTTTCATTAATTAACATACTTGATAGAGCTATTTTAGGAAATCGAATTAATAATTGAAAGCATGATCACTTGCATAACCACTAGACACAAAGAGATATTACACTTTTGTACTTTACAATTTACATAATTATTCTTATAAAGTTATAGTTTTGCAATTATCAAATTACCGTGATGTGAGATAAGATAGGAATAATAATAAGGAATAAACTGATCAATTACTAGTTAATTAGTAGGTCACAACTTATAAGTCACAACATTAAGTCAATAAGTGAATCCTTAAGGAATAAGTTGTCCAACACAAAAAAAATCTCATGAGAACAATTAATAAATTATTAATTAATTAATCATAGGCTGGGTAACAATTGGGTGGGGACATACACCATGTCCAGTTTGCATAAATATGAGAATTTAAATTTTTACATTCTAATTGCATTCTTGTGATTCTATAAAAAAGAATTACAGGAAGCACAAGATAAAAAATTCATAATAAGAAAATGTTATAACTATGAGAGAAGAAACTACGAAAATAAGAGCTCAATCAACCTTTAAGTTAGATGTCCTTACCAAGCATAGTTTATCAAACTATTGTTTCTTACAATTGATCTTATGCTCAATATCATCCCATTGACAACCACTTTGCATATACATTTCAAAAATTAGATTGTACTTGTTTTTTAACCATTTAATCTTAGAGTTAATAATGGGATCGACTTCCATATCAAAATTGGGAATCTTGCTCAACAACATCTTGCGCACTTGAACCATGTAATTGTTCTTAAATCCCCCATCTACTTTTCATAAATGATCGCAATCTAGCTCCTACAAAACGTCGACCAAAGCCATAGCCATTCCTAATAAAAGTTAAACAATGTTACTTTTCATCCTTCCAATATTGCTTGTTTTTTTCCTTTCCATGGGCAACCATAACCATTTCTAATAAAAGTAAAACAATGTAAGAGCCATCAAGGAAATAACATATAACAAAAATAACTTTGTTGAAAAATCTAAATACAATGATGTAATCCAAAAACCCACTTACATAGAGTCAACCATACAGAGATGTTCACATAGGTACATTTCAAAAGTAATCTAATAACTCAGTTATATATTGCTAATACTAAACAAACAGAGATGTTCACTATTCAAGTACATTAATCAAATCAAAACATTTCAATGTTCTAATAAGCATATGGAACAAGCATATCTTAAATTACTAATCCACATCATTGTCATTGAATCTAGTTATCCATATATTAAACATGTTGGTTGCATATTATTTCTGAATGTTAACAACTCATCAGTTGAACTAATTATAACATTTATGAATTGCATGTTTGGGCAACAAACACCTAAAACATTTGTTGAACTACATCATTTCCTTGTGCGACGTCGATGCTTATGTTCACTAAGAGGTGTAACTTTAATTAGTGTCCCATTTAAGGCTCCTAGGCAACCCTACAGATTAAAAAAAAGATGATTTAGCACATAAAAGCTTTCATATTAATGTTATAGGTTAATTATAATGTTTAATTACTTGAAACATTTCCATCTCTCATCTTGATAATCCTGAGTAATAGGCTCCGGTTTCTTGAACAAAATATGATGCAATCTCATAATTGCATAAAAAGCTTGATGGAATTGCCGTCTCATGGTTTCTTTACTACATAGAAAAAATAGACTAATTGTCTTACTCTTTTTATGGTGAGCTAAGGTGTATATGAACATTGTTGCAACCTCTTTTATAGATGTTTTCCTAGTGGGTTTTAAACCCTCAACATCTCTTACCATATTACATAATATCTTAAAGGTTGCTTTATCCATGCAAAGTTCACTAATGCAGATAGGATCACAATCCATGGTCAATCTAAACATCTATCTCATTCTATCAATCATTTTTTTCTTCCTTTGTTTTAATTTTATGAACCTTATCTCGAATGTACAAACAAACGATAACATAATGGATGGTAAATAAGAAAACCATCATATTATTTGTTGTTTGTTGAAGTTTCAAAAGCTGCTTTAGTTTGTGTTGTTGTTTGCTAACAGGGATCGAGCTATTTTGATCTACATTGAAAAAATCCAGAAAGTAATTGCAAATTCAAGAGCATGTACATTGATTTAGGTACTCCTCAACGAAGTGCAACTATTACTAAGAATAAGCAAATTAGAAACCAAGTCCAAACATAGCACTAGGAGAATTGCAGATTAGAAAGTATATGAAATTAATACCATTTTTTTGATTAAGTGCTAGAGTAGCATGACATGATGCACCCTATATTAGATATGCATAGACATTACATAGCAGTTATGAAAATTGACTCTAATTTTCTTTCCTTCTTGAATTTGACGAATAGATAACATAGCTTAGAACACATTTTGCAAAAAAAGAAAAAAAAAACTCACTAGGCTCAAGCACTGATCAGGTTCAGATACAATAATCTATGTCAAGTAGTTAACTGACTGACAAAAAAGAATCATCTATCTGATAAAAACTGCCAAAAAATTCACTACATAACACCACTTTAGAGCAATGGAAATTAGGATCTCCATAATGAACATTTAAGAACAAAGTTACAGGGAGCGAAGTAAAAGGATATTTATGAGAATAGTGTATTTCCTAACCTGTGAAGTAGCCTGTTCCTAACAAAGAAGGTTTGAGGTTGCTATTGGTGTGGAGCGGAGGTGGCTTAAGGATGTTGTCAATATAGAGTCGAGATGCATCAATTCGCGGGTTTTACTTGATAGAGAGAGAGAGTGTTGTAAAAAAAAGAAAGAGAAGATTCGGGGTAATTGGGGGGAAAATAACGCGCCTTGTTTTTAGTGTAATGACATAATCGAGGGGTATGTAGTGTTGCCTTAAAAGCTGATATATAAATACTGTTCAATCAATTATAATATATTACCAAGCATAATTTTTTAATTCCTTATTCGTTTCTTTCTTACCAACTAACCAAGCACCCTTTAAATCAAGTAACCTTTTGCCTTTAGCAAAATCACTGTTAGTTTTTTTCACAAGAATTTCTTTTGCTGAATTTTATTCTCAGGGTGTGCTTGTTTGGTGGGTATAAAAAAAAGGAAACGAGTATAGAATAAAAGATTAAGTTTGGTAAGGGACTGTGATTATAAAGTCATTATTTTGATTACCCTTTTTGGGTAATACCTCATTCCTCTCCTAATCTAGAGGAATGAGTACATTATTATTGTTATGTAATGGTGTGCTTGTTACAATTAATTAAAATATAACTAATTAAAATATAATTATTAATTAATTAAAATATTGTAATTAATTAATTACAATATAATTAATTAAAATATTATTAATAATTAATTAACTACAATATATTTAATTAAAATATAATTCATTCATTAATTAAAATATTGTAATTAAGTAATTACAATATAATTAATTAAAATATAAGTAATTAAAATATAATTTTTTATTAATTAAAGTATTGTAATTAAAATATTATTAATTAGTTACAATATAAGTAATTAAAATATATTTATTTATTAATTAAAATATTGTAATTAAAATATTATTAATTAATTACAATATAATTAATTAAAATATAATTAATTAATTAATTAATAATTATATTGTAATTAATTAATTACAATATAATTAATTAATTTTACCAAAAAAATATAATTAATTAATTATAATAAATTTTTATTTTTTAGTATTTTTACAAATCAACCACTATCAATGGTAATGGTAATCATGCCTTCTTCTTGACCAACCATCATAATTATAATGATAATATCCATTTTCATTCTTTACTATATTTATTCCCATTCCTATTATCATTCCCCTGTATGAACCAACCGCTCCCTTTATATTTTTCTTCTCAATTAAAATAGAATTTAGGCTGACGAGTTACATTGTGACTGGTGTTGTTGCTATGCATCAATTACTTTTGTTTTTCGTCTTTTAGTTGTAACATATCTTTAGCTTCATTTTTTCATTTGACATTTTTGTTCATGAATTGACTTTTTTTTTTTTACAAATTGTGAAGATAATACTTTTACAGTAATCACATATTCGTATTAGATTATCGAGTTACAATGATTATTTTTAAAGAAAATTATTATCCTATCCAGATACAAACTAAAAGGTCGATAACAGTACTAGAAGATATTAAACAAATTAAAATATTATTAATTATATCTCAATTCTTGAAAGGTATACAATTAAATTATTTGTTAAAAATTTGAAAAAAAGTACTTGTAAATTTAATAGTTGCACTATAATATATGCTAAAATTTTAATAATTTAGAGCATTCAAAATAAAATATAGTGTTTCTAAATTGTTCAATTGAAACTCTATATGGATAAAAATTTTGACAAAATTATATTTTTGATCGTTACATGCCATATCAATAATAATGTGATAAATATTTTTATTTTTTTATTGTCATGTAAGGTATTTTAATTAAACATAAATTAATATATTAAAAAAGTTCTAATTTTTGAATGTATATTATAAACTCTAATTAAAATAAATAATCACACTTAATCCTAATCAATCTAATTTAATCAAGAAAATCCTATTCTAATAAAAACCTCCTTACCTCTTTATCTCATCTTCATTATTGCTAAACAAACTGCAACATACTAAGGATCTGTGACATTAATATCTATGCAAAGCTTGTCGAGTGAAACGAAAAACTAAGAAGCATTGAGAGAGAAGTTTCTTCTCTAACTAAAGCTTTACTAATATCTCCATTTCTCTTCCTACACATATAATGATGAAATCATAACAATGTCGAAGATTGAAATTAGCAATGAAAACAATGAGGTTGAGAATGACTATTCGTTTTGAGGTTATTCAGATTGCTTATTCTCTTTGTTAAAGTCCAATTTCTGAGCTCTAGGAAGTCCATTCAGGACTTCATCTGACCTGATCGCTTGGAAATCGACAAGTGATCATGGAAGTAAATTTGTTAGAGGTGATCAATATACTCTCATCTTTTATTATACAATTGACTGAGCTTTCTTTCTTGATGACAGGTACCTGCGAATTACTCCACCGAACGTGAGACGTGAAAGTTCAGCACGTGTATCGAGAAGAAAACTAGTGTGCAGACAGTTTGGCCTCTCTTGCCGCATTATCAAGTCCCGAAATCCATATTCGCAGGAGCCTCCGACTCTAGTTATGACTCATCTTCACCGCAACCAGCACGGAGTTTTGTATCGCAGGACTCTGCTGTAGTTAGGGTATTTTTGGTTTTTTTTTTTCCTTTGTATCCAACCAAAAAAAAAAAAAAAGAGTCCAATTTCTAACTTGAGTCTTGATTGTTCTTCTTGTCAAACATTTGCAGATACTAAGTGGTTTGGGTGGGTTTTGAAGCCCACAGGGGAGTAGCCCCCGCTTATGGATCTGCCCAAATCTCCGAGCCGTGGCCCGTTAGGTATTGTCCGCTTTGGTCTGCCAGGGTGGAGTTGCGACTCGAACCCCTGACCAAAGGGTTTTGTTGGTCTCAT
>JAOTBA010000204.1:12793386-12813022 GCA_025629845.1 Erythroxylum squamatum
TAATAACAATAACAATAACATTGAGAAATTGTGAGTGGTTGGATTCTTCATCAAAATCATTTACGTAAAGTCATTGTATTGATGTAAGATACTTAGGGTTATAGTTATTACATTTGGAATTGACTACAAAATTGTGAAGCATATGCTTGCTTTAAATAATGAAAAATATCAGTAAATGTTAATGTGGTCATTTGGATCAAAAAGGCTTATACTTGGGCCTTTAATTCATACTTATTGTTAAGAGCAGTAAGATCTGTACTTGATTTTTAGTGTATGTTGTTACTTTTCGTGTTTAATGAAGTGCTCATCTTTGCTATTGCTAGTTCTTCTTGTCATGTTATTACACACACAATGATGTATTTGTATGATAGTGAAACTAATTTTATTTGTTTTTAGAGTTCTCACAAATTTTCCAATCATTCTAGCTTAATATGGATATCTTAGCCTATAAAATATTCATATTCTTATTTTCACTCTGCATGATTGCTTTTAATTTTTTATTGTATTGTTCTTTTCCTCTGTACTTCCACTTATTGTCTTTTAATTAGGTGCTACATGGACTTTAAGTGGTTTAGATAGCTGATTTGCGACTGGGAGCATAAACCATATCTTTGGAATGTCCAAAGTGATACAATAATTAGGTGAAGCATATTCTTCCTTTTTTCCTATTTTCCAGTCTATGATTTCAAAAGTCAAATCTCCACGTCTACTGGCAATTGTGATTTTCAACTTAATTATATTCCACGTGATGTATGAAACTATAGCAAACCATGGGCAGAAAGAAGTTTACTGGCATATTTTAAAGTTTTGTAGTCAGAAGTTTGCCGTGGTAAAATGGTGTGATTTGCTTCTATTTAAGTTGGTGTGGTTGATGAAACATTCACTTTTTACTAATATTCAAAATTAATGAAGCTGCTATTCTAAATGTTGTTGTAATAATAAAAGCTTTTTCAAAGCTTTGAATCAACAAAATATTGACTGTTTACCAAGGACTTGAAAAACCACGAACTTTCAATTAAAACATGATTCTGTACGTCTTTTATGTAAGAGGACTTTGATTTTTAGTTAGGAAACGTACATACTTCGCTTTCACGAAATTCTACATTCAAACTCCTTTGAAAAGTTTTGATTCCCTGCTGCGTATTTTCCCACAACCTTCTCCCAGTCTTCTTGGATTTTTCCACCCTTGGTAGTTAGAACCGTTCAGAAATTTTGGTTTCTATCATCTCTACACAAACTAAAACAAGTGGAGAATTTATTTGTAATGTATGGCTTAGGCTTATGTGGTCTTCAATTTTTTAGTTAAAAGTCATGATCACGTTAATCTCCCCATGTACTAAAGTTAGACTACTAGTAGTATAAAGGGTGAATGAATTTCAGAAAAAAAGAAAAAAGGTGAAGACATTCTCTCTTTGCCTAAACGTTAATCGCACAGTAGAGAAAAACAAATTCATAAAAGTGTGACTAATTACGCATAAAACATGCAAGTTCATGATTCTGTTAATTGCCAGTCAATGCACGGTTGCATAGGACCATCGCTGCCGAAAAAAGAGACCAGATTTTCTGTCCAATTTTATGGTGTCTTATTCTGTCTAATGAATCTCAGTCATTCATTTATGCGGATTCTGTGTGGGCCCCGTATAAATAAACACAGGACCCGCATAAATAAATGGCTGAAATTTATGAGACAGAATAAGACGCCATAAAACTAGACAGAGGATCTGGACTCCCGAAAAAGCAACCTTAGTATTGAATTTCTCTTTTAAAGTGTAGGATTCACAAATATGTTCTGATTTGTTGTGAGTTTTCAAGACAAAGTAGTGCATCCGACAAGACTTTTATATCTTATTAATGCCCACCAAACTGCTGCCATTGTTCGTTGACATTAACTTCCAGTATTGGCCTGCGATTATAAGTTCAAGTCAGTAGTTACACTTGAACTTGAGAAATAAATAATAGCTATAAGAGAGATTATTAAAGAAAGCAAATGCTATTGCTATACTTACTCGAAATTTTATAAGGTATGTGGTTACCTCTAAGATTCCACAAAAGTTGAAGTTCAATATGAGATGAGATTCTCAGACTCTTCTGAATCATAAAGTTCGACGATGATTCCAAAATACCGAACAAAAGAAAAAGCTAAAAATAAATAACATTTTAATTTTCTGAAAACTCTTCTGTATCATCACTTATATTTTTTTTATTACAGAAATTAATTAAAAGATGTTGGGAAAAAATAAGTGTTTACATTACAGCTGACGAAATCACGAACCGGCCGGAACCCAAACCAGTAACGAGTGGAAACATTTTAATTGGTTTCTTAATGGTCCAGTTAAAATATCTAAGACGAAAATTGTTGTATTTTTGTTCGTTTTCCTGCTTTCACATGTATAATACAGAATGTTCCTACAAACCTGTCGGTCACCAAAAGCCTCGTGCATTTCAGCACGTGCATATGGTTTGTCTCAGAAGTTTCCTTATGATTTCGCGTGGAAAATATTGGGAAGGACTGCAAAATATGCATATTCACACGAATAGAAATAAAATAATAGTAAAGATCTATGAAAAATTGTACATCTATGTTAAAGTTGGAACCATTTATATAATGAACTAAGAAAATCATCGTGGTAATTTAACAATATCATTCATAAGAGACGCACATATGAATAGACATTCTTATGTAGAATGTAAGATAAAGCATTTTAATTTCTCAATAATATTTAGATTTTTGTAAGTTGGAAATATCAAATTAGTTCATGCTAATTAAAACCACTTCAGGAAGAATGATATCATAAACAAATGGCCAGAGAATGCATGGGTTCTCCAACTCCACACAGGTTAGGTACATATCAGATATACTTATCAAATAAGATCTGAAATTACAAAGAAACTCACACCCCCATTAATCTGAAAGCTAATGGTGCTATGAAATTTCTTCTCGGTTTCACACAAAGTAGTAAACTATTGCTATCAGGAATGGTCTTATTCACTATTGCTATCAGGAATGGTCTTGAAGTCCATTCACGTGCTTATAAATACATGCACATAGCTTCTTGCACCAGCCAAATATACTCACATACGAAAGGCTTGATCTAAACTAGCTACAATCACCGAATCAATCCAATATGGCAAGGCAGAGCCATCTTGTGATGTCAAGAATTGGCATTATTGGCGCTGGAGTGAGTGGTCTAGCTGCTCTCAAGCAGCTAGCTCACTACGATCCAGTGGTTTTTGAGGCCAGTAACTGCATTGGAGGAGTCTGGAAAAGCTGCTCTTACCGTTCTACAAAACTTCAATCCCCTCGTACCGCTTACGAGTTCACCGATTTCCCTTGGCTTAACAGGGATGATCCAAGTTTTCCTTCTCATATTGAGATTTTAGACTACTTGCAATCTTATGCTGAGCATTTCGATTTGTTGAAGTACGTGAGGTTCAATACCAAGGTGGTGGAGGTCCGTTTTCTTGGTGAAACTGTACCTGCTGACGTCGGTGGGAACAAGTCCATGACGTACGACAGCCTCTTGCCAGGCCGGCCGGTTTGGGAGGTCGCCGTGCAAAGCAATCAATCAAATATCATTGAGGTCCTGAATATTCTTGCGTTTATCTAATTTTCCCATATGAAATCTCTTAAAAAGTCAGTCCCCCATGTATATATATAGACACACACATATTTATTATCCAAATATAGATATTTGAACTTGCTCTTGATATTTTGCAAGGAAACCCCACTATTATTCTTCTCCTACAGAGTCTAAGGTTTTGATAATGTGTGAAACCTTCTATAATAAGCGATAAAATTAATTTAACTTAAATCCTTGTTAATATTGGTATAGCTTGCGAATTCATTTACAGTGGTATGCATTTGAGTTCCTCGTTGTCTGCATCGGAAAATACGGGGATGTACCTAAAATTCCCATACTTCCACGCAATAAAGGACCAGAAGTATTCAAAGGCAAGGTCTTGCATTCGCTTGATTACTCCAAACTGGACAAGGATGGTGCTTGTGAACTGCTTCAGGGGAAAAAGGTGGTCGTTGTTGGGTTCAAAAAGTCAGCAATTGATCTAGCTCTTGAATGTGCCGAGGCAAACCAAGGTGATTATCTTACATCTCTACATATGTTTGAGATAAAGAACTTAATTTATTATATTCTTATTTATGTTTTGAGATAAAGAGCTTAATTTATTATATTCTTATCTATATTTAACACAACTTTCTTACGTTCTTCTCATCACTTCCAACTTATTTTTTTTCTGACTCATCTTAGTCTTTATGCAGTCCAGAACCGGACAAAGTTAGGAAAAATCACTTCGCCACTTATGCAACCTCTTTCGATTTTGGGGTCACCACTTTTATATCTGCACCTAATAGTGTCATTTGATCCTCTTATAAGACGTTGCTAGGGTTTGTATACCCTGTTTCGTTAAGTTTCGTTTCTTTAACACAAAAAAAAAATAAAAATCACTTCGCTGGCTAGACTTTTAATTGTTCGACTTGGAAGAACTGACATACCTTAAGAGTCAAATCAAGCTAGCGTTGAAGTCAAATGATAGTTTTAAAAAGTACAACGATAATAGCTCATGTTGGCAGGTGTTTCGTGCTTGTTTTGGGGGTGGAATCTCCTTTAAATCTAGCGTTGAAGTCAAATGATAGTTTTAAAAAGTACAACGATAGTAGCTCATGTAGGCAGGTGTTTCGTGCTCGTTTTGGGGGTGTAATCTCCTTTAAAGCTAGCGTTGAAGTCAAATGATAGTTTTACAAAGTTTAACGTTAATAACTTATGCACGGAGAAGTTTCGTGCTTGTTTTTGGGGGTGTAACCTCCTTTCAAGTTTCAACTATACCTAATTACTTGTAACAGACAATTAATAAGTACATATTTGGATGAATTTTCGAGGAGTCAATAAGTACTTTTTTTTATCACAAAATTTTTTTTTTAAAATGAGTGTTTGGTTGTAAAATAAAAAAAGTATTTTTTTAATGGATATATGGCCTTTTTGACAATTAAAATATAGCTTTTTAAGAAGCTCAAATTTGGAGCTTCTAAAAAAAACTCTGACTTTATCAGGTAAATTTTTCAGATCAATTAATAAGCCTATTTTTAGTCCCTTTTGTCTTAATATTTTACACATAATTCTCACAATACCTACAAACTCATCTTCTCTATTACAATAAAATGCATAATTTAGTATGTATTTAACTATTTACTTAGCTTGAATATTTATATTGGGATTTATATATTATTATTTGAATTTTTTATATGTTTTAATATTTATTTTTTATATTAATTTTACTTATGTTATAATCCATATAAAAGATCTAGTTAGATATATTTTCATTTATGTTTTATATAGTTTAAAATTATATAATAATTAATATATTGTGCTTTGCATATTGTTTAATATACTTTATATAATTTTTATATGCATCAATAATTTTTATTACAAAATAAAATATAGTTAAAATTAAAAGTTTTTTTATTTTTATGTTGTCAAACAGTGTACTTAATGAAGCTCTTTCAAAAAAGTTCTTTTTTAAATGATAACCAAATAGTCAACTGATTTTTTTATACAAAAACTCTACTAATATAAGCCCAACTACCTTTTAATGGGACTAACCACACAGGGCCTTATCTGCTAGCTGAGATTTTGGGGCGGGGATGGATCTAATTATTTTTTAGTGATTCACTTTGTGGTTTAAAATTTGGAATGAGATATGTGATAATTCCTATGAATAATAGCTTTGATTAAACTATTACGGTGATTGGCAAAGTAGTAAAATGCACTTGGATTTGCCAGATAGTCAGTTAACAAAAGATGCACAGAAATTTTAATAATCTCTATTACTGGTAACGGGGGCATATATTTTCTACGTGCATGGCTTCTGTAAAACCAGATGTAATCGTTTATTTATTTATTTTTTTCTTTACTTCTTTTAGAATTTTTCTTTCCTTATTCCATATTGAAATGATGGTTGGACTTGTTGACTACACATCTTTTATTGGAATGCACGTATTAGACTTCAACATTTCTTGGCTTTTGACTTTACATTTGATTATCTCAGATGATCGAAGTGAAAGGAGTACATCCAAAAGATCACAGTACATGATTACTAGAGAGATCTATTTATTATTCTTACATTATTTGGATATTCGTCTTAATTTCCTATATATAAATATACATATAAAAGATCACAGTTACATGATTACTAGAGAGATCTATTTATTATTTTTACATTATTTGGATATTCGTCTTAGTTTCATACATATATCATTAGGATGCCACAAGCCTTACCTTGAACATGTTGCAGGTCCCGAGGGGCAACCGTGCACCATGGTGATAAGGACCTTACACTGGACCGTACCCCATTACTGGGTTTGGGGATTGCCCTTTTACTTGTTCTTCTCAACAAGATCTTCTCAGTTCATCCACGAAAGACCTAACCAGAGTCTCCTGAGAACCATTCTAATGTGTGTTCTTTTATCTCCTATGGTAGGTAAATGAAGAAACCTTCATTATAGGCTTTGCGGACTGATGGTTTATAAGTTAATGGGTGACATTTAATCTTTTTGACAGAGACGTGTGCTTTCCAAATTCATCGAGTCCTATGTGCTCCATAAGCTCCCTTTGCAGAAGTACGGACTAAAGCCAGACCATCCGTTCATCGAAGACTATGCGTCGTGCCAGATGGCTATCATGCCTGAGAAATTCTTCCCTGAGGCTGACAAGGGGAAAATTTTATTTAAAAGGGCATCAAAATGGTGGTTCTCTAGTGAAGGGATAGAGTTTGATGATAACACTAAAGTGGATGCTGATGTTGTGATTATGGCAACTGGTTACGATGGGAAAAAGAAACTCAAGGATATCTTACCACAGCCTTTTTCCAATTTGCTAGATCATCCTTCTGGTGTCATTCCGTTGTACAGGTAATCGTGTTAAGTAGTTTCCTGCGTACAAGGGATGAAATCCATATCTAGCTTTCTGATTTCATGCCTTTGTATACGATTAAAGCCTACTGACGATTGACTTTTTTTTTTTTCCTTGAAAGGGGGACAATTCATCCACTAATACCCAACATGTCTTTTGTGGGTTACATAGAGAGTGTCTCAAATCTTCACACCGCTGAGCTTCGCAGCATGTGGCTGGCAAGACTTCTTGACAGTAAGTTCAAGCTTCCTTCAGTGGATAAAATGCTTCAACAAGTGTGGAAAGAGATTGAAATCATGAAGAGGAGTAGCAGGTTTTACGAAAGGCATTGCATTTCCACATTCAGCATCAACCACAGTGATGAAATCTGTGAAGAAATGGGCTGGGCCAGTTGGAGGAAGAAAAACTTGCTTGCAGAAGCATTTAGTCCTTATGGAAGTCAGGACTACAATGCCCACGAGTGATGGTTATATTGACCCTACCATCCTTTATATATAACTTTAATAACCATCATAATACTCCGACGACAGAAGTGCAATAATCAGGGATACAATTTTAAAAGATATAAGTTATATGTAAGTCAAGAATAGACCAAGAGTATGGAAGCAAGGGCATTGTTGCTGTCTGTAACCCTTTGTCAAACCATTCGTTTGACAGTAACAGTTTATGAAGAATTATAGATATTAACGAATAATAAAATTGAAATTTGATCCTTGTGGACAATTTCAAAATTCATTAACAATTTAGTTCAATAACATTTTAGCTCTACCAAGTCAAAAGGTGATACAAATTTTACTACAGGGGTACTTCTTTACTAGATTCTGTCCTTGCAGGATTCGTTTAGCCTCATCCTATCAAGAACACTAATCCATCTCTTATTGAACATATTGAAGACATACAAATACCGTTCACATTAGTAGAGCTAATTACAAGGGGCATCGTTAATGCACACGAAAAAATATCAGTGTGTCCAAGACACTAAATCTAAAAACGTCAAGGCTAGGAGAATTACAACAATAAATGGAATGGTCGCTTCAAAGGCTTTGAAGTAGCTTCAGGGTCTCATCTATATGCTTCTCAGGTTGGAATTGGTTATTGTAGATGAGTTGAACCACCCCATTCTTGTCAAGAACGTATGTCTGTCTCCCAGGTAATGCTCCAAACAGATCTGATGGTACTTCCCAATCTTTCCTGACCTTGTTTCCTTCATCGCTTAACAATGTAAATGGAAGTCTATACTTCTTCGCAAATGCCTATAAAAATTGGAAGCAGCTTTAAATATTCACTTTAAACTTTATCTGAGATTGAGGTTCAACTTAGGACCAAACGAAAAACTAAACTGTGTGACTAATTGTCAATTTTGCATTGACATATTTCTAAGCAAGTTTGTGATGTGAAAATCTCCTCGTGGCATGTGCTCTAGATGTGAAGATGAAGAACTTGATTAGACACAAAGAGATTTAACAAATAGAACGCAGACAATGGGATTTAAAAAATGGAAAGTGCAATGTCAAGCGGGTGAATATGCAGTACAACAAAATACTGTTAGTTTTTTTTTTTTTGGGCATCGAATTGAAAAATATTACTAAATGTCAACTTTTAGTGGCAATCTAAACTAATATCTTCCAAAGTTTTGGTTTAGGTGATGTAAACTAAAATCATAGCTAAATCAATTAATTTAGCGACAATTTTATAGAGCGTTGCAAAAAGTGCCTAATAGTGCGATGGTTTATGTATGTCGTCGCCAAAGATCGAGCATTTGGCAACGAGATTTGAAAACGTCACAAAGCACATAAACTTTTGACGATGACATATAATTCGTTGCCATATGTAGACTTTTGGCGACTAAATTTTGATCTTGTCGCCAAAAGTTGAGATTAAAAAATTTATAATTAATAACATTTGATAATTTTTTAATGATAATTGTGTTTAATAATCCTAAGGTTAATTATAATTGTCATTTATATATGATTTTTCATATTTTTTTACTTATGTCTTTTTATAAATTTGTTTAAATATATAGTTATTGCATTAACACTCTAGAAATTATCTTTTTGGATATAAAAAGATAAACATACTTAAATTTTCACACATTATAAGATAAAATATAATAAATTTAAATTGACTACTATTCTTAATCATTAATATTTACTAACAATAAAATAATAATACATAAAAATGTTGAAAATTGTAAGCAATATAATATAATAATATATGCAGGTAAGTAATACAAGATTTTGATTAGAAGTTTAACAATTCTTATAGACATACAACAACAACATCAACCCTCAATATGAATTCCACTAACACGCGAGATTTGAAGAGATCCAGCAATATGCAACCTTATCCTAACTAGTAGAGAGGTTGTTTTCAAAATTCTTACATACATAAAAATAAATAAAGTTTCACATTATTCCATCGAAAAGGAAATGAAATAATTATTTTTTGGATTCCAAGTGACATGAGAGTCGGTAAAGGTAAATGAGTTTGTTATGTTTGGATTCCCAATAAGGGTTTTTGCACACTTGAAGGCATCAATTGAAAAGGTCAAAAATCTTCCCTTAGGTGTTGAGTTATTGACACCCTTTTCTAACAACTTCTTGGTTATAATTAAACTTGTAGAATAGTGAATGAATCCTCCAAATGCAATATGGGTCACTGAATTAGATGAACTGTTAGTACGATGCGTTTCACCTAAGACACAATTAGTATAAAACTTAAATAGCTAGTTAAGTCAAACCGTATAACGAAGCCAAATTCGAACATATGTATACCAACAAATATAGAAATTGGAATCGACGATTGTTACAAAACAACCGATTGCCCCAATCTTGTACCAACTATCGGGACATTGCTAGCATTTCCATTTTCATCTATGTTCTCTTAAAGATTTTAGTAAGCTTTACACAAGACATAGTATATACAATCAAACGTTTATCTGATAGCTTACTATGATGCAAATAAGTTACAACTAACTAAGAAAGAGAGGTAATTCAGAGGATACTAAAAACCTTGAAGATCGACCATAGAAGGCTAGTGGTGATTAGTGTATGATGAGAAAATTCGTTCTGCATTGATTTGTTCTTCACTAGGTAGAATTTTCCCATATTCCTCCTATCGGAGCTCATTTCCACCATCAAAAACCAGTCACCACATCAACATTCCTCAATGAATTGATGTTAACAGTTTAATTATGAAAAGTCAATTTGGCATAAAATTCATTATGTTTAATTAAATTCGTTTGATGACTAAATCCCACAAATTATAGGCATGGAATGAACTGATGCAAAAGATACTTTCTGCATTCCATGTCTATGTGATTTGTTATGCTAGTTTGTCAATAATAAGTTAAAGTATTATAATTCAACAACAGTTCAGATTTGGTATAAAAGCAATCATATGGTAAATATGTACATAAATATATGTTGCAAATTGTGCCTTGAATCTCTAACAAACCTTCCATCAAACGTTTAGCAGGGTTTCATCAAACAAGCACGGAAGGCATCCAACATAGAAACACAATTCACCATCTTCCAAATACAAATAGAAAGGGAAACTCATACACCATTTGCAGAACAGAAAGCCCACATTAACTCCAAAATGTATTAGAAAATAGACCACAATAAGGAGGGTTCTTGGTAACAAAAAAGAAGAACAATAGTATTAACACAAGACACAATGGTTCATTGACGATGAGGACCGGAGATGACCAAAAAGAGGAGATGACGCTTTTTTGACAGATTATAAAAAGAAAATACGATGGCTAACACGAAAACGAAGACAAATTTATTTTTGTGTTAATAACCTAGTAAAAATGACGTCGTTTGTTGATAAGGTAAACGATATCGTTTCTTGGAAGAAATTATCCATTTGGCTTCACCTTTGGCTAACATAATGATATATAGTATAAAAACTATATGTTAAAGTACGAAATTTTTATATAAAGAATAGATAATAATTATTAAATAGAGTAATATATATATTACATCAGTAAAATAAGACAAAATTTATAAATTATGTAATAATTCATAAATCATTATACTAATTACAATTATAATCTATACATTCATACAACATTATATTAATTACCATATACGATAATAATAATACCAATTTAATTAAAAATAAATTACAATATAGTAAAAATGGAAATCAATATTAAATATTAATATCATATTCTTAAAAATCAAAATTAATATTATTCAAAATCTATTGTAAGCCATGTCTATAAATGTAGTTAACAACAATGACATTTCAAAGATCAAATTTAACATTAATGACAATGATTGTATAAGAGTAAAAAAAATTAGTTAACAAAAATTTCATTTATACTTTTTATTAATATTTTTAATATATATGATTTCATAATTTTACGTGGTCTCACAAAACTGTATTTATTATATATAATTTCTACAGTAATTTATGTTTATGATAAAATTTAGTACAATTTAAAAATCTATAGAAAAGTATAGTATTGATGACAATTTCTAAATTGGTAGCCAAATATTCAAATATTATTTAACATTGGTGAAGAATTGTGAGATCACCGCCAAATGTTGAGGGATGTAAGCAAATTAAGCGAAAATGACGTCATATTCAATTCTGTTTAATCCAAAGGGCGACGATTTTGTAAATTGGTAGTCAAATCCTCAGGTGCGTATTAACCTTTGCACAATTTGTCGCCAAATGTTTTGGCGTGAAAAAATTAAGCGGAGACGACATCGTTTGTTCAATGACAAATGACATTGTCTCTGCATCTGTTTAATTGATAACTCGACACCCCCCTCAAAATTTTCTTTCGGTCTCTCCTCTCTTCCGCACGATCCTATATTGATTTGTTATTCTCTTCGTCCGTTAATCTTGTTTCGTCTTTTTCTCTTTGTTTTGTCTTCCATCGTCACCCTGTAATTGTAGTCAACTTAATTATTTGTAATGTTGTTCTGGGTTTTTTTTTCTTGAGTTATAGATATTGTTAAATGTTATGTTGATGGTCGGTTTTAGGGTGAGTTGTTGAGTTGTTTGCATTTATTTGGCCTATTAATAGTTGAATGGTTGATTGAATGTGTTCATTTGGTGAAGGAAGGGAGAAGACATAATTTTTGTTGTTAGTTTGTGATGAAGTTTTGAAGCCTATAAACTGTTCAATGAAAGTTCTCATAGAGATTTAGTGTTCTGTTTTCAACTTATGAATGAAGTTATTTGTTTCTGTTTTGATAGTGTTCTATTTTGAGAGGATGGTAGTGCTAGAGAGAAGAGATTGTGATCTATGAAAAGTGTCAAGGTTTTGTAATTCTATGTAATGAAAAGATGAGTGATTTCTATATAAGAATAATGATAGATTAGTATCTTTTTATCTTAATTTTTTATTAATCTAATTGAATCTTCTATTAATGAAATAGTTCACACTGTTTGCATTGTTTGCATTGAGATTTGTGTTAAGTTTGATATAACATAAACTTTTTTTCCCTCAAGAGCTAATATAGTCATAGTCCATAAATCAAATTCAATTTGATAGAATTCAAATTCAAATATTCAAATTTGAATACATTTTGAATTTGTAAACAAATTTGAAAACCAATTAATTAACAACATTTAATTAAATCAAATCTCAAATTAACTGATTTAATTAGATTTATTCATCTTTTGTCTATTTTTATAGAATCGTCAACATATACTCAAGCTTCTAAAATTTAAGAATAGAGAGCACAAAGAGTCTTCACTTTAAATATTCATAGTGGCATTAGTCTTGTGTTGATCAATAAGGACTTGATGAATAATGAACCCTAAAAACTTTCTTATTATGTCTATGGAAGCAAACTTTATAAAATTCATCTTCAATTGAAAAAAATTATAGCCTTTTGAAACTTTATGCAAGTATTCAAGGTGATCCTTTTGAAATTTAAATCCACAAACTATAGTCATCAACGTAACATTAAACATTATTATAAAGCATGACATTAAAATTGTTTTGTACAGCTCATTGGTATGTGGCACAATGTAAGTTTAAAATAGTATGAAATTATAAATTGAATTCATAAATTGCATTAATAATTGTTAGTTAGATTAAGGTAAATAATTATAAACCATTTCTATTTACAAAGTAGTCATCATCAATTTGATTTGTTCTTTTTTTTCCATAAAGTTTCATTAACGTGTATGTATGCTATTTTCTTTTTTTATTGGAAAAAATTTAGTGTTTCAAATATCACTATTATTAAGCAACTTTATTGTAGAACATAAAATCCTATATAGAAGAAGATGGATTTATATATGTAGTCTAAGCTTATAATCTATCGATTGATGAAAAATATTCCTTGAAATCTAATCTAGTTTTCGTTGTTACTATTGTACTTGGTTCATCTTTATTTTAAAACCTTAAGATCTAGTTAAGGCATTTTATCCATTCCCAAGACCTAAGACTTGACTCTAGGCATTTGATGAACTTTCAGGTCCTAAGATTCACTGTAAGCATATAAATTTCATTTTAAGCTCTATCACATAGTTATAAGCATTTTCTACATTTTAAAGCCTAAGTCCCAGCTCTATGAACAAGTGTATCATATTAAATACGAAATTGTCTTTTTGCAAGCTGTGTTTTGTGTTAAAGAGCATTAATAATCGTCCAACCTCATCCTTTTTCATTGTAGGATGTGATTGTTCGTTTGTTTAGATAAGTCATCTAACTAATGTTCACCATATGTTTAGGTTTTGTGTCAACGCAAAGGAGGTGTTTGTTTTGTGTTGTTCTTTGCAATATTCTTAGAATCAATGATGAGTTTTTATGGATTGCTTTAGTAGTCTAAGTATTTATGTTTGAGTTTTGTTTAAATAATTGATGAGATGTATGAATTACAAAACTATTTACTACACATAGCTTAGTGTTTGTTTAAATTCAAACTTAGTATTGATGAATAAAAATTCACCTACAATTATGGGCAATCAAATTCACCTACAATTATGGGCAATCATTTGCATAATCAACACCTAGGATGTTATATAGGTTAGAAACTCGTGATGCAGCTCCTATAAGCCTTATTAGTGAAATATTTCACGAGCCTAAGAGTCACAGTGAGAACTTATTTTCTCGATTCATGTGATGTAATAATGTCACGTACCATGGTGTTTGTATAAATTCAAACTTAATTTATGAACTTATACTGATTAATGGAGTAGTATTAACATTAGAAATTCACCTACAATTATGGACAATCCTTTGCATAATAAACCCCTAGGATGGTATATAGGCTAGAAACCCGTGATGCAACGCCTATGAGGCTTATCGGTTAAACATTTTACTAGCCTAAGAGTCACAGTGAAACTTACTTTCTCGATTCATGTGGCGTAATAATGCCATATATTATAATGTTTGTTTGAAATCAAAAATTTAAGATGAACTTGTCATTAATGGTGATGTTATATAGAACGAGGATTGCATTTAGTAGTTTAGTTATTTACTTTTAATTGTATAGCTAGATGGACAAAAGTTGGATGCCTCATTGAAAATGGTCCATTGAATACTTAGAAGGAGTTAAAGGTTTCATGCAATTTGTAAAAGATATGAATGTCATAGTTGTTGTCCATACATAGATTGCTTAAATGCTAACATTCAAAGTCAAGATGTGGTATATAATCATTTGTTAATCCGAGGCATCGATAAATTCTATCAAGGAAAAAGTAAGTAAGCAAGTTGTAGTAGAAGTGTTGGTACAAGTGTTGATGATCGTAACAATAATGATGGTGATAATGATGAGATTGGTGAGATGTTAGAGGATTATGAGAATTATATAGAGACAATGAATAAAACTGGTATGCCTAACATAATTGATAGTATTACAGAAGACAATTTTAGGAAGTTATTGAGAGTTGCTCAAGAAGAATTATATCCAGGGTGCTTGAATTTCTCACAGCTATCTTTTGTTGTCAAGTTGTTGCATTTGAAGGTCTATAATAATTGAAGTAACAAGTTTTTTGACATGTTAATTGACTTGCTCAATAATGCATTACCTGTTGGACAAAAGTTACCCAAATCTTACTATGATGCAAAGAAATTGTTAAGAGACTTTGGATTAGGGTATATATCAATATATGCTTATAAGTATGATTGCGCTATATTTTGGAAGGAAAGTAAAGATCTTGAAGATTGTTCCATTTGTGGCACATCAAGGTGGCGAGTGGATGATGGGAGAGGGAAAAAGATACCGCAAAAAATCTTGAGATACTTTCCTATTAAATCACGAATACAAAGACTTTTTATGTCAAAAAAACAACCATAGATATGAGATGACATAAAAAGAAATGCATTGATGATAATATTATGCGTCACCCAACAGATTCAATGGCATGGAAAGACTTTGATGGAAAGTTTCCATAGTTTGCATAGGATTGTTGTAATGTTCGACTTAGTTTAGCCTCAGATGGATTTAAGTCTTTCGGTAATATGAGTACCTCTTACAACATGTAGCCAGTAAGATAGTGCCATATAATTTACCTCCATAAAATTATATGTATGAGCCTTTTATGTTATTGTCTTTGCTTATTTCAGGACCTACTACTCCTGGAAAGGATATCAATGCATCCATATAACCATTAATTGATGACTTAAACGATCTATGGGCGGCTGGATTAGAAACTTTTGATGTTGTTCAAGGTAAAACATTTATAATGAATGTGACTATTTTGTGGACTATAAATGATTTTCAAGCTTATGAGAATTTATCTAGATGGAGCAATAAAAGGTATATGGCCTGTCCTACGTGTAACCATCAAACTTATCAATGACGCTACAAAGTAAAATATGTTATACAGGATATCGTCATTACTTGGAACATGGTCATAGATGGTGAAAAGCATATTGTTTAATGACAAAGTAGAATTAGATGAAGCTCCTTTGCAGTTGTCTAGTGATGATGTAGTTTACTAGCTATCACATTTAGGTGACTTTACACCTAGCAAACATCCAAGTAATAGAAAGCGAAAGCGAAATGTTGTTAAGCTAAATTGGAATTAAAAAAATATTTTTTAATTTTCCATATTGGAAGGAATTGCAATTGAGGCATAATCTTGATGTGACACATATTGAAAAGAAATATTTATGGGAATATTTTAGGAATTGTGATGGGAATTAATGGCAAATCGAAAGACACAATTAAGGCTAGACTAGACTTGGAAGAAACAAATACAAGAAAAGATTTACATTTGAAAAGAAGAGATGGTAGGTTATACGTTATTCCACCTAATGTTAAAAAAAGATAAGCAAGCTTTTCATCAATTTCTCAAATCAGTCAAGTTTCCTGATGGGTATGCATTTAATATAACTCGTTCTGTGAATCTTAAAGAGGGAAAGTATTGGGGTTGAAAACTATGATTGTCATGTACTTCTGCAATGATTACTTCTTGTTAGAATATGTAAGTGTTTGTCGAAAGATATGTCCGTAACTTTGGGTTAATTGGGTGAGTTTTCTAAATAATTATATTGCAAGACACTTAAAGTTGAAGAGGTTGACAAAATAGAAAAAGACAGCTTTGATTCTATGTAAGCTTAAACTATTATTCCCCTATTGTTTTTTGATGTTATGGTGTATTTCGCAATTCACTTACATTACGAAGCAAAACTTTGTGGATCGGTTTAATTTCGATAGATGTTCCCTATTGAAAGGTATTTTATTTTAACTTCAAATTTTTTTAAATTTGTAAGTTAGTAACAATTATTAATGTTTTATATATTTTTGTTCTCTTAAGCATTATGAATAACGTAATAGAGCTCGACTTGAAGGGTCTATTATAGAAGCTTATATAACGAATGAATGCTTGACATTTTGTTCGACGTACATAAATGACATTGAGACAAAATTTAATAAACCAGAAAGTAACTTTGATTTTGATCAAGATGGTGGCTTGTCAGTTTTCTCTCAAAAAATAAGGTCACTTGGTGTCGAAAAATATGTGGAGTTAACTAAAGATGATTTCAAAATTGCTCATTGATATATTTTGAACAATTGTGAGGAAGATGATATATATATGGAGTATGTATATTACTTTTGATTCAAATCTTCATATTTAAATTTTGTGATTCAATTTATATTTCCTGATCTCTAGTCACTTTTTTAAATAGAGAGCACAAAGAGTTGATTCAAAGAAAAGAGTCTATTAATGTTAAAGAAAGACATAAGCTTAAGTTACTATCATGGTTTAGGATCTGAGTAAGTTATATACTGATGGAATATTACGAACTTATGAAAATTTGTATGTCATATTAACTTCTAATTTCATTTTGTCCTACAGATGATATGGTTAAATAACTGTAGCATGCAAGAGGCGACAACATCATTATATTCTTTGACATGTGGGCCTCATATGTGTGGGAAAAAAATATTTAGGTTACATTGTTAATGGGGTTAGATTTCACATACAAGTTCGAGACAATCGATTTAGAATCTGAAATTGTGGGGCCGTTGTTGAGGGATGTTATGACGACGATTTTATTGACTTTTACAGTGTCATCTCTGAAATAAGAGAGTTGCATTACATCAACAATAAAAAGGTTGCTCCATTTAAGTGCAAATAGTTTAATCTTGTTGACATGAAAGTGAATGGGAATATTACTAGCATTAATGTTAGTAAGGCATTGTATGATAATGACCCATTTGTCCTTACAAGTCAAATGAAGCAAGTTTTCTACCTCAATGATACTGTATTAGGAAGTAATTGAAAGGTTATTCAAATGTTTTAACACTAAAATCTCTTCAATTTTTGTGAAAGAGATAATGGTATAATGAGTGAGGAAGGTGATAAAGTATATCAAGAGATTGAATCAGAGTTGAATAATGAAACCATTTGAATAGAAGATACAGATATATCATTATTTTATAGGAGAAATGTTGATCTCGATATAGTACAAGTAGAAGATGTACAAGTCAATCTTATCGTAGAAAGAGATGAAAACTATATTGAGGATAAATTATATGACAATGATGATACTTTAGCCAAATAAAGTCAAATTATAATGTAATTAATGATGATGATTTTCAAGATTTTGGTCATGATGATTGAAGGAAAAAAATTGTTTATATTGTTTGAAATGTATTGCTAATGTTTGAGTTATATTAATGTGTATTGTTGATATTTGACTTAAGTTAATGCAGAATGTTGATGTTTGAGTTATGTTTATGCGAATTATTAATGTTTCAGCTTTGTTTATGCATATTGTTAATATTTGAGTTACGTTAATACAGAATGTTCATGTTTGAGTTATGTTAATGAGGAATTTTTATGATTCAGTTTTGTTTATGCGTATTGTTGATATTTGAATAACGTTAATGCAGAATGTTCATGTTTGAGTTGTGTTAATGCGAAATGTTGATTTTTGACTTATGTTTATAAGTTTATGTGAATTGCATTCTGTTTGAGTTATGTTTATGCGTATTGTTGATGTTTGACTTATGTTTATGTGTAATGTTGATATTTGAGTTATAGATATTCAGTATAATGACACCTGACAGAAACAAGGGAAAGAAGATAGCAACTATTAAATTGCTCATCCCCTACAATAACCAGATCAATCTCACCCTATCCAACAACAACCACTGACTTCATCCACCAATGAAGCTAGTGAACAATAACCTCTATCTACCTCAACTAGTGCTGAGGGATCTTTAAGTTTGTTAATCTTTACCACCTATAATTAGACTTATGCTCAAACTTATATTTACATGTTTAATGTTTTCTTTTCTTATCATTATTCCTCCGAACCCTTTGCCCGGCTCGGAAAGACCTTCACCTTCCGGTCAACTATATAAGTGGGTTCTAATACCGCTATTAGAAAAAGAGGTTGAGGTATCACTAAAGGTTTTGAGTTGTAACGCTTGAATGTTGCAATGAACAGTAAGTTGTATATACATATTGATACCTCGCAAGGTTGTCCTATTGACAAGGTTCAATCGGCTAAATTATCTAGTGAGTTAAGAGTTATTATCAAGAGTAAACTGCCTTGCCTTTAGTATACCGAGCAGTTGAAGTAAGACAACATGCTACAAAATGATCTGGACAAAGTTTCCACAATTTTTCAATTTATTTAATTAAATGCAATTTTGTTTTACTTATTTAAAGATTAATTTAACTTTTACTTATTGTTCACAGATGAAGTTCAATATCATCAATATGAGGAACTCTGAAGTTTCAAGCTGTATAAGTTCACTGTTGAAACAAAGGGCCAAGGATCATCATTATTGACTACATAAATACTACAAATCTTTTCCTTCGGATGAGAAGGCCCAGATACATGTTCCCGAATGAGTGAATCTAGAAAATTAGAGCCAAATATGTGATTATTAGGCATCTACCAATATTAAGGTTTGTCTTCTTTCTCTTCACAGTTGCCACCATTAATCTTGTTATACAATTTAATGAATATTTATTTTCTTTATTTAGGAAAAGTGTGAGAAAGATAAGGTTAACAGAGAAAAAATAAAAATTCCTCACAACTAAGGCTCCAAATCATTTGTTGTCGTGCAAAATGAATTTGTAAGTTCTTTTGAAGAGAACCATGGGCATGTGAAAGACAAGAAGAGAAGCATACAGGTGTGATCCGCCTCAAGGAAGCCTAGGACATGACTTGCACGGACATGAGCTTTCAAGAGGAGGCTTAGGAGCTGAAATTGGATCAGATTTGAAGTCTGAATGTGCAAGGAAAGGGGCTGAACGAAATTCCCATATCA
>JAOTBA010000204.1:12912506-12934380 GCA_025629845.1 Erythroxylum squamatum
ATGGAAATGCATTTCTAACTCTCATTAATCACTCATATCTACCATTTTAACCTTCCCACAAGTAATGGGATGTTACACTAATAAGCTTATGGTTTTAGCTCATAGTAACTTAAACAAAGCTTATTCTATACTAAGAATAAGCTTGCCAAACATAAGTTATTCTATCTTTATGCTTTTGTTACTCTAGCAACCAAACACTCTTTGTCTTCTTATTTTGAAGAATAAACTCTAGTCATCTTCTCCTATTAGCATTTCCGCCAACAAAACAACAAGGCAACACTAAACGTTCAACCATATACACCAGATGGACATTGTCCAACCATCTATAAGTTGTACAAAATGAAACCTTCATTGCCACAATAGACCACATTAGTGAAGCAAAATTTAGTCCGTTATCGTGTTTTAAGAGAGCTAATCATTAGATGAAACTTTTACAAAACCAAAAATAGATAACAATCGTTTTTGCAAATATAGAAAGAATATGTATGGAAATACTGGTGGCTTGGTCATATTCAACAATCTGAAATCCTTTAAGGGTAAAAGAAGAGAAAAGATGGATCATGGAAGAGGAGAAAGCTTAATTGTGAGGCAACATGAAACTTGGCCACATGATCACAATCACAATCACAATCACATGCATTACAACATGCTCCAAGTTAGTAAATCCAACCTTGCATCTCTCTTCCATTTACATGATCCACTTTTTTCACAAGCCCTGTGAACAAACATTTTGTAATCCTATAACTTGAGAAGGTAATAACAACAAACACTATGGTTGTATTTAGGAAACACTACACTAACTAAGGTATGACATATGCAACATATTGGAAATATGTTTTACAAACTACAATGGACGACATATATATTTGTTTATATTTAGCACAATTTTCTTCTCTATACTAGTAGGCGAGAAAACACTTTGTTAAAACAAATATTCAAGAAATGAATCTTAAAATAAAATCCAATGTTTAAATACAAATATGAGATATCAATTTCAATTTAAAAGAAAAACAATCCAACGTTTTGCCAAATTCAAGATATCAATGAATTTTCATATCATCATAATAAGTCTTATATTAAGAATTTCATTCAATTAAGATAATCGTTTCAATTTCAAATTGATGAAAAAAAATCGTGCCAAAATAAACATCATCATGGATAAAACTTATATTTTGATCAAAATACAAGTAAAACATGCTCTAATATCAATGTAAGAAAATTTCATATATAGATAATGTGGTATGATCGAAACATAATTGTATCACTGATCAATTAAACAAAAATCACTTACAAATTTTTGTTATAATCCAAAGCATAAGAATATACACTTTTCCTTCCAAAAAAAAAGAATCTACACTTTTCCCAAAACTTGTAGAACTCTTTCTACACATTTTTAATTGATTTCAAAAAAAATTTAATCCAACTCTTATCTTTTCAGAAAATCATATCTTATATATGATTTTTGAACAATTGTAATGTTTACAATTATAACATCTCACATTATTAACTTATTATGTGTGCTTATCCATTACTAACCATATTTTTTGTAATGAATTTGACATCTAAGATAATTATTAATAAGTTTATATTGTTATTGGATTCTAGATGTTTGTTGATTCAGGTTTCCCCTAATATATAGTATTTTCAGAATTAATTAAAATATAAGAAATTTTTGCTTTTTATCATTAAATTTTATGGGCTAGTAAATTCTTAATAATTTATGTATGTAACCTAGACTTAGACAATGAAACTGAATAATGTTATAGAGTGAAGTTTACAGTGACTGAAACCATATTTCATTATCATAGAAAAATTTAAATTTTAAGAAGTTTTAGTCAAATAATTTGATTAGAACTAAATTAATTTGAATACTAAGTAATTGTAAAAATGTAAAAAGTTGGTTCTCTTACAATTTATTCAAAGAACTTAATAAGTTTAGTTTGAACATATTCATAATATAAAGATGGGACAATTACAATCAACCTTACATAGCTCAATAGGGAAAAGATATGGTTGTTGCTAAATCAAATTTATATTATTATAATTTTTAAAATAAAATTGAAATAAAGTTATATATATATATATATACATATATAAAGGGACTATTTTGAAATTTTATAAAAATTAATGATTATTTTATAATTTTTCCAGCGGTGATACATGGCCAAATTAATTAAAATAATATGAATCTGAATTCATTAAGTTACCAAGTTAAAAATCTTCAAATTAAACATACAAAACTAATTATTGGTCTGTTTAGCAATTTTTATTGGAAAAAATATTTGTTATTATAAAGGTAGAGAAAAACTCTAGACCCTCTAATTTCGGCTAATAAAAATTGCTAAACAGACCAATAATTAGTTTTGTATGTTTAATTTGAAGATTTTTAAATTGGTAACTTAATGAATTCAGATTCATAGTATTTTAATTAATTTGGCCATGTATCACCGCTGGAAAGTATCCATATAAAGAAGTAATATAACTTTAGCTGTGTAATTATCAGTCAAGTCCACTAAATACTATGACTAATCTACTGATGTCTGCATTATCAAACCCTAAAAACCTCCCACTAAGGCATTGAGATCACACACAATAAAGAAGGTTACGACTCGTTTCGATGTATTAAATCACATGCATATATCTTTATATCTAACTTTGCTTATATGTACACAGCATATAGTTTTTAGGAAATACAAATTTAAGATAGCAGAAAGTAGGGGCAATTGACAATGGGAAGGGAGAGAGAAACCCAACAGCCTTTTACTCTGTTGAGCACCTGGTTGCTATAATCAGGATTAAACCTGTATTTAGGGAATTTAGTTATAGTATAATTATAACAAAACTATTGAATATAATCTAAACAGTAAACAAGACGAAAAATAGAATATCAACCTTAACGATTAAATTATAGTAGTAATTTTGCCAAGATTATACATTGGTAGTCGGTAAATTATGACATAATGCTTTGTTCGGTTGTCTTAGAAGTTATACCCTTGTGCCAATAAGATAGACAGCGGTAGAAATGTGATGCTCTCATCAACTGATTCAAGAAATATTTTAGAGCACTGCACCCGACATGACTGCAAATTTCATGGACTCTACTGATTGCTGTATAAAAATTATCTTCTGGTTACCAGATAACGGAAAATACACGTTGGATGTACTTTTTTGTTTATTTGATACTAATCTGTATGTTCCTTCTTCATCTTTTATCAGGTCCTGCATCGTTTATATAAACATAATGCGCTTGCTTCAGTTTAACTCAAAACTTTTTGAGCAGATGCTTATCAGGGAGAACGAGTACCCAAATTGTTTCCTGAATATTGGTTAAGTGAGAAGTTTGGTTCAAGTTGAATGTCTTCTTTTTCACACTCAAACAGGCATTCGTGACAACGCGTTGTCGCTTTTAGTCAACAGATAATTTTTCATGGCATCTGAATAATTCTCCCTTTTGGATATGTGAAAGGGTATCAATACTGAATTGAAGGCTAATGGCTGGACAAATTATTGGAACAAGGGTCACGGGAAAGGCCCACTTATTGTATTACTCGCCATTCGCCAAAGAATTTAACCATCTCGAGCTGAAGAAAGACTCTTTAGATCACATTGCTCCTGTTTTCCTGATTCTTACTGTCCTCATTTTTGGGCTCTTTCTCCCAAAAGTTTTAAGTTTTCTTGTTTTTGTGTAGCCAAGCTACTTATATCATGTTGGGGTTGTAACTTGAAATATTCTAGTGATTGTCGTGATTCATCTTCTAAATTATGAATCTTTAATCACTTTGGTTCCAAAGAGATGCAATTCCAATGCATCAGTCTTTGATCAACACTCTGATTAGACTTCTGTCTTCAACTGTGTCATCAAGGTTAACCGATCACTCCACAGAAGCACAGCACACACGAAACGAATTTCAATGACCAAACTCATGAGCACGAAGTGCTTTAAAAACAACATGCAAATTAAAGTAGACTTTCATTCATGATTTGCAACAATTACGGTAAAATAATCATTCATGATCTGCAACAATTACGGTAAAATAATTTAAGAGCCAAACCTTATTATTCCATGTCCAAAATTGCTGCCCATACAGGCCGCTCAGAGAAATTCTGGCACTTTGCAATTACCTAAGCCGTATACATCTCCAGCATTGCCCGCCACAAAGGTAATTCTGTAACCACTCCAGTGCTGCCCCTATTTAATGACCTGTTACACATCAAAAGAAACAACCTAGCGAAGGAAAGGACTCCACTGTGAGGACTTGGTATTTGGATGGCTTTAAGAAACACTAGCCTTGTCACGTTACATAAAAAAACTCTTGGAATTGTTAGCGTCACATCTGACCACAGACAAACATAATGGAAACAAAGAATCGATGGCCTGCAATTCCTCTGAAACTGGAGCTCTCAAAGAGCAAAGTGCATATATTTACAAGCTTTGAGCCTACTAAGTCGTTGTTCTAGTAGATGAATGACACAAGAAGAGCTCCAAAAAAGAATTTTAAGTGTATATACTCCTTTATACTTCTATATCAGTTCCCATCATAGCTTCCACGATGGAAATGATGCCGTTTGAGTCACAAACATGATAGTCACGGAGATTTCTTCTTGCATATAATTGACAGAAGAATTCGGATCAACCTGCCTCTGTATTCTCCCTTTAATCCTGCTCTGAGTAACTTTCCAAAGTTAAATTTATCAGGGATGTAAAAGCAGGAAATGCCAATTCAGGCCCCAAGTGTATGTAGTCCGGGAGCAAAAACGATCTTTCTAGTGGCAGAGAGTCTCTCCATAATTTACCCATTGTACAAAGCTATCTGAGAATTCCTCGGGCACATTGGAATTCTGGTGATTACCAAAGGACAGCACAGTTTCTGTATGCTGCCTTGCCTGAAGAACATATAATAGAAAACAAAGTCAATTTAACGTAGAACTGGTCATAATTTCTTAAACAAAAAAGTCTGAATCTAAAGCAATATCTCAGGTAGAATTTGGAACTTTTTTTCATTTCTTTTCATATATGTATGTAATAAGTAGAGAGAAATGAAATTGCTCATACAAGTAGACCACGGATGGCCTTCTAATTCATAAGTTGTTTCTGCAATGAAAATGATTTTTAAACTCAATTTGACAAATGGTAAATTTAATAGCAGTAAATTGTACTTCTGCCGAATGGAGAAAAGACCTCCACAACCTCTTCTTTGGATATCGTCAGATCATTGGAAACAATGAAGTAATGTACATCAGCTAATTGTTACGAGCCTTGTTGATATATACATCATCAGCTTAAGAAAATTTTGTTACAATTTTGCCTATCATAGAAGTCTGAATCAGCAACTCTCACCATTAACATTTTTTCAATTTGTATGAATTCCGATAGTGAGTTTGCTTGAACCGACTCCTACATTTTCCCTTGTTTCAATATCCAATTTAATCAACTGTAAAAGGATGAGGAGTAAAACACCACAGCAAACATGAAAGAGCTACTGACCTTCATGCTGGGTCCATATCCACTTGTTGATGGGGTAGATTCACCCAATATTCCATTAACAACATTCTCTGAAGACATCCCTGGGGAGGTTGTGAGTATGGATGATCTGCATCAATCACAAACAAGATGAGTAAGTATTCTTTTGATGTCATAGACTTAACAATCTGATTCCTCAAAGAAATTTAAGCTAGGAACTTGAAGCCCCTATCAAGCAGTATTCACCGTGTGCTTTAACTTCGTTTCACTTTGCTAGACCAACTTAAAGCCATCCATTGCAAGCTAATGGTGTGATCAATTGTATGGATTAGACTAAAACAAGTCATGAAAGACTTTTCGTTTGAGGTATTTTCAATATATATTTTATACTCGAAACAGTTATGATTCTTATCCTGATTATTTGGACATACTGGTTTATAGCATAAAGTGACTCAGCCGCACATAGCACTTTTTTCCCCCCATGAAATAGCATTTTCCAATAACTCACTAATTCATAGGTGAGATTCTGGTTTTAGCTAGGGCCCTCATTACTCCATTAACTTCAAACAATAAGTCACAAACATCACTACGTCCTGAATTTGAATATACCTCTCAAATATCTCTTCTTCACACGAATTCCCAGATGAAGACAGCCAATCTATATCAACAAAATTCGAGCAATTAAACATATCTCCATGTTCAGAGAAGTAAATATGACCACTTTCCAGGTATCGATCTCTTTGCACATCTCCAAAAAGCTGTCTACGAGGCATTGAGGGGGTATATCTGCATAAGGTAAATTCACTTAAGAAGCATGCGTAATAAATATGGTATCAGAAGTTAGTGCCTGCACGGCATTAATGTCATTTGCTAAAGGAAAATATCACACATTAAAAGACAAAAAAGGAATACAGTTAGCAATCAACTACTGAAATTAGAAATGAGATAGTAGACACATACTTACACACACACATAGACACAAAGCACACCTTCCAAATGTCCACTGGATATATAACCTTTTCAACATGGCATGCTTTGCATCTTAGGGCGTATATCACACAATTAAGTGGTGAAAGAATGTTCCAGGGTAAGACAAAACATGTATGAGGAAAAAGGTCAATCCAATCAATTGCATTGATCACTTGCAACATTCTGGGACATATTTTATATGGTACAAAATACAACTATGCTTCATATGTCATAAAATCTTAGAAAGCAGGCTTACAAAATGCACAAAATTAGATTATACTAAATTGGATAATGAATGCTAAACAACTTTAGTTGGAAACAGCTTTGACAACTGTAGTCGTACAATTAAAACATCTAGGTTATATGAAGCAGCATGGCAGTTAACAGACTGCTAAATTCTAACAAGATGCACATTTAAGATGAAAGAAAACAGATTTGCCATTCATCAATAATGCAGTATACTGAATTGAGCCACATGAATTAAAATTTTCTGGACATACAAGAAAAGATGTCATATGACTGAAAGCAAAAGGTTAAGAAACCTTGAAAGTGATATGTCAGTTTCACAAGGTGATATTTCAGGTGATGTCTCTGTAAGGATGCTAGCTCCTCTTTGCAATTTATTTGGCAAGGCTGACTTGCAGTGCTTTGGATGGACAGCTGATGCTGTTGCTGGTGAGCTGCTTTCTCGAAGTATATTTCCATCTGATAAGGACCTTTTAAAAAATGATCTGAATCAAAGTATTTAACAGTTAAAGGCAAGCTGTAGTTACATGTATCTAAATGAGATATACAAGAATATACAATATTACATTTTCTCACCCTACATAATTTTAGCAAAGAGTAATGGCCAATATTCTGTTGTACAATTATCCAACCTACGTAGACTTGAGTAGACAATTTAGCAGTTATAGAAGAAAGCATCGAGGAGGCAAATTGACATTTAGGTGGAATTAGGGCAAGTAGTCATCAAAAGAAGATGCAAACTAAATTGTCCAATCCCTTTAATGATCAAAAAAATGCTACGAGTCCTAATCTACAAATAACTTTTACCAAGTTATTTGTTATCCTCACAGACAAATAGTTTTTTTCATATCTATAGCAGGTTTTTTGCATCAGGATTGATATATAAGGCCTTGGCACCAAACCTAACCTTCAGAAAGGATGTCACATCAGTTAGTCAAAAGCTACTCAGCAAAATATTAGTCTTGTAGTCAAGATTAGCCAATTGAGTACCTTGAATCTTCTTCCATGCCTATATGCCCATTCCTTCCCACCAAGTGATACTGATCTGAATCCAACTCCCACAGAGCAGGCTTATCCTGCTGTGGCTGGAAGTGTCCCAAGAATCTAACGAAATTATTACGAATTTGAAGTCAGTTGAAAACATAACAACTAAGATCAACTCAATCGGCTAATCAAAACAAATAACATGTATCCATTTCTGAATGGCAAGCATGCTAAACAAATGAAGCAAGCCTGTGCCAAATTTTTCACTCCAAAAGAAAATGACATCATTTTTTATAACTGTTGTATCTTTACATCAACGTTAGTTATACTTATCAAGCCAATGTACAATATGATTCCGTTAATCATGCTCTTATATCAAAACCAACCCTATAAACCAGTAAGTGAATCACTAGTTGAACTATTCAAAGCTAACACATGTTAGACGTAGGTGATTTCATGTAAAAGTTGAAATTTTCTTGCTCAGAAACAATTAGGTCAATCACTAGAACTATTTAAACCCTAACACAAATGATAGGTAGGTGATTTCATTTGAAATTTGGAACTTTCTAGCTCCAAAGCACATAAAGCGTGATGAATGTAGCACAACTTATGGGCTGTACAAGGTTGACTTCATGTTCAAGTAAATGCAAGAGAAACTATGACCACAACATTACATACATATTAATTGCATCTTGTTTCTCTGCATCCATGTATGCATTGCTGTAATACCGTTGAAGAGTCCTAAAGAACTCCTGAGATTGAGTTGCCGCTCTCCACTGACCCCTTCTCTCGGAGAATATCTACAGAGCATCTCAAGTTTCATAATGTGAGAAATTGGTTCATTGGTATGTAAGGCACAACAGATTTTCATTAGAAAAAATAAAAAATAGACTGCCCAGTAACAAACCAAGTAAATTGACCATCCCAACTTCAAAATTGATGCCCAAAGCATATACAATCCTGAACCAGAACAGTCAAAGTTTGAACTTACAAAACTAAGTCTGCTCCTACTCCCACACAACATTGTGTTAATTTGATCAAGTTATGCTTGATTGTCTCTTGTATTGACATATGTTACTAACAAAGAATCAGACTGAAGGATTCTGAATATTTAAGAAAAGATCACATGGTCAATTTTCTGTCCTTTGACAATTTTTCAGACTAAGGGCCATAGAAATTAGTCTATCGACACTCCTATCTCTATAACCACTGTACTGAGAAGGCAACATGAAAAAATTCAATGCAAGGATTCAAAGCAAGTCATATAGGGAATTTTGAGCAGCAAACATTTTTTTTACAAATTAGAATTACCTTATTATGAGCAGCTGACCCACCATATTGATGTGCTAATGTGTCACCCATTCTTTCATAAAATCCCATCAACTCATCAGCCAAAGAAGCGTCAAGGTCTATTTTGGGGTTATCCGTAGCTCCTAAAGCATGAAGCTGGTGTCCAAGAGCAGCCAACCCATAGGAATACTGCGCAACATTTGTGCGGTCAAGACAATCAATGCAATTGGTTCTTAGCACTCCTGTTTGGAGCATTGGACCTTTGACAGAATGATTTCCATTACCAACACTGCTAGCCCCACTAAATTTTCTCTCACAGTTATCTACATTGTCATTACCACAGCCGGAATCATTCTGAGGAGATAAGTTACCATTCTCAAAATTCCTGCATCATAGTTGTAAATCAGAATTTGCCATCAATGAAGTGATCCATAGCTCAATAAGAAAGAAACCTAAGAATCCATAATATAAATCTATTCTTTTTTGTCATCATCTTAATTGAATGCAAGGGAGATGGATAGCACTCAGAAGGTCAGAGGAATCATTAAACCAGATGAATTTGGAGGAGAGGAAGTCAATATGAATTTGAGATGCTAACCCCAAAAATTACTAATTATAGTGAGATTCAGAAGCTACTAATAAGCTCCATAAATAATATCAGCAAATAGGAAAATGAATTACATAATATATGTCTTAATGTGCACCGCCAATCTATGTCATTTGCTGGTTCATGGAATCACCAGTCAATTATAACACAAAATGACTAACAAAAGATAAGGAATTGTGGTGAGATGACTTACTCAGAGGGTGGAAAACTAGTACAATCCTCTGGTCTCCATGCTGGCATTACTTGACAGTAAAAGAAGCCTGTTAGTGTCAAAGCATATGCAGCCACTTTTCCCAGGAGTAACAAAACATTGGCTGATTTGCTGAAAGGGAGAAATAAAAGCAAATACATTAACAGAGAATAATTCAATGTCTACATGAGATTAAGAAGCCTAAGATCAAGCCAAAGTCATGTACCTTCGAAAATGTTTGTGTAGGTCCCAGTGGAGAAACCGTAATCGGTTCTCCTCTGATAAATCTTTGTTAATAAAATCTATAGCATTAGCAAACTCAGTACGAAGAATCGACTCTCGAGGTTTCTTTTCTTGTGTCTGTTGGTTGGAAGAAACATCATCAAGGAGGTAAGATAACTCCAAGGAAAGTACAAGGGACAAAAAGAAAGAAAAAAAAGAAAGAACCAAGCTGTTTCAATATGAGTAAAATAGGCACTCATTTTTAGGAGGAACAAATAACAAAATACGTTTACCTACTGAAATAAGCCTAAAGCATTTGAGAAAGTATCATTATCAGAAATTTGAGAAGTTGCCCAAATATATAAGAAAGAAACTTACCTTAATTAAATTCAAAATAATGATAGGCTTTCCATATCTTTTGACAAGATTTTCGAAATGAAGTCTTGTTACTTCAAAGTTTTGGTCCTTTTTTGACACTGAAAGAGAAAGAAAGTTGAGTGCAAGTCCAAATATGAACACCTCAATGAATGCTAGAAGAAGTTCGACATACATATGATATCCGGTTTAAGATTCAAACGTGAAGTTTCCTGTGACCAATACAATGGAATAGAGCCACGGTTTTGTACAATAGAACTTATTTGCATGGGAAACCTTTCAGGAATATCTTCAAAAACAATCTGCTCTGTCTCAACATCGTTAGCCACCCTACCTTTCTCATTAACACCACGTTTTAGGTACCTGATTGAGAAGCATAATAAGCTACCATTAATTAGATAAAAAAATATTAAGCGCTACAAATAAAAATGTAAAACATGCTCATTCAGATTGTTTGGAAGCATTAAAATTCAAAACCAACTGAATCTTCTATCTTTAATCTATGTATCTGTTTCAAGCACAGTTTCCAATGGGAGGCAAAATTTATGTCAGTGCTCTTACCTTGTACCAGCATAATGTCGGGAACGTCTTGCAATGAGGGTGAGCTTAAAGTCTCGTCCAGACACAGAAAAGGTTGCCTGTATTCACAAAGTATGAAGTCATTGAGAAAAAGCAACCAAACAAGTGTATCTTAGTAAAGTAAGCAAATCAAGTTTACAAACAAAAAAGAAATGATGCAGCCACTCTAATTGTCATGAAAACTTTCATGAATTGAAACATGTCCAAAAGAAAGATTCAAAACATTGGATCACAAAATAAATAAATCTATTGAGCTTTTCATCATTAAACAGAGAGTCACCTAAAACCAAATTGCACTAGAGAAACACAAATGAAACAACTATCAAATGCTTGAAAAGTAGATTTATATATCCAAGGCTCTAGAAAAGGTCATAAAGCTTGTAACCAGATACACAAACATAGCAGAGGAAATTGCAGGATAAACAAGCTTCAGCAACCATGGGAAAAGGCAAAGAAGTTGGTAACTTATCCATAATCATCGGTTACTCACCTGTTTGAAAAACCCATAGACTAATGCAACTGTCCATAGAGTATTCTGGAGATGATTTCGGATTCCCCGTGTCAAGAACTCATTCCAAACAAACATTGTCTCATACAGAACATGGCTTGGCTTGCTATTGCAGAGGTTCTTCTGAAGACTGCGCATGACATGGTAGGAGTAGCTAAAAAAGAAGTCCTTTGTAAGGTCAACCATGCAGAGAAGCTTCTTATATCTAAAAAGTTTCAATGAGGAAAAGGTGGATTAGTCAGCAATTAAACTGTGCAAAAGCTCTAAGTAGAGCTTAAAGAGCTGAAAGAACAAGAAAATAAGATATTAGATCAAGACTAAAAAGATCCACTTCTCCAGAATCCAGCATTTGACAAACAAAAGAAGAACGCTTGAGTGTAACTTAAGAAGCTTCTGTTGCACAAATGCAGAAGCACAGAAGCTTTCAAACACAGCCTCAACAAAATGAAAAAGATATTTAAAAAACGAACCATGAATATAAATTAAAGTTGCAATTTTGGCAACAAGAGGCAGTTGCCCAGGTGAGTATGAACTCGTGGTTTTGTAAAGAATGGTACACACTGCATACTTTTCAAATGGATAAAATTTCACCAAATACAGTTACTAGATCTTGCTTGCCTTCCCAGTACCATGACAAATTACATATAAAAGTAGAATGGACTAAAGACCTGTTCTCATTCTTATAATTACTGATATTGGAACAAACATCAGAATGACGAAGTGGAATCATTGCACTTTTGGAGATTGCGTATACATTATGACCACAAATTGCACCAATCTGCCTTCTTTTGGTAATTAGTAGCATGTAATATGGCCCCAAAAACTTGATAAACCCTGAAAAGATGAAAACAAGATCATCGCCATAACATGGCCAAGATTTCCAAGCACAACAGCCATAGAGATAAAAGAATAACAACTTTGCAGTACATACCAACAATTCCATAACAAGTGGTAACAAACTTGAGCCCACCAGTGGCCTTGTTTCCTTCGTGTGTCCGCTTCAACAAATCAGAACATTCACTTTCTGTATATGTGGTAGAATCTTCACGAATATTCAACTCTGAAGGTTCTAATCGACCAATTTTTAGCACCCTCCAATAAGTCCTACTCTTATCCCTCCCTATCATGTAGAAATTCTGCAGAAAATGAAACTACACACAATTATACATATAACAAGCTAGTATAATACACAACTTGTTGAGTAAAATCCAAAATTCCAAAGATGTAGCAATAACATGACATCAAATTCATTAGAGGAAAGGGAAGTAACAGCAATTAAACCAATTGAAACAGAAATTGCATACAATTATACATAGTACAGAACATGCAAGTGACTAGAAGTTGTTGACTACAATACAAAATTCACAGCAATGCGAGGGCATCAAATTAAACCGTTACAAGATTTTCATTAGAAATAAGGCAAGTAACAACAATTAAAACAATGAAAAAACAGAAGAGTTCTCACGAAGATCAAAAGTAAAATAGTACCGATCGAGTCTCGTAGAGCCTGAATTTCTGCATATACACGTGGTGCGAACGAGACAACTCTTCGTAGCTTAGGTTTGGATAGCTAGGAACTTCCTCATTATTCTCAATTGACGCCATCGCCTCTCCCTCGCCCTATATATAAATATATATATAACACAGAAATAAATTTCGAAAATTTTTGGGGGATTTCTCGAGTTCAGATCTCTCCCCGAGCCGCGGGCTCAGGGAATTTATCTCAAGAGCATGCAAATGAGCTCCAAATTCGAAACGGGGAAAAGAAATTATAATCTCAGAAACAATCGCAAGCCTTGCAAATAATGGAGCTTGGCTGCTTCAAATACAGCATCCTCTTGACGTCCTCCTCTTTCCGTTTCTTATTTGTATCTCTCTGTCTCTGTCTCTGATTCTATTTCATTAGCTTCTTCCTTGCACTCCCCGCCGGATTTAGGCGGCGTGATACTCCAAATTCACGAGCAAAGCTGGAGATCCAACGCCACCAGGCGAATAAGCCAAAACAATGCGGTGGCACGAGGAAGCAACGTTGCGTTTTGAGAACGGAACCTATTCATACAAAAATAGGAGATCGAGAGTTTAAGGCGAAAAGAAGAAGACGAGGAGAAATCAGAGGATTTTAGGAGGTTTCCAGAAGAGACGTTTTCTTTTTTTCCCTTTTTTTTTTTGTTTTTTGGTTTTTGGGGGAAACAGCAGCTAATTATTGGTGATGTTATTTTTTGTTTTTGTTTTTAGAAGATAGAGATATACACAAGGCAGAGGCAGGAACTTTGGTGGTGGTGATGCTGCTGCTTGTAATTTAGTATTTACTTACTATTATTGAGGAACAAAAGAAACATGGGAAAGAAATAATGGGAGAGAAGCTGAGATCCAAAGAACAAACCAAAGCCACAGCTTGACCCACCCCTTTCAATTATTCATTATGTCCACATATATGTACAATATATATATTATGTTCAATTAACAAGCATTTACACCTAACTAACTGGCTTAAATTGATACAAAGACAAAGCCATTCCATTTCCTCCACAAATTCAAAGAAAAAGCTTTTGGATGATTATCTATCTTATGGTAATTGAGGAAGAGCCAGCACTGCACGGTTCATTTGCAATTAGGGAAAGCAGTAATCCAGATCTGAAGCTTTGTCTGTTGCAACCACCAATGCCACATCATTGGTGTTGAGTTTATTCTATTCAAAGCATACAAATGTTAACATGATTGACGATGCAAATAGACCATAGATTGTGAATTTCCCATAGCTTGCTTGGAAAAATAAATGGTTTTACTTTTTATCCAAATGGAGCAGAAATGATGATAGAGCTTCTTAGATCAAATTCCTGGCCGGTCTTTTGCTTACGTGGGGACGCCAAGTTCTGCAAGAAAAGAATGCGGCTTGCTGCTATTTTCCTTTTAATACACAAGCATATGCTCATCATGTTCATTGTTCGCATAATCATCAAGGAGATTTTTCAAATCTTCCTAGATCCAAAGAATATTATTTTCTAAAAATCTACTATTTTTTTTAGTGTAACCCATAAATCATTTAAGAAATTATTGATAGTATTTGAACCCTTGACCTCATTGCAATCATTGTCTTTCTTTAGAACTCTCACCCTCTCTTTCTCGAGTTCAGATTTTCTGCCTAATATTATGATATTTTATTGTGTCCAATAAATCTCAGCCATTTATTTATGTGGGTCCGCGTGAATCTCACAAAATAAATGACTGAGATTTCATAACATAGAATAAGATAAAGTAATATTGGATAGAGGATCTGAACTCTTCATCCTCGCCTATACCGTGGAAAGAAAGCCTTGTGTATCCATTATTGACATTTATTTAAATAACCATAAAATACATTTTGATATTCTGATTTGAGGGAGTCAAAGAATTGACACGACAGATACAATGTTAGCTTTTTGCAAGATCCTACCTTTTTATTTCGCCCAAGGATATTCACCAAAAGATGTCATTTGGTTTTTTATACAACGCAAGTCTCATGTGAATGCCATTATACAAGCACTCCCAACTGCTAACTGTTCCCACCGACCACATCTCACCGGTGCAACCTTTTCTAACCAATTAAACAGCTGCAGCAATACAACTAGTCGAAATGTTATTATGCAGAACCTACGTACTTTTTTTTTATATAATTTCCGTGACATAGAAAACATAAAGTGCTGGTCGTGAGTTTGTTACTGGAAGTTCTGTCCTTCTCCTTCACGAAATGTTTAATCTTTCTCAGTTGAAGAACAGATCTTTCAGGCTGAGCGACCCCACCAAGGATGGAGTTCCATTCCATAGAGCATTTGCAATTTGCTTGTGCATTCTTTCAGTTGGATGAACACAATCAAAAAAGATGTAATCGCTCGGGTTGTTGCATAACTCAAACTTTGTTGCGCCTCCACAGGTCACTTGGCCTCCGTATGGTCCAGTTCCACAGCAAGCATCCTCCCCATTTTTGAAACCTTCGAACATTTAAAGTTTGAATGAGCTAATTATTTTTTATTCTACATTAGGTTATCAACAATTTCTCAGAATAGGAATGATGTTAATGGTGCGAAAGAAAGAAGAGAAAAGAATGGTCAGAGTGTACCGTATTTGGAGGGATTCTTTAATCTATCATCTAGCCAGTTGTAGAAATCAGGGTTGGAATTCTTGAACCCTGGCAACCGAGTTCAAAGTTGGCGAGGACAGCTTTGAGAGCAGAGTTATGTGCCCTTGCAAGGGCAGAAGCTACTTCCAGCCAGGCAACCACCATTGTTGAGAGCAGAGTTATATGCCCTTGCAAGGGCAGATGCTGCTTCCAGGCAACCACCATTGTTGCTGGCTTCCAAGTTCACTGCTCTCAGGGCTGGTATACATCCTAAAGGACACATGCTTAGAAAGACAAATTTTCTAGCTCCTTTCTTATGCAAAATCTGTAAAAGGAAAGACAAAACAGAAGCAAAGACCAGTTGATACGTCTTTTCTAAAAGATTTTACCTGAATCGCATTCGCCAAATTTCCAATGACCATGCCCACATATTTTTCTGGGCAGTAAAGTTCTTGCATTTTGGGATTTTCGATATATCCGCCAATGTAGTCATTGCTTCCAATACTAAAGAGATAAACAGCTTCAGTTACAAGTTCCTTCGCATTTTCTTCTCCCAGCTTTTCTGTCAATGATGTTTGCACCTCTTCAAAGTACTTTATTTTGTGTTGGTAGATCAATCGTCTAATCACAACATAGTACTTCAGTTCTAAGATAGAGGATCGGAAACTCTTTATCAAGCGTATTCTTAGTGTCTGTCTCTGTTAAGCACAGAGATCACCAAATGTATCTGGTTGCCAAAAATATCAATCTTCATGATTTAGCCATCATGTAGCACAGAAACGGTCTTTATTTGTTTAAATTTCCTTCAAGGTGTAAAAGAAGGAACTAGAAAGAACAGAACATCTAGTGAAGATATCGGTGAGATCCTTACCAACCCTTGATGAGTTTCAGGATGACAACCGGCTCCATCAGATGCGAAGTTAACCCCATTCGTATAATCGACAGATGGCTGCAAAAATGGAGGAAGTAATGGCAGATATTCAGCTGTAAAGCCACATAGAATCAGTTGCAAGAAGCAAACAAACGGTAATGAAGCATCAAACAACCAAATATACCAATAAAGTCTACTATGACGCGGCCATCAGAGAACCGTCCTGTAGGTGCTTTAAAGAAACCATTTTGACCATAAGGCTCGTAATTTGCACGATTTTCAGGGATAGTTTTCATGTAGTTATTGTTGCAGGATCGACGGTGGAGTCCCCAAAGATGAACAGGGCACTACTCTTCTTTACTTCGCTGCCATGTAATCTGACACAAAGACATACGAAGGCGTATACCAGGCGAGAATAGAAGCACTTCATTGCAAGTGAAGTGTGAGCAACACGAAGTTCCACACAAACCCAGATGATACTTTGGAATGACGACGTCCTTGAGTCAACCTCTGAGCATTATATTCTGAAACTTGTATTATTCCTATTCATAAATTTTAATCATTTATTTATATACGTTTTACATTTATTTATACAAGATCTACGTGAAATCTACATAAATAAATGATTAAGATTTATAAAACATAATAAGACACCAAAAACTCATAAAAACTTGATCCCGCCGTTTAGTCCACAATCTCAACTGTTTACGGTTACGATCGGTGAAATGCAAATGATATTTGCCGATTTGGAAAGATGATTTACTTCAATTTGTAGTCCATAATCAGCAAAAAGTTATTCTTTATGACATTACTAATCACCATTTTCAAATAATGCTCATATTGGCACTTCTATTATTGGCATCGCATGGCACTAATTTTAACATTGACATTGAGTGGATTTTAATATAAGTAGGAAGAGATTGTGAAGTGCATGTAAACAGAACATATAATATATTCTAATATCATTACATCCAAGATGCAACATGTTCTTTATAGGATATTGCCTGTTATCTTTCAAATCGAAATGTCCAAATCATTTATCCAAATATAATACACATATATAAAGATCATTGAGTTAATTTCAAAAAATCCAAAAATTTTAATATACATTAAAGCAGGTACAAATGAAACAATACAATGCTGACTTTAACTTTTAGTCACTTGTATTAAAGAACAATTGCAACAAAACGCGATATTTTGCGGACCTTGGCCACCCTGAGAGACATCAATGGATCAGAGCTACCACTCACAGCACGAGTCTCTGATGTTATTTTGAATGATGCTTGGCACAGGAGGGAGATTTCCTTGGACCTGCTCAGACACCTGGAGCTACCAGTGTACTCTCCCAATAGCTCCTTACCAGACAGCTTGGAATGGCTAGCAAGCCCTACCAAGCGATATACCAATACGTCAGCCTATCATATCTTGCGACCTCCATTGTAGGGAGTCCCTTGGTACAACTTGGTATGGTCCAAATATAATACTCCTCGCTGCTCCTTTATTTTATGGCTTGCTTACCGGCAAAAGCTTCCAACTAGGGACAAATTGTCGTACCTTTATACCCCTAACCATTGCTCTCTGTGCCTTTCAGCCAATGAATCCATTGACCACTTATTCTTCGAATTTCCCTTCTCCCGCGTAATTTGGGCCCAATGCCTTAACCGTTTCAACCTTCACCCATTCCACCCTTGCAACTCTCCTCTCCTGGTATTGCAATGCTTCCTGTACCAGTATACCAGGCCTTAATTACTTTCCCATTCTTCTTTCCACTACAGTTTACCGTTTATGGACTGAGCGCAATGCTCGCACCTTTAATAATGAAGCCATGGAGGAGGAGCGAGTGTATCTCGGAGTCATCTCTCACGTTAGGGAACTTCTTAGCCAACACATCGAGAGGAGGTAATTTTTTCAGTTTTGTCTTCCTTCATTGCAGATGTTGCTTAGTCTTCTTGCAGGTTAGTGCATGCGACGGCTATTGGGCAAGGCCATGCTCGCCTTGCCTCCTTTGGCGGTTCAGCACTTTCACATCACGGCAGTCGCTTTCCTTGGCCTTTCACACGCTATGGTTATGCAGTAGGGCTCCTTTACATTTCCATTGGCTGGCTTATTGAGCAATTGTAATTCTTAAGATTTTTTATCCGCTTGCCTGCCTCTGTGAGGGTATTTTGAGTTTATGTCTACCTTGGTTTAGTTTGCTCTGCGACTTTTGTTTGATCTTGCTTTGTGCCTTTCGTGGCACTTATACTGAACGCTTTGTACATATTCTTTTCTTTTAATTGATTCTTCTGATTTAACCAAAAAAAAAGAACATATGATCTATCTCCTCTTTTAAATGCTCACCTTCAGATTCACTTGCGTCATCCTAACTTGATGCTTTTACTGTTGTCTTATTATCCTTCTTCTTCTTCTTATATTTTCTCTCATACTTCTCATTCTTTGAAAGCATTGTCTCTTCTTTTATCTCTTGAAGCCTTATTTCATATGTGAAGAAAGATCTAATAAGTTCTTCTATTGGTAATGTTGTTAGATCCTTAGCTTCTTATATAGTCGTCAGTTTAGCTTCCCACAACTTTAGAAGTGACCTAAGCAACTTTCTTACTAACCCAACATTATTATAAGTCTTTCCAAGACATTTGAGAGCAATAATAATATCAATGAATCTAGTAGAGATGTTTTCATCATTTTTCATTTGAAACAATTTATATTGATGTGTTAACATGCTTACTTAACTTGATTTGTGCTCTTATGAGTAATTTCTAATAAAATGCTAAGTGTCATAAACCATTTCACACATAAAGACCCTTTCATTTCTTTCTAAAGAACAAAATAGGATGTGTATGACCCTACTATTTAAGGATACTAATCTCTTATCTTGAGGTTCTCATTCTTTCTTTAGTTTAGGTACCTTTTTGTTATCGACAATTTTCGTTGGAATAAAGGGACCATCAGAAACTATTTCCTATAAGTCCACACTTTTGAACATTAAAAAGAATCTCATCCTAGTTTTCCAATAAAGGTAATCATTTCCATCAAAGAAAGGTGGTCTGCAAATGCTTTGTCCCTCTTGTTTGAATGATGATGATGTTGCTCCTAAATATGTCATTATGATCTTTTTTTATAGGATTTCATTAGAAATGCTACCCTAATAAACCTACTCTAATACCACTTGTTAGTTCTTAATGACACCCAAGAGGGAAGGTGAATTGGGTGTTTATAAAATTTTAACCGCTATACTCAATTAATAACAATCAATATAAACAAGGATAAGAAAATTTCTTGATATAAATTAATCAAATAATTGAGCAATAAATTAAAGAGGAAAAGGAAAAAAAGTGAAAAATAATTTATAGTGGTTTGGTAAACAACCCTTGCCTACATCTACCTATAAGGCTCTTCTTAGAATTCTACTATAATTTTTCTTTTAAGGCAAAGAACAACCTTTATACAGTCTTTCACTGTAAAGAAGAACCTTTCTTACAATCTTCTTCCAAGGTGAAGAAGAAACTCAATACCACTTAGATCACCCCTAATATAATATGCAACACCCCGATAAAGTATTACAACTAAAAAATATCTCACTTATTCACTTGATGACTCCAAAATAACTCATTCACACAAATGTGACATAATGATGCTCAAATGAATGAAAAAAGTTTTGAAATGTGTGAATACAACATTCAAAAACTTCTTGATATCAAATCAAAGAGAAAACACCTATTTATAATATTTTGGGACCCAAAATAGTAGTTGGGGTCAAGAACTAGCCATTACAATGACTATATACAAATTGGTCGACCAGTATGCATTTACAACTTCATATTCACTAGCTGTTAGAACATTGTTTGACTATTACATAAATTCGTCAATTAATATGGCACATTGACTAATACATCAACCAATGTTGCTATAAACTCTCCGTATGTCAAATATAACAATTTTAACTTATATTGGTTGACCACTAACCCATGTAGGTCAATTAATCACCCTAAAAACATGATTTTAACAACTTCAAATACTCAAAACCAATTTGTTTAATCCAAATATGATTAACACTTCCCAAAATATTCCTCAAAGATTTTGTGAAAGAAAAAAAGGCTTTTATATTAAAATCAAAAGCTTCAATGTCTCTTGTTGAATGTAAAGACTTATACAATGAAGTAAGATGAAATGATTATGCACAGTGAGCCTTTTGGGTCATCAAATTAACAAAGTGAGCTTAAAAATAATAATACAATATGTGAAATGACCTTGACAAGCATTGATCTCCTTTTGTTCTTATTTTGATCTTCATTTCATCGATTACAAACTTCAACTTCTCTTTATCAACTTCATACACTATCATCTTGAGTTTATGACTTCATTTTGCTCTAATATTACTTTTCATCAAAATAATAAACGCATTATTAATATTTACATTTTTTTATCATCAAAACATCAATTAGAACCTCCCTTGATTTAACATTATTTATAAGAAATCTATCATACTTATTAAATATATGTACTTGCGAAAAGGTTAATATAATTATTATTTATATATTTGTACTACTAAAAAATAAATTTAATTTTAAAATTTATAAAATCTTAAATTTTTATTATAAATATTAAAATATTATATAAAAGTTAGAAAATCTATTTAAAAGTATGTTGGACCAAGTAAGGTTCTAATTTATAGTCTTAATGATAACATAATGTATTACTAAAATTAGTTTTATTCTTTGTGATATTAGTAAGTTAAAATGTGAAAAATCAAGCTCAATAGAATGGTAAAATGAGTAAAGGAGTCAATTGAATCAATTAAGCAATCAAAGGATGAAAAAATGAGCAAAGTGTAGCACATATATATTCAAGAAAAGAACTAATATAAAGATGAATCAAGCTTATCAAAAATTAAGCAAATCATTGTAATCCTCTTTATAATCTTATTTTGGTCTTTCAATGAACTAGAGACTCAATCACTGTATGATCTTTTACATATAAGTTATAATATATAAATCCTTTCATAATTAAAAGAATATTTATTTTGATTTTAAAAAATCTTAATCTTTAAAATCATTTTTAGAACTTTAAATATATTTTTAATTCAAATTTTTGTCAAAATAATATGTTATGCTATTTGAAAGAACTTGAAAATTTTGAAAAACTTGTTTTAGGAAGTTTAGTCAATTGATATGGTGATTTAAGCGACTAAAATTAGGGTTCTAGATAGATTAGTCAACCATTGTATTAGTTAGTCGACCATTTTCTTTTAAGAATATGTACCATATATGTCGGACCCCGTTTCCGAAGCCCAACTTCCTGGGACATAAGCCTTGCTGAAAACCCTAAATGGGCATTCATTGACATTTCATATTAGCGGTGGGCGCATCTTATCCAAATCATCAAAACCATAAATTGTCTTCTTCAAGAAAATTGTAACCTTAAGTCTCTAGTCCATTTTAAAACAAGAATCACTTCAATTGGAGTTGTATAACTCAAG
>JAOTBA010000204.1:12935416-12951208 GCA_025629845.1 Erythroxylum squamatum
GAACGATATCCGCTTACCGCTACTACATTAAATTGTTTTAACGGGAGTGAAATCTTTTATATTTGGTTGCAGGCGACTATTGGCCATGGAAACATCGGAAGTGAATAGAAAGTGGAGTAAAATGGAACAAGAGGAGAAGTCGGTTCTTGTTAAAGGAATTTATTGCCTTAATAACCCTGTGTTATTCAAAAGTTGCTAAAAAAATTCTGACATAAAAATTAGCAAAAAAAACCCTGAGTTGAAATTTTATTAACTCACAACCCCTTAACAACACACGGTTAAGGGTTTTTTTTGCAGCAAAATTGAAGACATAAGGTTAATAGAGTAACATTTTATATCTCAGGATTTAATTAACTACTTTCGTATAACACAGAGGTCGCTACAGCAATTTTGTCCTTGTTAAAGGGTTTGTTAACGAGTGGAGTGTCAATTTCCATCCTTTGTCTGCCAGGTCTGTCAAAGACATGATTGAAGAGTATATAAATGAAGAAAACTCAGACTTCAAATTCTTCTGCTTCCTTGCTGTTTCCTGATTTTAGGAAAATGATGGGGTTTCATCAAAATAAGTAATTTTGTTCAAAATGGCATCTGGGTCTGCTTAATCTTACTATTTGTCATAGTCAGTAAGTTCGAATGCTATTTGTTATTGGTTGTTGATTCAGGATATCTATTTGTTCTGTTCATGTTTGATCTCTCCTGTTACCGAAATCGATGTATTAAACGCAGACCCAACAACAAAAGATATAAAATTTGTGAGTGATTAGAGAACTAACCTGTGAGTATCGTGGGTGTCTTTCAGAAGATGAGTTGTGAGTGATTAGAGAAGATGAGTCGTGAGTGTGTGAGTGAACAGAAGAAGAAAGCCAAAGAAACGAAAGAGGCATTTTAAAATTTGATATATACGTAAGTGACGCGAATTGTCTACCCGAAAAAGCTGAAATTTGGGGTTTTTCAGAAAAGTTTCAAATTTTAGCTTTTAAAAAAGCTGTATTTTGGCTTTTAAAAAAGCTATTTTTACTTCAAAAGTACTTTTGAATTTTTTATCCAAACACTCATTTTTTCCTTAAAATAGCTTTTGCGGTAGAAAAAAGTGCTTTTGGAGCTTCCAAAAGCTGAACCAAACAGGGGCTAAGTCTATAATTCAATTTTTAAGAGTCTAAAAACTGAAAATTTGCTAACTCCAACTATTCTAAGCCTTCAAAAGGTATTTATAAATTGTTCGGAGGCTTAAGTCATAACCTACCACCATCATAAAAAAGCACACAAATTATTTAAAAAAATCTAAACTGAAAAAACAACAACTTCAACATCTACTTATTCAACAATGAAGGCAAACGTATTGCATCTTTAGATAGTCAAAAAAGATGATAACTTGGAGGCCATTGGGAAGAGATTTGACGAGCAAGCGAGTGGTGAGCAGTAACCATATGAGCGGTAGAGATATGCCAATAGGTTTAAGGCAACAGAGAGGCGCACGAAATTTAAAGGAGAGAGACAATTGCAAGTAGATGAGTTCTTAAGATTTCATCCCATTTTGAAAATTCAAATTAAATTAAAAATTCAAGATTAGTTTAAAATTTAATTAATTTAAGTCGGTCGATTAACTTTAGGTTAAATTAAGTCGAGCTGAGTTAAGTCATTTTTGCCATCCTTATGCCGACAACTACAGTGGCAAGCAGCAAACAATGATGAACTTCTTTAGCTTTATAGATTAGGAGTAAGAACTAAGAAACTAAGATGACTAAATGTGTATTTTTAGAGATGGATAGAGATAATTAGCGCAATAAGATGTTTTTAAATGTTTTACCTATTTAAGTGATAAAATTATGTCATTTTAACCAACAAAGTTGAATCGTTTTGGGCTGAACCAAGCTAGCCAAAACTTAGCGTAAAATTTAAAATGGTTACTTTTAAAACTGGAATTTTGCCCGAATCTCGACTAAGATAGGGTATGGGACTATGAGTTAGATCATGTTACACGAGCTCAAGTTGTTTTACCCTCCCTAAAATCTAGTAAGCAATTCTAATTTCTAAAGTATTTCAAGTATTACTAGCTCATTTGGAATTAAATCACCCATTTCACAAATATTTTATCTGGAGCCATGTATTTATCAAGTTATTATGAATAAAAAATGTTAATCAGAATTAGAATTCTAGTTTAGGTGAGAACGAACCACAAGTATTTGGTTTGAATAAGCATCCATATTACTCATACCGCATATTGTTTAAATACAAAAGAAAATTGTCACGACTATAGAGGAGCAAGCACCTAATGAGGTTGTTAGGAGTGCTGAGCTGGCAAGTGGTGGTGTGGGATTGTAGCCTAATGATGAGGTTGTTATGAGTGGACAGATGGAAGAAAATATGCATGAGGTGGTACGCCCAGAGGTACATCCAGAGGTAATGCTGAGGCGTAGCACTAGGATCAGAAATAATTCACTGAAGGTAAGAGAAAATGAAGATATATGAGTTGGGTGGTGAAGGGAAGGGAAGGGAGGGAGGACGATTGTAAGACAAATTTCCCCTCTGTATGTCTTCTTCTTCTTATCTGAATTCCCTTCCTCTGATTTCTTTTCTCTGAAGTTACATTTCTTTTGCTGGTGTTCATGACAATTTGTTGTTTTCATTGAGAGGACCCTATCATGGCGGAAAGTGAGTTAAGAAAAGAATTTCAGATGGAGGTTAAAAAGTTGCACGTGTTGGGAGAGTAGTGAGATTTTGCATCGTCTGGGAGAATGGAAAAGATCGAAAGCAGTGTGGAAGAGATTGCTAAGGCAATGACGAGTCTCTCCGATGAGTTTGCAGCTTGGAGGCTTGAGACCGCCAGTGGGTCCTCGAACTTCGGCATGAACACTCATGGTCACATAAAGCTTGCTAAGATCGATTTTCCCAAGTTCAACGGCACAGATCCTTTAAATTGGATCTTTAGAGCTAAACAATATTTGCTTATTACAACACTTCTGAAGCTGAGAAGGTGGTGATAGCATCTGTGAACATGGAAGGCGACGTCGTGGCTTGGTTTCAGCTGATGAAGAATACGAACCAGATCACGTCATAGTAAACTTATCAGTCTAATTTATTCTTCCTTTTCACTTGGATGACTATATGATCTTCTTGGATGTTTGATTGGAGTTATAAGAGCATGAAAAGCACATTGGATGACTTCTCTGAGATCTAGTCGAACCTCTCTCTTCTCCTTTTTCTTTTCTTTTCTTCCTCTCTTTTTATTCCTTTTTCCATCAATGGTCAGCCACAACCTTTTAAAGGGATGAAAATTTTGCTTAATCACACCTTTTGCCCACCATTTTCATTAATAACATCTCCTAATTACACTTTTACCAAAACTTCTCCTATTTATACTTTAACCCTTGGCACTTGTCACCATTTAATTGTTTACTTTCCAAACCAATTAATTCATACTTATCTCATAGAAATCTTCCCATGTAATGCACATATGAAATCTGGATGCATTTGGATTGAAAAAAGACCATTTTGCCTCCTTTTTTTGAATTTAATGCACTTTATGCCCAAATAAATTACAAGATATTCTATGGTCACCCTAACTTCAAATTAACCATTAAATACTCTAATTGGGCATAAAAAATTTGAATTAGGTGCTTGAACATCAATATATTAACTAAATTATAAGAGTAATATTTGATAATTTTAAAAAATAAGGACCTAATTTGATAATTTGTCAAACCGTAGGAGGATCCTAGTTTACTCTAATAGTTAATACTCGTGATATTTTTTTTTAATCGAATGAGTCCTTATCCCCCTCTATTTTCACCATCTACAAATGTCTAATTATAGGATTGCCAAACGGTCAAAGTCAGAATTAGGCCCATCCAAGTTGAAGTCTGACTTGAAAGGTTATGTTTAAGTTCTAGTTTAGGTCGAAGTATGATCAAACCCAAGACTCTAAGCTTAAATATTAGCTTGATCAGTCGAATCAAGCTCGATTAAATATATATATTTTTGAAAAAATTGTATTTTTTCATTTAAAATTTTTGAGATTTAAATCAAGCTGGGCTAGACAGCCCAAACTCTAGCATAGTCCGAAGCCCCAAATTCTCTTTAAAAAAGTCTCAGTGACTTAATCAATTCAGTTAGAGCCCGTTAATTTCAAGCCGAGTTGGGCAATTTCTGCCAAGCAGACTCCAATAACAGTTGAGCCCATGACTGATGGTTTAGTCGAAGATTATCTACACAAAAGTAGGCCCAAATATATCGTGTTCAATTAGGTCGGTTAATTGCTTCATCGAGCCCAAATGTATATAGGTTACCGCAAATGGATACGAGTTATATAACAGAGCCCAAACAGCTCACGAGATGTCAAATCCCCGATTGCGATTGCGTTTGCGTTTGCGTTTGCGTCGTCTCTATCTTGTGGGGGTGGTTATCTTGGTTTCTCATCTTGGGTGGAGCAGGAGCAGGAGGTGGTGGTGGTCTTCAAGTATCTGAGTCTCGCATCGAACCCTTATTATAATTAAAAAGTTAGTTTATACTTGTATCGCGCGTTGTTGTACGAAATTCTCATGTCTCTCTTGTATACATTTATTCCTTTCGTTCGATCAGATACCTTGGAAAATAGGTTTTCTCCTTGAGTTCAGAAAAACCTAATTTAAGCCGCTGATTTTTGTTAACTGCCTTCTGTGATTTTAACTCCTGTTTTGTCTTTTAAATCTTAGCCTGACAGCGGTTTTTCTCATGTTCGGTTGTTGTTGACATCTGGTTATCTGTTTATTTAGATCCTCATTGTTTGGTATTGATTTTATCTCTATTACGAATTAGCTAAGTTTTCCCCTTCTTCTAAAATTCGGGTTGCAGTTTGCTTTATTCTGCATCATTAGGCGCGTTCTTGGTGTAAGGATATGGCTACTCTTGAGGGAAAATTTTCATTTTCTTCAAATTCTGAATCGGAGAAAGAGAATAGTTTGTACCCTCATGTAGGTGATTACGGTAATGATGTGTGGCCTGGAAAGAAAGCTGGGGGTGGTCATCAATTTGGCTCTAAATCCTCTAAAGAAGAATATCAAAGTTTTCAGTTTCCGTTCCAATCTGAAGACTTTGTTGATGGGGATTATGATTCTGGTGATGATGTTTGTGATTCCATACAAAGCTTGCAAGTTAATAAGGTCCCTGAGGTCAACTTGAAAAATGTGTTGACTGGTTTGGTTGCAATTTTGACCGGCCGAAACAAGGCTCCTGATGGTTCCACAGTTAAAAAACTACCCAATACTAATGTTTCATTTCTTGGGTCTGAAAAGAACGGAGACACATATCTGCACTCCTCGGTTTATATTCCTAGTGCTCCACCACTATTGGCGTCTGATGGGATTAGTCACACTGCATACAAAGAGGTCTTGGAAACTGAACCCCCAGAGTGGCTGCCAGATAGTTCTACTACAGTTTGCATGCAGTGTACTGCACCATTTACTGCAATTACTCGTGGAAGGCACCATTGTAGGTTTTGTGGGGGGATTTTTTGCCGAGCATGCACCAAAGGAAGGTGCTTGTTGCCTGCTAAGTTCAGGGAGAGGAATCCTCAGAGGGTTTGTGATACCTGCTATGATAGGCTTGATCCATTGCAAGGCGTATTTATTAACACCATTAGTAATGCTATGCAAGTAGCAAAGCATGACGTGACAGATTGGACATGTACAAGAGGATGGTTGAACCTTCCAGTTGGTTTATCCATGGAACACGAGATATACAAAGCTTTAAACACATTGAAAAACTACTGTCAGGTGATTCCTGCATTCTTTGATGGCCTGATGTGAAATTCGACCATTAGATTTGTTTTCTTATGTCATCCTTCACTGTGTTTGTTCTTTAAAATTCATTGTCAGAGTTATGCTTCTTTCTTGATATTCATATTTTCTTTCTATTGCGTAATTAACAAGCAGCCAATTGAAAATGGCTTTCTTGTATCTAAGAGGCAGTTATACTTACTAGTTTTGTCTAAATCCTGACTGTAACTTTGTCAATGGTTGTCTGGATGAACAGGTTGCAAGGTCAAATCCTGAGAGGTCCATACCCATGGCTGTCCTTAAATCTGCCAAAGGCCTTGCAATTTTAACGGTTGCTAAGGCTGGTGTTTTGTTAGCTTACAAATTTGGCACTGGTTTAGTTGTTTCTCGAAGGTCAGATGGATCATGGTCTGCCCCATCTGCAATATGTTCTGCTGGTTTGGGATGGGGAGCGCAGGTAAATTATTGTAGTTATCCAGATTTGAATATGAATTGCTAGTATAGTTGCTATTATTTGGCTTTTGTGATGCCATCGGATAATTATTACTTTTGTTCACTGAAGGAAATCATGTCAATCTATTTATTATAGGATGAAAAGACTTAATCCTGAAAACACCAGAATTGTATCATTTCCTCGTATGTACGGCTGATGTTTGAGTTTGTGCATTCTGTTTGAATTGATGAATTGTTTCTTTTATCCATATTTCCCAGGTTGGAGGTGAGCTCATGGACTTCATAATAATTCTCCATGACATGAAAGCTGTGAAGACCTTTTGTAGTCGCATGCATTTTTCTCTTGGGGCTGGTTGTAGTGCTGCAGCAGGTCCTGTTGGTAGGGTGCTGGAAGCTGATATTCGGGCTGGGGACAGAGGTTCTGGCATGTGCTATACATACAGCTGTAGCAAAGGTAAGTGTTGGGAATCAGAGTTCCTTTATAAATTTGAATCTGTTTTGTACTACTGTTTAAGTTGAAACCGGTTATATTTTTATTGTTTGAATTAAAATTATCCTTATGAAAGTTCAGCAATAGTCTACAATATTGGTCATTTACCAGGAAAGATACAATTCATTTTTTCATGAACGTAGCACGAGCTTTTAGTCTTACTCTCTTTTGGATTAGCCAATTGTCATGTGTATTTGTGCATGGTATTCATGGATGCTTGCATATATGCTAGTTCCTCCCTTAATCAAAACAAGTGAAATTTTGTGCTTGAAGCACTGGACTTCTGGGCATTCCTATAGGTGTGGTTGATTTCCTAATTAATTGTGACTTTTGCTTTCAGGCTGTTCTTACCATTGTTTATCATTCATGAACATAATGAATTTCCTTCATGTTTCTTGCTGACGCGTTAAATATACAGCTAGCGTATGTATCGTAAGTAGGAGGAAAAATGTTTGTGCCATATCCATTAGATGATGTGTTTAGATTTTTTTTAAAAAATTGAGCTTAATTCATACCGCAATCAGAAAGTTTGAGTTATCTGACACTCCGTGTTGTGGCTAATATACCAGGGGCATTTATTGGGGTTTCACTTGAAGGGAATGTAGTAGCAACAAGGATGGACACCAATCTAAAGTTTTATGGCGATCCTTATTTGACAACAGCAGACATTCTGCTTGGGACTGTTGACAGGCCAAAAGCAGCCGAACCCTTGTATAGATCTCTTAAAGACCTCTACTCCAACCTACGCAATTAGTTTTACGGTTTCTACACGGGTATGGCATATCTATGTCGCATGTGAAACGCCGTCATGACACAAGTGATATTTGTCTCGCTTGTGATTTGCTGTACATTAGTACCAGGCTGTGTTCATATCCATTCAAAGTTTGGGTAAATATTCACATTATTTGTTTTGCGTCGGTAAGACTACGTTGATGTGTATAGAAAATTTGTATAGTCTGATAATGGGATCCCAATGTGGATAATAACTTCCTTGAGAATTCGCAACGTGCATAATCCATGTTAGGGAACGAACCTTCTTTCCTCTGGATTCTAATGGTCTGTATTAAAATCCATGTTTTGGACGTTTCTCTACCAACCTGGTCTATCCCAAAAACTGCTTCTGGTGCTAGTGCTGGTGGTAGCTACTGCTTGTTAGCTAATAGGCTTGTAGAGGAACCATTAGATGCCAATGGGGTTATTATTATCAGCAAAGAATTGAGTTATTGATTGTGGATTAATAACGTTTTAGAGTAGGTTGGTAGAGATTTCCAAAATGCGATCGGTTGGCAGATGATTCTTCAAGCATTACAAGACGAGTGATCCATTCTAATCTCTGAAGACAGAAGGTTATCATTAAGTTTCAAGTTGAAACGACAAAAGATTAATCCTAATGTTACTTTATTTGTAAGATAGCACGTATCACAAATTAGTTTGTTTCTCCTTGGAGATAATTTAGCTTTCAATTCCTTTTTACATATTTATTTCTCATTGGAGAGAATTTCGCTTTCAGTTCCTTAAAAAAAGTAACAAATAAAGTAACGTTAGGATAATAGGATATATCTTTTATCTTTTGTAAGATAGATGGTATCTTTGTACATATAAAGAAAAAGTAACAAACAAAGTAAGATTAGGATAATCAAATGTTACTTTTTTTTTTTTAAAGGAATTGAAAACTAATTTCTCTCCAAGGAGAAATAAACTAATTCGTGGTTGTTGGAGCATCACTCTTTCTTTCACTCCACTAACTACATTGAATAGGTTTTATTACCATTTGGGCCTAAAGTAGAAACAAATTTTCGGATTCCTCATTTAAAGATAAATATTCATTGTTACAAATAATATTTTTAATAGAGATAATTAATTTTCAATTTAACTAAAAGGGAATTAAAATGAGGGACTCTTGGAATTCGGCTCGCCGCCCCCAAGAAGGGTTTCAAGTCTCAAAAACTCCGAAAGAGGGGTCACTGGTCAGTCTATACTGGAGTGGAGAAGTAAGACTAACACAACAATGGAGAAAACAGAGATCGTGGAGATTGTTGACGTTGATTGTTATCAACGCACCCCCATTTCAAGCAAAGGCACCACCGTGAAGTCTGCTATCTCTGTTGAGCAGCACAACGAAGAAAGAGACCTTAACCTAGCCATAATGGCCTCTCTCAAATCTCAGAATGCAAACAACTTTATTGATTTGGCTCAAGAATATGACGATGATGATGATCTCATTAGAATCCTTGGTTTTTCCGATGATGATGATCTCATTAGAATCCTTGGTTTTTCCGCTGCAACCAATTCTTCTGCCAAACAAAGACGCGTTTCTGGTTGCTCTACCAAAGAAAAGGGGCAGTCTTCAAATTCCAAAACGTACCCCGAATTCATCTGCGACATCTGCGCTGAGTCAAAGTCTGGTGAAGAGTCATTTCTCATAAAGGGGTGTGTTCATTCTTACTGCAGAGACTGCATGGTCAAGTACGTGGCTTCAAAGCTTCAAGATAACATAACTAACGTGTCATGTCCTGTTCCTGATTGTAAAGGCTTATTGGAACCTGAGTATTGTCGTTCAATCCTACCTGAGGAGGTATTTGATAGGTGGTGCACTGCTTTATGTGAAACTTTGATTCTTGGGACTGAAAAGTTTTACTGTCCTTACAAGGATTGTTCAGCAATGTTGATTGATGATGGAGGACAGGTTATAGCCGAATCTGAGTGTCCCTATTGCTGGAGACTGTTCTGTGCGCGGTGTCAAGTACCATGGCATTCAGAGATAGGGTGCGAGGAATTTCAGAAACTGCACAAGGATGAGAGGGAGAGGGAAGATATCTTGTTGATGAAACTGGCAAATGATAAGCTTTGGCGGAGGTGTCCAAGTTGCAAGATTTTTGTTGAAAGAAGTCAAGGTTGCAAATTTATGAGATGCAGGTACCTCTACCTTCCATATTAGAAGACTTGAATTGCCTCATTTTGTTACAGAGAATCTTAAGTAGCTTACATGTACCTTTTCATCTTCTATTTGATTATTCAATGGCTATCAAACAGAGATTGTGTTTTTAACTCAATTCATTTGTGACAGATGTGGGACTCATTTCTGCTATACTTGTGGATCAACTAAAATCAGTTTAGCCACCCACATTTGTCATTACTGTAAAGGTTAATGTTCAGGGAAATTATAAAGAGAGAGACCTGGGAACACTTACATAGGTATTCTCATCAGACTGATTTTGGGCTTTGCTTCACTTATCCTTGTTATTAGTACTTCCTTTTTTGGTTTAATTTGAGGACTAGCATACTTGATGTTCTAAATTGTAATTTTCACTAAATGGGTTTTAAATTTATAAATTATAATCAAAATATTTTTAAATACGATGAACATCAAATTGAATTAATTAAACACATTCTTTAAATTTTATATTTTAGTGAATTTATATAAGAAATATATAAATATTTTTAATTATGATTTTTAAAATTTTTCTAAAAATTAATCTGAACTTAATGTGTTGAATATATTTTTAATAAAATTGAAGGATCTAGTTAAATATTGTTTAATAAAATAATAATTTATGATCAATTAGACATTTATTAGGGAACACACCATCGATTCTAAGTTGTAGTGCGAGACATCCTTGCTGATTGTCTACTCCCTAAGGGACACAGTGGTTATTACTATTGCCTATGGAGTTGAGAGTTTGGAATCTGACTGTTGCATCATCATCGTCATTTGCTTACGAGGAAATTGCAAATTCAAAGCTTGATTTGGATATGAACCATGCAAACACTAGAAAGTTGACCTCAAAAGCTATTGACGTTTATGTATGTGTCTAAAGTTGTTGAACATGATAATAAAATAGATGTGAAGCAAATGATTGTATTAGTTTGGCTTTCTACTTGCCTTTGTATGCTTGTGCTTTGGCTTTATTTCTAGGTGTTATTGTTCTTATTGTTGAGCGGGTTTCGGGTGCATCTTCCCGTGCTGCAGCGTTCCCTTTATTATTTTTGGGTCGCCCTGAGGCTCTGCTGGATTAGCTTTTACAGCTTCGTTTGCGAAAGTTTATGTACATATTTTGTTTTATAGTTTAATTTTAACTGATTTACCCAAAAAAAATGTTTTAAATAAATCGCTTTTATAATTAAACATTAACGTAGACAATTAAAGAATGAGATGCAGGTTTTGATGTCTACCTTTATTTTCTTCAGATGCCAAATAACTAAAGTCTATCGGAGCTTATTTATATCATTGTTTTCCATTTTCCATGCCGTGGAAATGTAAAATGGCTTATATACATAAATTCATATTAAATACCTATTTTGAATTCATTTACATCTGCTAGAAACCTTCGAAAGCTTAAAGAGAAGAACAGTCGGGGGAAGTTTCACAAGACCAATGGGCTCAACATTGTGTTAAGTTTGGTTGTAAATTTTTAAAAAACCCTGGTACTGTATGTGCTTTAGTTTATTGGTTTACAAGTAGTGCAAAAATAGTGATTAGTAATAAATTCATAAAAATACATACCTTATAATATTTTTCAATCTTATTTTGTTAATTATCATTATAAAGTAAGCAAATTTAATTACGCATGCATGCCAAGTTTGCAATGAATATAACGGTAACTATATATATAAATGATGATAAGTGCAGAAATATGATATGAGAGTAAAAGATATTCAGAGAAATATATATATATATATAGAGAGAGAGAGAGAGAGTCTCACCCTTAAATTCAAACTCTAATTAAATACTACTTACGATGCTATTAATAAATTCAAAATTTTAAAACTAAAATCCTTACAACCGAGCATAATTCCGGTATATCAAAAAGACATCTAACACAGTTGGGAGAAAAAAACGAAAAACATAAACATAAAATGACAATGGGCTAATTAATTTTTTAAAATATTAAAAATATAAAATATTTTTTAATTGAATTTAGGCTTGAATTGCTTCTAATTATTTTAAATAAAATGATGTCAAAATAATTAAATTTTAAATTAGTCTGAACTTAAACTTAACTCATAAATCGACCCATTAAAAATATTTTTAACATAAACTCACGAATAAGCTCGTTGCTATCCTTAAAAGCAAAGTTCTGCATGTGCAATTGTAGGGAACTTATTTATTTATGGGACGGGATCCTCTGTCCAATATTATGATGTCTTATTCTGTTCTATAAATTTAAGATATTTATTTATACGGATCCCATGTTTATTTATGCGAGACTCACACAAAACCCACGTAAATAAATGGCTGAGATTTATAAGATAAGTAAAACACATCCGAACTCTTTATCTGTACCAAAAATTACTGTACTCTTATTCTTCTTTACATCCGCTCTATTTATTTTTTCTTTCGCTTATTTAATAAATGACTGGGGCGTTAAGAAGATAACGGGCATAAAAATTTTCCGTAAAGGTGAATACAACCCCAACCGTAGATGTCTGATGGATTTAGGTAAATCAACTAATCATTGAGGGCTTCGTAAGTAAGAGTTGCGGCCGCCAAAAAAGAAAAACGTGGTAATGAGATAGTTGAATAATCAAATTCAAACCCAAAATATGAAACAGGCCTGAAGGACAGCGTCTTTGTCACTGGCCGCCATTTTGGATCGCCGGTTGCATTGAAGACTAGATTTAAAATAATAAAAATTTTGATTCACATCTCATTATACCCGGGTTTGTTAATACTTTTATCTATTCAAAATTTCAATGTACTATAATTCCCATCCTGTTTCGGTGTGGAAATCATTTACAAGGTCTAATTTGTGCTAACAAATTTTTCTTTACCAAAAGCCTATAATTAATAGGCAGAATTTAGGATTGTCATATTATATTTCACAAGTTTACAAATATCACCTAATCGTCCTCGTTGCTCATGACCCACCAACCCCATTCAAATTATTCATTTATAAGTAAAGTAGAAAACTTTGCAACTTTCCACTCCTTGTTTATGCTGTCATGAACTCTCTGGTCCGTAGCACCACCTCAACTTATAGCCGTCGTCCCGATGGCTATGAGCCTCTTCACCGACGACATGATGGATTGTTCAGCTTGGAAAGTCCCAGCCGTAAAATGTTTTCCAAGTCGAGAATGGAGCCTCAGGCCCTGCTCACATCTTTGAGTCGTAGACGAGCTAGAGCTAAACAAAGGCAGCTTTTCCTCAAATCCTACAGGTTATCATCGGGAAGCAAATTAAAGCGGTCGAAGTCGTCGAAACTAAAGAAGGTGGTGGTAAAGGTGAGGACAGTTGTGCTTTCACTTGTGTCCTTCATGCGGTTTGGTGCTTTCAGGTCCTGCAATGCTAGACCTGCAATTCATGTGTCCTCTCCTATGCGACCTGCCAAGTGTTGCTGAGACACAATGACTACAAAATCCTGGTTTGCTATTACGCTATTCACTAGCTAGCTCCTAAGAAACGTGAACAGCTGGCTGATTATTAATCAGCATCACTATACTAAAGTTTTCAATTATAAACCCTGAAAGGAGGAGGCCAAGTTGGAGGTCTTGACATGAATCTGTATTCTGACTAGTCTAATGAATGACTAAAACTCATGCAATTAGTGATTTTACCTGATTGCAATGTTCTTGAATCAAGTAAAGCCAGCCCCTGACTGCGGTTTTCTGTATATTTTGAAGCATGTATGTCTTCTTGTCACTGTTATAGTGTTGAGATGAAGCTTTAATTTCCTACTCTTTGTTACTAAAAGAGCGAGCTAGAATTGCCCTACTTATGATTAAATTGTTGAGTGTCTAGCCTTGTTCAAAGACAAAAGTGACTTTCAGTCATCTTAGATATTATAAAGGATATCAATGAAATGATGAATGAGTAAAGTCAAGATAGATAACTGTTGATTTGAAGCTATTATTGAGAGACAATCGTGTAGAGCACAACACACCTGTGTCCTTAACTTACACGGTCATGTGTATAGGCTGTGTAAGAGCTGTGAACGTGTACAAGATAGATGATGATTTAAACAACCACGTAAGATTAGACATGTTCGTGTCCCTATCATGCACAATCATGTGTGAACGACCATGTAAGTAACTGCAAATGTGTATGTATTTTTCTATTCAAATGAGATCTGATGTAGTCTACATTTTCTAAAAAAGCTTCAGTTTCTTGAATCTAAGTTGATTGAAGTATATATAGGGGCATAAATGCCTTTAGAAGTTCCTCAAAACAGGGACGTGATAGGATCCTACCTTTATTGATGCTAATTTCAGGATGGCAGATTACTCACGTTTAGTCCCTGTTCATTTCCATGATATATGCTTTTAGCTAAAATACTACAATTCTGCCAAAACAACTATATATAGTTACATTTTGTTATGTAAGTGTCTTTTCTAGTGGTCATATGTATTAACAAAATCCAAAATCAGGCGTGCAATCTATGTTTTCAACAAAAACAATGCAAAATATATATCAGTTACAACCTCAACTGGTTTGGGTCTAAAATAGTAAAGCACATTTCTGTAGCAGCGAAGGGTAATATTCTGTATTCCTCCAAATCCACACATTTACAACAATATCCATAACCAATGGAACCAACCAACCCAAATTGTACAAACCTTCCCCCCTCCCTCTGCCTCTCTCTCATCCTACTCGTCCAGAGATTTTGGGTGAGGAGGAGAAGAGCGTCTCGTTCATCTTGTTAAATCCCTTATGGACAATGGCCAACATAAGGTCCATCTCCGAGACGTCGAGACACCAATGGAAAATGGACACTACCAACCAAACTATGTCGTACTCAACTATACTAATTCAACTGACCTGAAGCCTCCTCCACAGCGGCGTAATGTTCCTATGTACCATGGCAGGCATAATTCAGGACGACATTGTTGCATTAGATGCGTATGTTGCTGCTTCAGTTTCTGGTTTATGTCAATTCTCCTTCTATCAGGCACTGTTATCTTTCTCTTCACATCCTTGCAGCCCAAAATGCCTGTCTATAATGTTGAACATTTCGAGGTCAATGAATTCAATTTGCATCAAGACTTCAGCCTCTATTCAGAATTTCTTCTGTCCGTGAGAGCTAATAATCCAAATGACCACATTGCATTTGTCTATGGCAAGGACAGCTCAGTTGCCGTATTGTATTCAGGCTCCATTCTTTGCTCTGGCAAACTTCCTGACTATCGTCAACCCCACAACAACGTCAGTGTGATTAATGTTGTTTTGAAAGGGAAATCCGAGTTCGGATCAGGCCTTCAAGAGGCTTTGGCGGAGAACAAAAATTCAGGAACAATTCCTTTACTTGTTATGGTATACGTACCAATCTCGGTGGTGCTTAAACAATTCCCTATGAGAGAAGTTTTGGTTTATGTGAACTGCTCTTTGCTTGTTGATAATCTGTCCTCGAAGAAGGATGCTAGGATTTTATCAAGTACTTATAATTATAGTGTTGGGTTGTAAGTTGTGAATTTCTACTCTTTTCTTGCCTCTTCAATTCTCTTCCTTGTATCATCACCAACCGGGAAGGAAAGTGGGAAGCAGAATAGAAGGCCAACCACGGTCCTCGCCGCTTGCTCCTTCACATGGAGATCCAAACTAGAGGAGTTTTATCTTGATCGCAGTTGCTTTCAGGAAGCAAGTGCCTTCATCCGCGAAGGAACAGAGTGTAGTTAAAAGGTGTACAGTCGTAACTTCTGAACTGTAAATGCCTTCGTCCGCAAAGGAATTGCGTTGTGCTTCACACTTCCAGCCAATATTGATGTGTCCATAATTAATTTTCGTCTCAATGTAGCGCGTTGTGGTTCAAAGTACAATTTAGCTTTTTGGAGAGAGCAAATTTATTCTCAAATGACATGATAACATGTCCTCGTTTTTACCTTTTTCTCCGAATCCTATAAAATTTCCAACACAATTCATTAGGAAGCCTATGATGCTCAAAACTAATGAAGTACAACAAAAGTTTCTGATGACTTATGTACACCCATGATGGGTATAATCAATGTTACGAATATCGTACCGAGTTTAGTACCGCATTGAGCTCTGGAACGGAACTGTACCGGTACCGGTCGATACCCGGTACCATTTCGAGATATTTTTTAAATTTATAAAATAGTCCCTAAACTTTTTAAAAATTGCAAAATAGTCCATATTGATATATT
>JAOTBA010000204.1:12951308-12969069 GCA_025629845.1 Erythroxylum squamatum
ATTACCTTATTTTCATTCCAGAATTTGGCTTTGCCTTTCTTTCAAGATCGCTTGTCGCTCTTGTTCATCTTTTCGTCTAATCAAACGACATTGATTAAACTCCTGAACGGAGTCTAAACGTTCTTGTTCCATTCATAACTTCCGTTCTGCGTCACTGACCCTCCATCTCTCGCCAACCTAAGATCACTAGCTAAGAACGTCTGCATGTGTACGAATGCTTTGGCCAAGTCTTGTCAGCCTCCGAAGGAGAAGTCCGTTTCTTCGTTCGGAATTTTTTGACCGCCTCAGTTGCCAAAGGTAAAAATGGTGTAAATTGTAACCAACGGACTTTCTGAACAAAATTAATGGAGCCTGTAATAAACCAAAGCTACGGAACAGGGAATATCCTATGAGAAGTGAACACGATCAAATGTAATCAAAGCTTTAATTGAATGTGAACGTTTTGTCTTGAACAGTCGACACAAAAAATATCTAAGAGATTTACTTGTGTATCATACATTTAATCGTGTTTGATGGGTAGGAGACAGGTTGGCGTGACAGACAAAAAGAAAACTGCTTGAAGGTAGAACAGACGAGACTGAGTAATTGTGATAATTGATGTCAACGAATGGAATTTTAAGTAATTGTATCATCTAATCTAACACCTGAAAATCTTAAAAATTTATCAACCAGGTCTTAGAAACAAACGATAGGTTTTCTCCATGTAATAACGTCGGTGACTCGTCTTTGTTTTGGTAAATAGTTGTTTTTTGGCATAAGAGGTACTTACAATTTGGTCACGTGGAACGGTAAGATAATTATGTTAGATAATCAATTGATTAAACTCAATTCGCTGTTTTAAAAAGTATTCCTAAAAAGAACGTTTTGTTCTAGTAGCTAAAAAATTAAAGAATAAAAAGGTGATTATATCTAAAAGTTATTATAAATTACTTAAATTGTAATATTTTATTATTACTTTCTTTTACTAAACACCATTATCATAAACTTTAACTTAATTAATAAGTTAATAGATTAGAAAAATAAACTTCAGCTTCATTAATGCAGAGAAAAGAAAGTAAGAGATGTAGCTAGTTAGTCATCTCTATGATTAATGATCTCCGTCAACAAAAGAAAAAAGAAAAAATGCTTATTTTATTAGTTTAACTTCTCTAATTTTTAAAATAATGTTTTTTTATTCATTTCTATCTATTAATGATCTCCATTAATAAAAGAAAAAAGAAAAACTGCTTGTCTTTTTTCATACTACAAAAAAGAAACTAAAATTTTCAAATTTATAAATAATAGCAGAAGTTCAAGAAAGCTTATTCCTAACAAAATAAAATACAATATCCAGTTCTACCCTAAATCTCACATGATTGTGTTGGAGCACCCTATTTTTATTAAGATGTTCCAACTGTATTTCATTTAATCTAATTCATATATTTATGTGACATAAATGTGTTGATAATAGTTAATAGAATATAGTTGAAACTGATTACTTAAAATAAGAGATCTGATTCTACGTAATAGTCTTAAATTTCAAACTCTTGTAGAACAAATAATGATTAAATGAGCAATACCTTATTCCTTAAAATAATAAGGTACAACGTGGGATCATGATACTCTTGTCTTAATTTCTTGCATATGACAAAAGACAGAAAGAATCTTATTGGATAAATTAAAATTATTAGTGTATTATTCAAGCAACTAAACATAAAAATATTTTAGTTCTCCGAGACAATAAATTTAAGGTTAGTTGACTTATCTAATATTAATTTATTCACTAATCTTAGTTGTTACCACCATGATGCCAGTTTTTTTATTTTTTATTGTGTTAATTTATGCATGGATAAATTACACCGAATAGTTCTAATTTTGTATTTTAAAAATTAATGTCAACTCTTTATAATATTATTTAGTTATCAATATCATATATCATGTTTTGTTAGTTTCTATCTGTTCAAAACGTTTTATTCAAATTTAAAAAAGGAAAATGAATGGAGGAGAAAGATGGGACGAAAATGGTCGACTCTTAATGCTTACCAAACAAGCTAATGATTATAAAACCAGCAGCACCATCTCTTCATCATACATCATTGAGCATACTGTACGTCATCAACGACTCTGCCTACCATCGTTAGCAGGTTAACCACTGGTTAGTACTCTTGGCTCAAATTGTAATTCTTCTTCGAGTGAGATCTGATATCTCATTATCTTTTTTGCTGTACCTGTTATGCAGATCTTGATATATATTATCAGTTTTTGGAATGACTACTGCTTCGAGTAACAATCAACCACCCTCCACCGGAGTCCAACCGCCCATGTAAGCTCATCATTAAATATGCTTGATCCTTTTAATTTTAATAGGATCCTGAAAACTTGCCTCTCTCTATACAAGTGTTCCAACTGTGTAATAACTCTTCTTAATTATAAGATGAAATATCTCTTATCCATGCCCTATGATGATATACAATAATCTGCAAGTTATATTAATGTAGGAGATACGTATATATAAAATATTTACTACTCTTTTTGGTATATGTATAACAGATTAACGATCTTAAATTATCCGGAGTGGAGTGTGAGCATGAGAATAATCTTGAAGCGCAAGGGTTTTGGGAGGCTGTAGAGCCAAGTAGCATACCAAGAAATAGTGATAATTGGAGGGCTATGAACGACATTGCTCTGGACACAATTCGAAGCTTTTGCGACCCCTTGATAATCTCAAAGATTCACAATATCATCTCCGCGAAGATTTTGTGGGACACTTTAGCGAAAATGTATGAACTGCAGTTGCTTGGAATTTATCGAGTTGATCCCCCACAGAACGTTATAATGGAACTCAATTTGGGTGATCTATCCACACTCTCAAAACCGCCTTCCATAATGACGGCGTACCAGTCAACTATATGTAAGTAAGGTACTATTAGATTCCGTGAATTGTCAACTCAAGAACATTTTTAAGTGAAAAAAATGTGGTATGGGGTGAGATGCAGGGACTTTTGATATTGATCATCTAAAATATGGGCGGATGTACGCGGCTGTCTACAAAGGTGATTGGATAGGCTTGAAAGCCGAGATTGATTCACACCCTGAGGCCTTAAATGCCAAAGTGGCACTATATCTATATGGGCAATTGCTTATTCATATTGCTGCTAGAGATGGAAAAGGCAAGATAACCCAAGAATTAGCCAAGTTAATGGAAAAGAGTGACTTGGAAATACAAGATTCACGGGGTCATACAGCTCTTACTTACACTGCATATAATGGAATGACTAAAACTTGCGAATTCCTAATCTCGTTAAACAACAATTTGGTTTGCATTCGCAACATGTTTGGTGCACTTCCAGTTGTTCACGCATGTTTAGGAGCCCACAGGGAAACCACTTCCTATCTTTACTCCCTCACCCCATTTGATAATTTTAATCCAAAAAATGGGTATGACGGATCTACGTTACTCTGTTGCTGCATTGTTAGCGGAATACTTGGTAAGAGCTGTATGTATTATCGTCTTACCTATTGTTTTAGAAACAATTTCATTATCTTCTTCTTCTTTCCTTTCATCCGAAAAGATGTTGGCTTGGATCTTCTTCGGCGTTGCCCAGCTCTCACTCTTGCTACAAATTCTAGAAGTATCGTCCCGTTCTCAATTCTGGCGAGGGAAGCCCCAAGATTTCATAGTTGTTCTCGACTCGTATTTTGGAAACGCTGGATTTACTCCTGTTAGTATTATTTATATACTCTTTATCACTGTCGACTTAATGTTTTTCGTTTCTCACACCTCTACCTGTAACAGTGATACACGTAGAGGTCCCTGCTGCCCACAGTGAAACTCGTATCCAGACCTCGCACCACGCCCAAGCCAAGCCACGCGACATGATAAATCCTGGTATATTTTTGTTTTCTATATCACATAATAAATTATTATTATGATTAGAACATTAATTCATTCCATCCAAGTTTTTCACAAACTGACTCTTTAAAAATAAGGCTATTTAAATAATGTTATATAAACTAAATAATTTAAGTTGACATTTTTCTCCACTCCGATTTTCTAGAATGGAGATAGAATAATCACAGAGAAGTTGAAGTTTTTAAAGTAACCATAATGACGAAAGGAATTGTTTACTTTTTCAACTCTCATACTGCTCTAACTTGTCTCCTTGATCTCTAGATTTAGCAATCATAAATGTATGTAGCACACAATATAAATTTAATGTAAATTCTTCAATTCTTATTGTTATGCATGTCTATCTTAGCTTTTATTTTTTCATAATTAATAAAATATTAATTTTTAATATATTCGATTGAAAGAATAATTACTAAAAGACTTTCTTTGAGAAAAAAAGCATGTGGATAATTTTTCCAAATAAAACTATAGAAAAATTAAAGAAGATATTAAATATGATGGTAAAAATTATAAAATTAAATTAACATAATATATAGGAGCTGTTTTTATAATATACAAATTTTATTTACACTTATATGATATTTTCAGGGAAGGGTATAACATGGCGTATTTTGAAATTACTAGGTAAGTTACTTTGGCTTCACAATTTTCTTCTTTGTATCTTATTCTTGTAATATCTATCCTCAGCATAATTTACAACTATTTAGCTGACAAAGACTTACGTAAGTTATTTTAGTCCTTGATTTGTTATATCCCTTCAGGATCTTTTGTAGGACTGGAGCAAATATATGAAATGAAGTTGACACACGTCTATGCTCTTGAGATTCTACGCTGCATGTGTAGGCATATATCAACCATAGAATTCCGAGATCTCCCACTAGGAGTAGTAGAGAATGCCCTTACTGATGCTGTAAAGAATGGGATTGTTGAGTTTGTGGTTGAGTTAATTAAAGCTTGTCCACAGCGCATGTACTATAAAGATATCTTCGGAAGAGACGTGATAATGGCTGCTATTTCGTATCGTCAGGAAAAGATTTACAGTCTTATTTACGGACTTGTTCCAAAAAATGCTGGATGGTCTGCCCATTACGATAACTTTGGGAACAATATGCTGCACTTGGCAGGAACTTTGGCACCTGAATCTCAACTTGCCAACATCTCAGGTGCGGCTCTTCAGATGCAAAGAGAACTACAATGGTTTAAGGTAAATAATACTATAGATTTTAATTTATTACCTTGATTGTTGTAGAAGAGAAAATTCATTATCTATTTACCTCATTTTTTAAATTGTAGATGTCAGGGAAAACATTAGTATATTACAAGTATTTTTAGCATTTTAATCAAACTTATTGCTTTTTCAATATAAATGCAGGAGGTGGAGAGTTTAGTGCCACCATTTCACAGAGACTTTATTAATATGGAAGGTAAAACACCTCAGCAAGTATTTGATAACAGCCACAAACAGTTAATGGCAGATGGAGAGAAATGGATGAAAGAGACTGCTACTTCCTCAACTGTGGTTGGCGCTCTCATCATTACCGTAATGTTTGCTTCTATTTTTACCGTACCTAGTGGAAGCCCCCTAGAAAGAGACAAATCAATCTTCTCCTATCAAAAGCCGTATTTGGTTTTTATAATCTCAGATTCCATTTCTCTATTTGCTTCCTCTAATTCGGTGTTGATGTTTCTTGGAATCCTAACATCACGCTACTCACGGGAGGATTTCCTCGTATCTTTGCCTACAAAGTTGATTATTGGCCTTTCCACGCTCTTTTTCTCTATTGCATCCATGATGGTCTCCTTTTGTGCTACCCTTGTAATAGTCCTGGACAAACAATGGCATATTGTCATCCCAATTGTCTTGCTTGCTAGTGTTCCTGTTACACTTTTCATTTGGCTGCAGTTTCCCCTCCTAGTTGAAATTTTCAAGTATACCTATGGGCCGGGCATTTTTGATAAGAAGAAGAACCAATGGTATTGAATACAACTTCTTTCTTTAGTTTTGCCTATGCTTGCTAGCTCCGGGTTGGATTGTATTAGTTTGGCTTTCTACTTGCCTTTGTATGCTTGTGCTTTGGCTTTATTTCTATGTGTTATTGTTCTTATTGTTGAGCGGGTTTTGGGTGCTTCTTCCTGTGCTGCAGCGTTCCCTTTATTATTTTTGGGTCGCCCTGAGGCTCTGCTGGATTAGCTTTTACAGCTTTGTTTGCGAACGTTTATGTACATATTTTGTTTTATAGTTTAATTTTAACTGATTTGCCCAAAAAAAAAAAAAAGATGTGAAGCAATCAGCTCTACAGAAGATGAAGAAAAGAAAGAGGGAGAGGGATTTCTCTAAAGATGATGATTGTTATCACACTTATTGCAGCCAATAAGATACATGCCATTCCATGTCTCAATCCCCTTGTCTTTGATGTTTCATATTTTGCAACACATACTATATGAAGATGATCTTTTTCCTACAATTTCACCATGTCAACAATATTGTATATATACATATACATAACTGATTTTTGCAGGTTAGCTCCATCTCCAGTGAATTATAGCGTTAACCACTACCTTTTTTATTTGGTTAGATTAACCACTACCTTTTGATAATTAGATATCTTCAAAATATAAAATAAAAATTTTATAATATTTAATATCTAATTCTAAATAATAAGATTGGCTTGACAATTAAACTGCATATTGATAAATAAAGATTTGCATGTCTTTTACTTAATTATTTATTTTAACAAAATATAATTAATAGTATATAATAAATATTATATAAAATATTAACATAAAACTAACTGATTTAGTAAATTCATAACATTAATTTTATTTAATACTTAATTAATATTACCAAAGATACTTATATTAATAACTTAAGATAATTTTGCTTAAAAATACAAAAAAAAGTGAAACCAAGCTGCTCCTAAAATTTCAGTTAACTCGAGCAAATTGAAACTTTTCAATCATAGCCGTAGTTATTTTCCTTACTTTAGTTATTACTTACATCTTTAGATGGTGGTTTGTTGAATTAATTTAAGAAGCACAGGAGACATCTTATGTATCGTTACATGACGTGAATGGATCCACAAATAATAAAGACTTGGACTTGGTCATATGTTACATATGGGGTAACTTTGACTTGCACGTCATAAATAATAATTACTTGGCCATATGTTACAAGTCACTTTGCCTTGCACATGCTTAATACTCTTATACCACACAAAGTGAGAATTAGATATGACGGACTTGGGGTTCGCGTGATGACCTCTTCTTTTCCATGAATTAAAGAACCAGTGTGAAACCTTCATCCAATTCCTCGTACGAACATTTTCATACCTCATTATGAACGTATAAGTGAACTTGGTCGACGATGCCAAGGAATGTCCTCTAGAAACGGTCAGGTGCAGGAATCTTGGGGAGCTCAAGAACATGAAGCAGTTGAAATAATTATTAGAAAAATGGGAGACCAATTTGTAGCTTGGCAAAACTACGTCATTAAGTTTAATTGTTAAAATGGACATATTCTACAATTACTCTATTCATCAATGCATGGTGACATGGGAGGGGGAAAATTGGGAGGGCCCTTCTAAAAAGCTTAAATCTTCTATGGAACAACAATGGGGGGGTAGGATACAATAATTACATTCCCTCTCTTGTGCATTTGTATAGGGAAACAAATGAAATTAAGAAGACAAGTGTTAAGAGCGAGTGAGAATGAATGTGGGCGGGCGGCCTCAATGCTGTTAATATCCATTTGCTGTTTTCTGTGGTTTTTTCTTGGAGTAGGCAGCACTGCAGTGTGGACAAATGTACTCCAATCCATCTGTTTTAGCGTAGTCCTGTCAATCATCCACAAATGTCAAGTAAATGGATACAGCAATTAACTCATGTCATCCACTTTATTCACATCAAATGCTTATGTTACATTTACTTATAATCAGAAGAAATATTAGAGAAGGCAATAATCCAACACTCTCATCCAAGAACACAATAAATTTCAGGACACAAATTTCTTCAACCAAATTCATCAGAGAAATGTCGATTGTTAAAAGTGAACGAATCCCATATAGAGCCACATTCAGCCAGCTAATGTCATAATGGATCAGTTAGAAATTAGAATTTTACGACGAAAAAAATTCATTAACGTCCTGATCCGAGGAAGTTGGAATGAATCAAATGGTATATGCGAAAAAAAAAGGATTTAGAAAGCATTATGATCCAGATACAGCAAAATAATTTGCGGAAGATGGGAGAGTAAGTACCTTGAAAGCACCAAGCCCCTGCCTCCTGTCACATCCAAAGTGAGCCCATTCACCACAATTTCCACAATTAACCCAATCACCAGCGGCACTACTGTGATACATCCAACAATGTCAATATTATTTCCTATACCCAAGCAAACACAAAGACATGGAAAGAGAGGGACCTGTTACACAACAAGCAGCATTCTCCATCTACATCATCATGAGCCAATTCGTATTCGAGAAGGTAAGTCTCATAATGCCTTTTCAGGGTGTTGCCCACACCCTATAAACCGTGGTACAAAAATCAACCAGTAAGTTATTCCAAAATTACGCACTAATGGAACACTATGCTAAACGGTAGTAATGAAGTCCATGACTGAAAAAGAGGCAATCAGAAATATAATGGCAAACCACCTATAGGGCCCCATGATCCATAAAAGTCAACAGGTTAAAAGAACAGCTTTCAGTTGAATGAAATTGGTAACAGTCAAAGAAACAGAGGATGCAATGTGGAGGGCTAAGACATCAAAAAGTAAATACAGATCAAATGAGGACAAATGTTGACCCAAAAAAACACAAGGCACATTTCTGATTCCGATAAACTCTGGTCCTGACAGTAAATATTGTGATTGTACTGATTAACCGCATATAGTACACTAATTCAGTATACGTCACATAGAGTTCAGGTCTCACTATTTTATCATGACTCTATCTATAGAACATCTAAAAGAGCAGCATAAAAGAATCTGAACGAGTTAGAAGTGGTACACATACAGTCATTCTATTAGTCGATGTATGATTGCGCATCTTGGAGAAAACTTGCCCCTTCCAGTTGATGCCATTACCAACATGAAAGCCTCCCCTTGAGACAACCTACAAACCCCGTTTTTCTTATTGCAACAACCAGCTCATACAAATTCAGCAATGGTTAGTGAAAATTTTAAGTTTTTACCTCTCTGTACAAGTTGAATAGGTCAAGCCGTTTTGCATTGAGGATTGCATCAGGAAACTCGGCCAGACCACCTTGAGGAACAAGACGTGTGTGCCCTCGAAGAATCAAGAACTGCATTACATCCCTTAAAAATTCCTCCTGAAATGGATTAAACAGTTGGGCAAAGAAGATGGAAGAGAAAATAAGCACAATATGGAAACATAGTTCATGTTTCTACTTTACACATCTTCCGATTTGGCCAAAGCTGATCTCTTTAACTCATCCAACTAACCATTCCCTTAACTTTTATGATCAGTGTGTAAAAACAACAAAGAGCAACTAACAAATACAATATAAAACTTGGGATGGCTTTACCTCTGAGCAAGCCTGTATTGGGGCTCTGCCACAACCATGCTTCTTGAGAGGTAATGGATTTAAAGAGATGATCTGCTGAGCCTGATAGGAGGTCGATAATGACTTTCGGTGGGCAACAAGAGCAGGACCACCAGCACCATGCTTAGCAGGTGTAACGGGCAAGTTAGGCTTTACCTGGTCTCCATCATATTTTTCGACATCAGAAAAGCCAGTAAATGGTTGTATTTTATGTTGATGAGTATGAGGAATCGGTCTCATTGCGGCGACATTCAGTCTCTGCCTAAAATTCCCCCCATTTTCAATTTGAAGGCCAGTGGAATGAGATCTTTTTCGACTAGGTGCAGGAGGTATCAACCAACTAGGAAGATGCCTACTAAGAACGGAGATATTTGTATGGAGTTCTTTTCCCTGCTTTGAACAAAAAAACAGGAAGCGTTCTGCATCATCTTTTTCAAAGGCAGCAACAGACGATCCCTGGATGCTAGCAATTCCGAGCATAACTAAGCTGCGATAAGATGCATCAGGAGCCAATTGCCTTAAAACCTGTGTTAGGCAGGATCCAAGTTTACATATGATCAGTTTAAAAGCAATTAATTAACACAATCTAAATTAACATATGTGAATTAATCAGCATAATTTGTTGGTACATATCAAATTAAATCTTGTGATAGATATATACTATAACAATAAAAATGGGGAAACTTCTTTACGTCTCACTTGACCAAAGTTTGAATGTTAATCAGTACCCCAGACAACAGATCATTAATTAGGAATCATCTGAACATCTATTTTCTTTAAGTATCACATAAGTTCTTCAACAGGCATAAGAAACCTAACATTTTGGATTATCTTTTCCTGATCCCTAATATATGGGTCACATAGTGCAACGTGTCCTATTAGCTTACCAGCACAGATGGGATAAACAGCAATTTAAAATGGATAGACGACTTTCAGTGAGCAAGATATCACAAGTCTTTACATCTTAGATGAAATTGCCATTTCAAACAGCTTTCAGTATGACATAGACGAGGAAGTAGAGAGACTGGCACCTGTGAAGCCCACGTGGGAACCTTCATGCAAACCTCAAAGACACTTGCTCCACATGCTATAGAGGCAGATTTCCGGGGTTCAGATGAAAGCAATTTGCTGTCCCCGGAGCTCGGAAATGCATGGACCAGTTGACTAGTCTCAATAATTTCATTTTTTATATGATTCTCCAGAATCTGAAGCAATGCCCAAAATCTTCTATTGCCTTAAGGATACTTGACAAATAATTAAATTGACACAAAGAAAAACTATCCTTGCCTGATCATTAAAACAAGCCTGAGCACTGCCTGACACTAAAAGGGATATATGAGCAGAACTACATGTTGACATATCACATCGCATAGTCACTACACCACGATTGAATGCTCCTGCCTGAAGAGGAGGTGGTGGGGCACTGAAAAGTCCAATACCTCTTGTGAGCTAATTTGTCAAACATGACATGATCTAAAAAGAAATTTCCAGTTTTCAAGTACAAGATACCACAGTGCTTCATTAGAAAGGAGGAAGCGTTACAAGTGACTAGAAACCAGTAGCGCACGCACAAAAAAATAAAGGATTGCAAGTACTCCAATACCTTGTCCGATTATGAAGTTTACTCCCTCGAATCTGCACAAACATCAGAATGGAGGAAAATTGACTAAAGGACTAGATGGACAAAAGCATATTATATAGGTAAGTACTTGAAAAGTAGAGACAAATATCTTTAACGAAGAGCACACAACACAAGCAAGTAGGTGCAAAAATGCCTACACTCACATGAGCCAAATTGCTTGTAAATGATTCCGAGGAACAGGAATAACAAGAAACTAAATGACTCTAATACAAGGCAAGGAACATATCAACTAATGCTTTGAGATGTGTTTAAGAAGTTGGTCATCCCCTGAGGTCGACTTGAATAAGCCATGATAGAAGGGTCTTAACATTACTATTCTGGGGGTTGAAAAAAGCATCAGATGCTTCTTATGAACTTGGTAGACCTCATTTTGCATTACGATAAGCTGAATTAGTTAAATGGCTTCGTCACTGTCAACGGGTATAATTCTGGAAGTTCATAAACTACCCGTGGTGTTTTACAAGAGAAAAAAACAATTATTGGAGAAATTAGAGCACCACCACTAAAACTATTCACTTGCTTGTTCGTGTCTAGAACAAACAGATATGACAATATAAATATTTAAAAAATGACAGACTGAAGAAATAAATCAAAAAAATTTCAGCATTGGACTCACTTCAATATTTAAAAGAGCAGTGAGGCCATCCTCCAAAGGTCCCAATAAGCTTGCATCCTGAGTACAAAAACTCCATTCCCAACAAATGATGCCATAACAATACTTAGCCAACCAAGAAGCTTAAAATCATGAAAATGAAGCTTACCAATTTGCATGGAAGTCCACAAACAAGAAACCTCATGCGCACATCATCATCATATATCTTTATGGCTGGAAGAGTCTCAGAAGAACTTTCTTCAACCTGGACATCTGACTCGGGCAGAGTGATATCAATCTTTGGTGGGTCTCCCAGTAAATGTGGGCAGGGCTTGGTACTATCTTTGTGGCTGTTAGAACCTAAAACACTATTGTTCCGTACACAGTAGAGCCTAAAAGATGCATGAGCAAGTTGGAATGCATCCCACATATGGCTACAGGAACTGCAATGAACATGAGATCTCATCACTGTGAGAAAACACAAATACACATACTGTTGCAAGCTAAAGTCATCAGTGTCTAAGAAAATAGCTGAAATCTACACCAAATACTTAAGTTCAGCCACTAATTAGGTGATAACATAATTGATCAATGAGCAACAGATTATAACAGCAAAGACAAGAATCACAATAGAGGATTCTAGTGGAAAGACAACAAAAAAGAGAAACAAAACATGTCATGTTCACTTTTCATACATAATGTAAACAAGACACCCGTACCTTTGCACTACTGAAAACAGAGCTTGACGAAAGTGTGAAGCTGCATAACACAAAACTGAGCTTTTCCAGTATATCACATATGGAACTCCCTGCCATGGTAAAATACCCTGTTTTTAAACTACTTGATCCATAGAAGATAGACAAAAGAGTATACAGCTCCATATTTTGGAAACTTCTCCTTCCGCCTATGTAATATCGAAAATATATTACTGATACATTAAAGAAGTACAATATAATCCAGAGAACTTACAGACCTTAGAATGAAGAGCCTCAGCCAATCTTTCACTGCTTGGAATCTCTAAATAGACCTACACAAGTTGGATAACAAATAAGCAAAACTGAATTTAGTATTGGTATTCAAAGAAGTTACTTTCCATAAATGCTTTTGTTCAGGCAGAGAAAGCTACTCATTGTTACAAAATGTTACTCAACTGGAGCACTTCATTAATGATTTTTGAGATTTCATGGTACCTTAAACCAGTATTCTAATATGACAACTATCACTCACAGTGGCAGGCAATGATGAACCAAATGCTCCACATAGGGCATCTGGGGTAGACAAATCAGCATCTCCCCATCTCAAAGAACCAATCTCTTCACTATCTTCAATCTGTTCTCCTTGCAAGTACACAATACTGGGTTCCAATGACTGAAGAACTCTCTGGAACTCATCAGTACTTGGATTAGCTAGTACCTGAACCTGCATTGCAGATAAACACAAGAAAAGAAACATTATAGCCTTACCACTTCAAAACAACAGAAAGATACACGATTACAATTCAAATTTAGGGCCTTCAATGCAACCAAATACCTCTAGACGTCCAGAAGATAATAGCTCTGGAAAAGGGTATCCGGGTTTATCATCTAGAAGCAGCTGCTTCTGTTTATTACCATTACGACCAGCGTTTTTACCAGATAGAGCAGCAAGTAGACTACAGTGATTCCTTGAAGGACCTTGAGCATGAAACATCATGCATACATGCCAAGACCCCCCAAATAGAAAGCTTCAATATTGAAAGAAACCACTATTGCCCTACAAACCAGCCTACAAGACTAATGCCTCCCAAAATCTACGTGCCCCGTCCCATCAAACCAAAAATATAACCTAAATCCTGCAACAAATTAACGAATCCATCTTCCAAATCACCAAAAATATACTAATTATTTTTCTAATCAAGCCTAAAAAACACCACAACCCAGCCCTAAAACAGCCCTAATTGAAGAATTCCCACCAATACAATGCAAACGATCACAAATTCTCGGTCACCCAAATGGAGTAAACGAAGCAAAATCAACAAATTGGTAAAGAAAACCAATTAGAACAGCAGTAACTGAAGCAACCCAATACAGAAACGAAATAGAAAAACCAGAAGCAATAAGAGTAACTTTGAGAAACCCTAGATAAGACTCAGAAATCTCCCGAAAACCCGAAAGACCTCCCCTTTCTTTACCCAAGAGAAATCCCTCGAAGTCACGCACAGAACCAATTTTTTTTTTAAAAAAACGATTAGTATCAAAAAGAACTTCGGAAAATTTTGAGACACGCAATAAATATAATAGATTCAAAAGTAGATGTCTATAATTAAAAAATCAACCAGAAACTCGTTTCCTCTTTTTTCTGGTTCAGAGAAAGTGTCAGTTTAACTACAGTTTCCAACTTCAATCAGGTCAAAAAACATGAAAATAACTATAATTTAACAAAATTAAACCAAAGGATGATCTTTCACGTCCCTTGTGTCAAAAACTAACAAAATCACAAGTATATCTCCACCAATTAAGAAAACTTTAAGGGTAACAGGTTCCACTAGATTGGGATATAATTAACTTTTCAGATCATGTGGGTACGTCACTTTTGTTCCACAATATTCGTACATCAAAACCCAACAACAAAACATGTTACCGTTTTCAACGCTATTGTTTCTACATACATGCTGATGTACATGTATATGTTCACATTTATGTTTTCCTCGTTCTTATATGTCCTTTTAGGCCTTCCTTTCTTTTTTTTTTTTCCGTGTTCTTAGGAATTCTGGAAACAAATGAACTCGGAAGATTCTTGTCAAATGTTGTATGAATCTATTCGGTTGTTTTTGTTTTGCATTACTTCAACTTCCTTTTATTTGTGTGTGTCATTTCAGGCCTTGGACACGGTATCATGATTTTCGAAGCGTTTGAGGATCAACCGTGATTGTCAACACAATCATCTCTACATGGTTGTCACGGATCTCATCGTAGTCTCGGGGAGTATGTGTAGCTACTTGTATTCTCTCGTTTTGCAATTGGTGGCAAGTAACAAAGGGTAAAATATTAGAAATTGATTGATAGGTTAAAATGGGTCAAGTTAAGATCATGTTATCGACTTGGCTTCCCGTTCCCGTCTGATTTGCCATAAAGCTTCTGTCTTTTTGGGTCGTCGTACCGTAAGAAACATAAGCATGCATCCAGGTCAAGGACCCAGTTGCATTCATTATTTTTGTGCTAAAGAAAATAAGCCATTGGTCTGATCTTAGAATGCCAATCCTTGACCGCTCAATCTAATCATTCACTAATTACTCTCTTGATGGTTTGATCTTTAAATAAAGTACTGCCGTTGTTTCCACGTTTAGTTGGCGGAAAGTAGAAACACCTTGTTTGTAAGAACGATGGAAGAATAAGTTTACTTCGTCCCAATTTGAAATAAATGAATTCGTTCCAAACTGATTGTATTTTATGTCAAATTCTTTTTTTTTTTTTAAATTTTTGAGCTTTTAATTCGGATTTAAACTTAAGTTTCACAATTTGGTGTAATTTAAGGCTACTATTTCATATGTAAAATGATATCATTTTGTAAGTGATTCACAAAAAAGGGAGGCAATATAATTTCTTACCCTTCTACTAATAAACAATGTTGTTTTTAACTCGTAAAAGATGTACTCACTCGACAAAATTGTACATTGAAACCAATTTGGCAGGCTCATAAATGTGCAACATGATTACTCTTTCTTTTCTATTCATTTCTTGATTGTGTGCAAGCTCAGGTGATCAGGTGAAGCTTGCACCTCATAACTCAAGAAATGGTTATAAAGAATGAAAGGTGCAAGCTTTTTTTTGTGACTCTTTGCTTCATGTAACTTTAGTCATCATATTCTGTTGGGCATTTGAAAATCTTTTCATTTTTTTAAAGTTTCCAGAGAGAAAATTTTTCTACCTTTAAATCTTTTAAAGAAAAGAAGCTTAAGATCCTTACCAATCCATGAAATCAACACAATCTTTGGATTATTTTATTGATAGAGTCTCAAGATTCCATTCAATTCAATCCAATACAAGTTAAATATATTCCTTGATCAATTTTAAATAATCTATGAATATTTGCATTAAATAACCAAATATAATGTCGAAAATTCTTGCTTTTATACAGGTGTGGAATCAATTGAACCATATCTAAAGAGCTTATAGGAGATAGCGAAGGGAGTGTTCAACCCTCCAAAACTAATTGAATACGTGCATAAGAGAATAGGCAAGCACGAAGTAAATCAAGAGCTAGAGAAAAAAAGAAGAAAATAAAGGAAAAGAATCCAAAGAAGAGGGGGAAAAAGTGAGGAAGGTAATGACAAAGAAAGTGATGAATAAGAAAAGAGCATGGACAAGAAAGAAGGTAAAAGTAGGAATGACATATTTGGTTGATCCGACTTAACTTGACCTAAAGTCAATATGATAGGCTTGGATTAATCAAACTTTGGGTCGAGTTTAATCTTAGGGGGTCAATCCGAAGCTCAACCTAAACATCCTCTCCAAAATGATATGGGCTTGAGCTACATAAAATGATATCATTTTGATTTAAGTTTCTAAAATGATGTTATCTGAGTGTTGATGATTTTCTTAAACCTAAAGATCAAAACGATGTTATTTTGAGAAATTAAATTAGAATGTATAAAATAGGTACGAATTGCAGAATAAAGAAAATTTGTTACTCAAATTCGAATTTGCAACAAATACAACTAAAAAGAATTGAGAAATTCCACTTAACATAGACTTATGACCCAGAGAGTCCTGGTTGGATAGAATAACAAAAGAAAAAGTGATCCCATTTTGACCATTATTATGGTCTTCTTTGACTTGCTTCAAACTACTATTTTCCAGCAAACCTCTTGTGATCGTTTGTATGATGATAGTGTAAAAGACATCATTTTGATCTTTAAGTTTAAGAAAAAAACTACAATAACATAGTTTTAAAAAAGTTAAATCAAAGTGATATCATTTCAGGTAGCTTAAAAGCCTAACTAAGCATTTTACAAGAGCTAGACTTGAATGGTCTAAACACCCTCTCCAAAATAATGTCATTTTGATTTAGCTTCCCAAATGTCATTTTTGTTCTTTAAGTTTAAGAAAGTCAAGAATAAATAACATTGTTTTGGAAAGTTAAATCAAAATGACATCCTTTTGGGCAACTCAAGCCCAACCAAGCTTCGGATAGGCTTGGATCATGCCATGAAGGGTCGTGTTGGATCAGACCAGGGGTAGCCTCAACTCAACTCAGCTTATTTCCAAGCTGAGATGAGAGTGAAGCTAAGCTAAGAAAGGAATTTAAAGAAGAGAACAAAGTTATAAAGTTGGAAAAAAATAAGTATTACCCAATAAGGTATGCAATGGAATTGTATGCATACTGATAAGTGCTAATTACATTATGTTTTAGAATAATTTCGAGATCATTTTACTTGTGTTTAGATAATCTTTATTGAATTTGGTAATTAATTTGCCTTATATTTTGTTTTCAGGTCTTGTTTTAACTTTCCAAAAAAGAAGGAATGAATCTAAGCAAGTTTAAGTTGATTTGAAATGATTTTGGCATAATTTAGAAGGAAGACTTGGAACACAGGGCCAACAGGGACCCGTGTTCAGCAACATAGGGGTAACAGGGACTTATGATCAATAACAAGAGGGTAATAAAGACCTATGTTCAACAACACAAGTCAAATACGGAATAGTATTTAACCCACATTTTATCTTTAGTTCATTTTAATTTGTTTCTTCCAATTTTCAGCCAAAGAGAGTAGTGAAAAAATATTGGACTAGCACAAGGCTATGCTAGACTTTATGTTGACGGTGATTTTTACTAGAAAGAAGTCAAGAGGGGTGTAAAGCAACATAGAGACCTATATAGGATTTTATAATAAAAAAAGAGAGATGCAATGAAAAAAAGGAGAAAGTTGTCTAAGAGAACCATAAACCAGTAAGAAGAGGATCCAAAGATGGTCAAAGGATGAGAATGAGGAGATTCAATAATATATCAAGGACAAGAAATGTTGGGGATCGTCCTTCAGCAAGCGTCAAACGCAAGCGCAGCGGAAGAACAAACCATTTGTTCTGAACGATCTCCG
>JAOTBA010000204.1:12972877-12991039 GCA_025629845.1 Erythroxylum squamatum
TTTATAAATTAATATTTATTTGAAATATATTTTAATTATTAAATCAAATTTTATTTGAATATTTATATATTTTAAATATAATTATATATAATTTAATTATAAAAATTAAATTAAATTAGATTATTCATAATTATATTGATAATTGATTTTAATTTATTAAATATATAAATATAGTGTTGAATTAAATTATTCATAAGGTTTATTAATAATTAAATAATAAATATTTAAGTGACAGTAAATCAGATTATTGAAAAACAAAACAAGAAAAAAGCTATTTTTTATAGTTTTCAAGAAGAAACCGAAATTAAAAAAACAAACAAATTTTTTTACTAAATTTAAAAATAAAAAATAAAAAATAAAAAATAAAATAAAAACAAATACCGCTAATCAAATGAACCTTCGGACCATTTTGTGAGATCCTCTCTCTGTTTCAATCAAGCAAAGATGGTAATTCATGTTGTATCATTACGCTCTTGTCTTAACTGTCCATTAAATGCTTGATTTTTAATAAGTATTGTTGTTTTATCTGCAAGTTTTTTATTAAATAGTGTTGTATTGTGAAATGACTTGTATTTATTAAATTAAAAATTGTAGACGATAATTAAATTTCAACTCAAAATTGCTAGAACGTTGTCACACGCAACCTCCATGTCGGGAGTCGGGACCTTTAAGTCAAGACAAGTATCATTGGCCTTTAACATTTTAATAGCAAAGAAATAATTCTAACGAAAAAGGAAAGAAAGAGGATAGAGAATTAATAGCAAGAGACGAGTCAAGATTGGATTGTAGAAATAAAAGACGTAAAATTAATATAGAAAGAAAACAGATTATCAAGTACACACAAATACACGTATGCGGTTAGAGTGAAAAGGGACATTCTTAATTATGCGCACAAGAAAAAAAGAAACAAAAGGCCTGAAAGAAAAAGCAAATCAGACCACAGAGAAAAGAAAAAAACAGAAACCACTGAAGAAGAAGAAAATCGAAGGCGGTAGAAATTTCTACTTATGAATCTATAAAAATTGTTTTAAATCTTTTCCCCGATTGCAGAACTAATAAATTAACCAATTAATCGAAGAAATATGTGCTAGTGTTTACTGAACTCTGTTATAATCTTCTCCTGTGTTTGTTTTTTTGTTTCTGCTTTGTGTGCTGTGGGGCTTACAAGGGGAATTGAGTGCTATGGTGAGATTAGGTTTTTGTTATATGTGGGGTTTTTGATTTTGGATGGCCAGCAGTGCGTGTTGAGTAGAGCCAAACACGGAATTGGTTTCGCCGGCTATTAAGAGGGGAGTTGCTGTCTCGTACTCGGAGTCTTGAATTCTGTTCTGGAATTGCTTTGTTGAGAAATTCTGGGCACTGACAATCTTTGCTTCTGCGGATTGGAGATTAAACACATCGGTGGTTTCTGGGAGGTAATTCTATGTTTTAACATATTGTTTGCTCTTCTACTGTTCCATTTTTTCCCGATTAAATTGGCTATTTGGATTTAAGCTTTTGCTAAAGGGAGCAAGTCACTTGTAGTATTTACATCAGGCCATTTGGTTTAAAATGTTTTTAAGCCGTGAGTTATGCTACTTGCCATCAAGCATTTATGTGTGCGTGTGCAGATACTTGAGCATGTGCATCTTTTATTGAGCGCTTTTCTGACACCTGAGTTTACAGAAGTAGAGGTTTGATGTTACTTTCTCCATTCCGTTAACCTTGTTTCCATACAGGGGCTTTGGGGAGAGGGAATTTGATAAATCTGTTGATTGTATTGCAACTGTGGCAAATGAATAATTCACAATGAGTTGGGAGGTGGGCTCGGATTGTTGTTGTCAATGGGCACTCCTGACAATAAGATATCGGATCTTGTTGATATAGTAAAGTCCTGGATCCCAAGGAGAAGTGAACCTACAAATTTATCGAGGGATTTTTGGATGCCCGACCAGAGCTGTAGGGTATGTTATGAGTGTGATTCTCAGTTCACTGTGTTTAACCGCAGGCATCACTGTCGGCTTTGTGGCCGTGTCTTTTGTGCCAAGTGTACTGCAAATTCAATTCCTGCTCCATCAGATGAGCCAAGGACTGGTCGGGAGGATTGGGATAGGATTAGGGTATGTAATTATTGCTTTAAGCTGTGGGAACAGCGGATAGTTGATAACGAAAACAGTGTGGCTAGCCCTGGGCTTAGTCCATCACTTTCTGCCGCAAGCTTAGCCAGTAGCCACAACAGCAGCAGCAGCACTGTTGGCTCGACTCCTTACTCAACAGGACCATACCAGCATGTTGCATATAGTTCTGCTCTTAGTCCTCGGCAATCTATTCAAATGGATTCAACTACTACTGAGCCACACAATGCAACATCTGGAAGGAGTCTCTCCAGAGATGCTTTTTATATTTCCCAAAATCAGTTAGAGTACTGCATGGACAGGTAATCTTTTTTGTAATTACCGAAGTGTGTTCTTTTTCTTTGCTTTTCTTATTCTTTTGGATGTGATAAGGTAAACATATAAAAGCTTCTGTACCCTTATTACATCAACAGAACGTTTATCTGCCAAATTTTGAGACTTGAATATTTCTCTTGATATTACAGATGTTTGTAGTACCTTGAGATCATCCTCTCATGTTTGCAGCATTACAAATCTTAATTTGTGTATTTTCTCTTTCTCAATTTCAGTATTAGGAGTGATGATGAGGATGATGATTACAGCATTTATCCTTCAGTTTCAGACACAAGGGATTTCTCTAATCCTGCTCCTAACCATGAAATCCGGAATATATATCGATCTCATGAAGTGCATAATATTGGAACTCATACTGATGCAGAAAGCATAAGCTCAACACAGTTACTGGACAATTTTGATCCACAGGGTCCAGACAGAATTAAGAATGTTGAGGAAGAAGTATATGGACGTGATGGTGATGAGTGTGAAGGTGAAGCTCCTTCGTATGAGGTGGAGGGTACAGATGCTGAACCTGTTGATTTTGAGAGTAACGGATTACTCTGGCTCCCTCCAGAGCCAGAAAATGAAGAGGATGAGAGAGAAGCTGTTTTATTTGATGATGAGGATGATGATGAGGGTGCTCCAGGAGAGTGGGGGTATTCACGCCCTTCAAATAGTTTTGGTAGTGGGGAATACCGCAGGGATAAATCAACTGATGAGCACAGGAAGGCAATGAAGAATGTGGTGGAGGGGCATTTCAGAGCCTTAGTATCACAGCTGTTGCAAGTTGAGAACCTTAATGTAAGTGATCAAGATGAAGAGAATTGGTTGGAGATAATTACATCTTTGTCATGGGAAGCTGCTACCCTTCTTAAGCCAGATACAAGCAAGGGTGGAGGTATGGATCCTGGTGGATATGTGAAGATTAAATGCATAGCTTGTGGGCGTCGTAGTGAGAGGTAATGTTTGGAAATGTATGGTTTTTGGTATTACATCACTTGCAGGGCAATCTTGCAACAACTAAACTCTGTTTCTATCTGTTGTAACTTTCGGCTAGTCTACTCCATTATTGGGCTAATTTTACTTTTCTTGTAAAACAATGCTATATCTTTGACTATCTTTTCTTTTTTTATGAGTTTGGTTAGGAATCTTATATGAATTTTTGTAATTGATGAGATACAAAAATGTTGTGCTTAGCTTTAGATCTATGAGTTGTGTTTATCAAAATACTAAACCTTTTTATAGTGGTGGATTAGAGTGATTAATTGGGAGATGATGTTTCTAACTTCCTTTGTTTGTCTGTTTAGTTAATGTGCTAGAGCTCCTTCCTTTCCTTCTGATTGCATTAATTGGGGATGTTGATTTCTGTCTTCTAGCATGGTTGTTAAAGGAGTTGTTTGCAAGAAAAATGTGGCCCACAGGCGAATGATGTCAAAGAGAGATAAACCACGTTTTCTGATCCTTGCGGGAGCACTTGAGTATCAGCGTGTTTCAAACCTTTTGTCCAGTGTTGATACTTTGCTGCAACAGGTCCTTTGACTATTCTTTTTTTAGTTTTAACTGAATGCTAATATTTCTAGGATTTATCAGACGGATTAACTCAACAAGAGATTTCTTTTACACTCCTTTTCTTGTTATGTTGAGATTTCTTTTACACTCCTTTTCTTGTTAATCTAGTGACTAGGGAGATATCATTTTCTCTGTTTCTTGTTGAGGTAAGGACTTATCCATTACTTGTCTCAATTCCTATTACATTGTCTTCAGGAAATGGACCATTTGAAAATGGCAGTTGCAAGGATTGATTCACATCATCCTGATGTTCTTCTGGTAGAGAAGTCAGTGTCAAGATATGCTCAGGAGTACCTCCTTGCAAAAGACATTTCACTTGTTCTGAATATTAAGAGACCACTGTTAGAGCGGATAGCCCGCTGCACTGGTTCACAAATCATCCCTTCAGTTGATCACTTATCATCACAGAAATTGGGGCATTGTGACTTGTTCCATGTTGAGAAATTTCTTGAGGAGCATGGCAGTGCTGGGCAAGGTGGAAAGAAGTTGACCAAGACACTAATGTTCTTTGAGGGTTGTCCAAAGCCTTTGGGTTGTACAGTAAGTTTAGCACAACAACTTCCCCTTACTTTAGGCTTCATAAATTTGGCAATCAAAATGTTTCAATTGATTATAAACATTGTAATATGTACATTTTCTCTCCAACACTTTTCACGGATGATGAAAACTTCTCTTGTCCTTTCGCATGCTACATCTCTTAAGTTATACGGTTAATGATCATTGGACTTAAGGAATGTAGAGTTTGCAGTGCTTGTTTGCTTTCAAATATTTTATGCTAGTGGCAGTGAGAGATGTGTTATAGATAATTTTTGCATGTTCTCTTTGGGACCACAAATTGTAGGCTAATTGAAGAACTAAGAGAGTTAATTTTTTTTTCCTTTCAGATTTTACTAAAGGGTGCCAATGGGGATGAGCTGAAAAAGGTGAAGCATGTTCTCCAATTTGGAGTTTTTGCAGCTTATCATTTGGCATTAGAGACGTCTTTTCTGGCTGATGAAGGTGCTACACTTCCAGAACTCCCGTTGAAATCACCAATAACTGTTGCTCTACCTGATAAACCATCAAGTATTGATAGGTCAATATCCACTATACCTGGTTTTATTGTTCCTGGAACTGGAAAGCCTTCAGTTGTATGGCCTAATGGTGAAGAAACAAAATCAGACAAAGGCACCAAAGAACTACAGAAATTTAATAAGAGTGTGACATCAGATGCTGTCTTGTCTACAAATATAGATGCTGGCTGTATGTTTCAGGATGTGAGTGCAACACACTTGTATAAAGACCCCTCATTTCAAAATATGCTCATGAAACCTGCTTTAAGCTCAAATGAGCATTCTGGTTTCCCCATTTCTTTTACTTCTTTGAGGCAGGATGCTTCAGGCCCTTGCCATATCAAACTCTCATCCGATTATGTTAATGGAGTTGTCAATAATGTGGAAGTGGCAGACCCCTTTCATGAAAATCCTCTTGACAAGAAAGCTGGGTTCAGTGGCCATGATTTTCCTACTTCATTTAGAACCTCAATGGCAATGGAACAATGTGTTGGCATTAGCCATGCTGATGGCAATAATGTTCCTGCAAATTCCTCAAAGCAAGATGGAAATGACCCGATTGAGGTGATTGGATCCTTGAAGGAGGAGTTCCCTCCATCCCCATCCGACCATCAAAGCATTTTGGTTTCATTGTCCACACGCTGTGTGTGGAAGGGAACCGTATGTGATCGTGCCCATCTCCTTCGAATCAAATATTATGGGAGCTTTGATAAGCCTTTGGGGCGGTTTTTACGAGATCATCTGTTTGACCAGGTAGGCCTTAATGTTACTATCAAATATCATTTTCTTGCAAAATTAGTATCTTCACTACCCCCTATTTCTTTATTCAAGCTTTTATCCTGTTATTAGGACTTCCGCTGTCACTCATGTGAGTTGCCATCAGAAGCACATGTCCATTGTTACACTCATAGGCAGGGCAGCCTTACAATATCTGTGAAGAAACTTTCTGAATTTCTTCTACCAGGTGAGCGAGAAGGAAAAATTTGGATGTGGCATAGGTGCCTACGATGTCCTCGAACAAATGGCTTCCCTCCAGCCACCCGGAGAATAGTGATGTCTGATGCAGCCTGGGGCTTATCTTTTGGGAAATTCTTGGAACTTAGCTTTTCAAATCACGCAGCAGCTAGCCGGGTTGCTAGCTGTGGTCACTCTCTTCACAGAGATTGTCTACGGTTCTATGGGTATGCTTTCTCTTGTACTTTCAATGTGGGATATTTGTGGTATCATGTGTACAGATTTATGTGATGTTGCTTTTATCACTTTAACAAGTAAATTTTTCTTACACGAAATATTTTATGACAAATTCTTTAACTGCAGCTTTGGGAGAAAGGTTGCTTGCTTCCGCTATGCTTCTATTGACGTTTATTCAGTCTATCTTCCACCAGCTAAAGTTGAATTTGGCTATGATAATCAGGAGTGGATACAAAAAGAAGCCACTGAGGTGCCATGATTATTATCTTTGGTTTTTAGCTAGCTATTCTTTCTCTTTTTCTTAAAATCCATTCATATTTAGGACTACTTGTTGAACAGGTTCAACACAGGGCAGAATTCTTGTTCAATGAAGTCTACAATGCTCTGCAACAAATTCTTGAGAAACTATTAGGTGCAGTGTCTAAAGATGCTGATATGATGCTTCGTATTGCAGAACTCAATGGGCTATTGCAGAAGGAGAAAGAAGAATTTGAGGTAGAATATTTTTGTTTTATCACCTTTTACCTTTTGTACATCTGAATCTTGGAAAGAAACTGAACAATGTATTTGGGGAAGAATTTTGAATATGAAATCATTTTACATAGTCCATGCATAAATCAGGATACTCATTTAGTTCCTGAACTGGTAAAACTAAGCTAAGCTGAGCTGTTTGCTGACTTTGGTTAGTTAGCTGGCCATGATTAACTTCTCTAATAGCTTCAACGTTACAGATTGTCCCTATGTTGATAAGTTTTGCCCTTGCTTGGTGTTGGGTACGCTTCAGTCCTGTTGGATTTACACCACCGAAATTGTACCAATAATTTGTGTTTTTGTTCCCTTGTCCTTTTTGGGAAGAGGGACTTACATGTCCCTTGCAAGAAAAACTGGTTGCCTTATCTGGTAAAAGTGTGCTTATTGTGCATTTGATCTGGTTAGAATTAGGTCTCATTATTTGCCGAAGTTGCCTTCTCTAGTTGCTGATGGGTACCATGCTTCTGTATAGGAATCTTTACAGAAGACACTATTGAGAGAGGTGAAAGTTGGTCAACCTGCAGTTGATATATTGGAGATCAATAAATTGAGGAGGCAGATACTCCTCCGTTCTTATGTTTGGGACCAACGCCTGTTTTTTGCTGCAACTTTTAGTAAAACTATTCTGGATGGTCAGAAGAATTCTATTCCGAAAGTTAAGGACAAACACTTTGAGTCTGTGGATAAGCTTGCCAATATGGAGTTAACTTCTAAACTTGAAAAAGTCTTTAGCAGTTCTGATTCATATCTTGTGGATAAGAATTCAGGAGAAAATCTCAATCAAGGAGAAGCAAATAATCAATTTAGCCAACCAAGTGATTGTAAAGGAAGGGACATAGACCTGGACATCAATCTCAGAAAAGAGGCTGAGTGCAGTCTTTCTTCCAGTGCAAATATTGATGAGTGTATTGATCCTCTAGAAAGTGGAAAAGTTGAACCAAAGGTCCGTACAGAGGTAGAGTTTCCACTCGTGGAAAATTTATCTGAGACTCTTGATGCTGCATGGACTGGAAAAGGTCAGACTGAGGGAAAAACACCTACGGAAAATGGTTGCTCAGTTCCTGGTTCTCAAACAAGGAAAATTTCTTCTAAATCAGAGATGGAAAACTGTGTTCCTTACAGTGCTGGGATTGAGGCTATTTCTTCCCTAAGCTCTGGGCCAACTGTTAAGGGCCCCCAGAATACACAGAACTCAACAAGTATAGCTGGTGTTCCATTTCCTGACTTTCACAATTCACTCAAACGAAATTCATTATTAAATGTTCAACAGCATGGTATAGGTGAGTACAGTCCTGTTATCTCAAGTTTTAGGGACTTGGAACGGCAAATCGGTGTGAGGCTACCCCTGCCTGTTGGTGTTAATGATACTGTTGTTCCTGTTTATGATGATGAACCTACTAGCATTATAGCATATGCACTTGTGTCATCAGATTATCATGTTCAGATGTCAGAGCTTGAAAAATCAAAAGATACAGGGGATTCATCAGTCTCATCATTGCTCTTTGATTCTGTGAACCTACTTTCTGTTAACTCTCTTGATCACTCATCTTCTGAGACCTATAAGAGTCTTGGGCCTTTGGATGAGAGCTTATTTAGGTCTCAAAGTTCCCTAGGTTTGGATCCTCTGGCATACACAAAGAATCTGCATGCAAGAGTCTCTTTTACAGACGATAGTCCTCTTGGAAAGGTGAAGTATACAGTTACTTGCTATTATGCGAAGCGTTTTGAGGCCCTAAGGAGGACTTGTTGTCCTTCAGAATTGGATTTTATTCGATCTCTTAGTCGCTGTAAGAAATGGGGTGCCCAGGGTGGCAAGAGCAATGTTTTCTTTGCAAAAACATTGGATGATCGTTTCATCATCAAGCAAGTTACAAAGACAGAGCTTGAGTCATTTATCAAGTTTGGAGCAGCATATTTTAATTACTTATCCGAGTCAATTAGGACCAGAAGCCCAACTTGTCTGGCAAAAATTCTTGGCATTTATCAGGTATTGGTTGTTTCCTAATATCCAAAGCAACATTTAACCACCTTTAGGCCATATTGTCTGTAGTTCCTTTGTCTGACTTGTTCTCTTCATGTTTTGGAGTCTATAAACTTATTTATTTGATGGGTTCTCATTTATGTTATGTCAGGTCAACTGTCCCCTTGAAAGTATAAGAATGTGAATATGATATTGTACTCTCTTGAGATTGAAAAAAATGTCAGTAGGCTTCTAGATACCAAAAGAAGAAAAAGAAAAGTGTAGTTATTTCCTACCTCATAATATAGTTTCTCTGTCTCTCCTAGCTTAAGTTTGTCTTCTAATCCTTTAGTGGCTTTGTCTCCAAGGTTTCATCGAAGCATCTGAAAGGGGGCAAAGAGTCTAAAATGGATGTCTTGGTGATGGAGAATCTTCTGTTTAGACGTAATGTTACTCGACTTTATGACCTTAAAGGGTCATGTCGATCTCGGTATAACCCAGACACAAGTGGGAGCAACAAAGTTCTGCTTGACCAGAATCTGATAGAAGCAATGCCAACTTCACCCATTTTCGTTGGAAACAAGGCAAAGCGATCGCTAGAGAGGGCTGTGTGGAATGACACTTCATTTCTTGCTGTAAGTTCATGGCCAATTGCCTACTATGTGTCATCTCTTTGTAGAATCCATTCTCAGCAGTTTTTAACTGTCAAGTGTTCTGGTTCCATGGCTTTGCAATTCATTAGATTTTGGTAGCCAGACAATTAAAACCATCATCTTAGGTAGTCTTTAGGTCGTCATGTGCATTTGAGATGAAATTGCTTGTGCTGTCATCTTATTAAAGCACTGTGATATACTTCAGTGTATTGGTTTGTCGTAATATGCTCGCATAATTTGTTCTGTTTTACATTTCTACAGGGAGTTGATGTAATGGACTACTCTTTGCTGGTTGGTATTGATGAGGAGAAACACGAGCTGGTGCTTGGAATAATTGACTTTATGAGACAATATACATGGGACAAACACCTTGAGACTTGGGTGAAAACCTCAGGGATTCTTGGTGGGTCAAAAAACAGCACTCCAACAGTGATCTCACCTCAGCAGTACAAGAAAAGATTCAGGAAAGCCATGTCCGCATATTTTCTTATGGTTCCAGATCAATGGTCTCCCACTAAAATCATTACCAGTGGATCACAGTCAGACCTTTGTGAGGAAAACTCACAAAGTGGAACTCCGTTGGTTGATACCACAAAACCTCTTACTTGTACATTTCAAGATGTAAGTTGAATCTTTTACATTCCTTACTTTTCTACCTGAGTTCTTTCCAATGTATGTTTTGACTGACGCCCCTCGGTATCTGTTGTTGCAAATGCATCCGTGTATTCTTTTGTTGTAAGTAGGGAAAGGTTCTTTGTAAGTCTAGAATGATAAATTGAGGATATCTGTCAGATGAAAATTTCTCTTTAGTCTTTGTCTTATTAACTGTACAGTATCTTTACCCCTTGATTCACCCTGTCAACATTTTCTTTGCAATTAAAGGCTCAATATCCTCATTGTTTCCTGAGAGGTTGTGTATAATAATGTATATCTTTTACAAATAGCCTTTGGTTGCAACCCACGCTGAATTTGGCAAATTACTCTGTTATGCAGTTGAAGCTTGCTTGCTCCGACTAATCCTTATTGTCTATTCTTTTATGTTGGTAATCTGTTGTAACTGGGATGTTTCTCTTAGGGACTTTTGTATATACTCAGGGTTGTTATAATTGAAATTGAGATGTTTCTTTTATTGAAAATAAACAGAACTGATTGCTTGGCTTATATAAAACTGTATACATATTCATTATGCTTTTTGGATAATTATGGAAATTTTTATAAATAGTTATGTTAACAAGAATGGAGGTGAAAAAGATTAATTTCGTCTCTCGAATACCCAAATTACAAGTTCCTTTACCCATAGATTGCACAGACAACTGTAGAGAGACCTGCATCTTTCAGCTTCTTTACTTCAACAGACGGAATGCCTGATGCCTTGTGTTAACGACTATGCAAGTCAAAGCATGGTAGATAATGCCACCTACAAAGACTGCCATTAATGCAAATAGAAACGCCATTAGGGAAGGCCATTTAAGCTGGCACGGTATCCATCACATTTGGCAATACACAGATAATCAAATTGGAGGCAACGCTCGAAGCAGAGGTCTCAGTACCATAATGCAAGGCCCACTTTTCTATAAGTTCCTCATTAATACCTAAATCATCATAATTTTAGTGGTAGTTGTTGCGATTTATTTTTTTATTGAAATACTCGTGCATATCATTGATATATAAAGATAATTGAATCAATATTAATGGATTATAAATCACTAATATGAGGCTTCTAAGCCTTTTTTTTATTTTATTTTAAATCAGCACCAAATTTCTTTAATAATTTACCTTGAAAAACATTTAGCGTAGAATCATGATGAATTCACCTTAGACTCGTTAGTCAACTCGAATAAATGATAGTAAATAACACCAAATCTAATAAATTCGGATAATTTTAATTTAGATTCCTGAATAAGTACACTAAAATCGATTAAAAAAATTGAAAAAATATAAGAAACATTTATGAAAAAGAAAATACCAAATAATCTTATTACTAAATTTCTATCAACAAAACCGTCATCCATTCAAAGAATTTCAATTTAGGAATAAAAAAATTTGCTTAAACTTTTTTGCTTAAAGATGCTCGAAATAAACCGAACCATGTTTACAACTTGAAATTAGGATATGATCATATCACATATTCTTTTTATGAATTCTTAAAAAGTAAGATTACTTTAATTTATAATTTGATTTTTCATAATTATAATAAATTATAAACATAAAATAGTATTTTATTACAAATCCTATCGATTATGTGAAAAGCACAATAGTCAGATAAATGTTAGAAACATGGATCAAGTTGTGTATCATTACAATCTCTTTTAATGTCTTGATTAATAGTGACCCAATTGAGTTGCTTAAAGGGGGGAGGAGGGTTGATGTAAGATCTTTTGTCTCTCTATTTATTTTACTATGTGCGGGAGCCCTTACAAAGTTATTGAAACACAATATTAAGAGTGATCCAAGCTTCAGATATCATAGTAGGTACAAGAAATTGGAACTATTCAACCTTTTTTTTAGAAAATTTGAAACTAATTTCTAATTTCCATGATAGATCAATTAGCATCCTTATGGCTTCTCTATAATCCTGCAAGTAATCTGGTTTGTCTATTAAATAGAAATAAAAGTCATATTGTCTCTACAAGTTTTCATTAGATGGCTAGCTAGTTTTCGCTGATTTTCACCTTTTACCTCCCATGGGTCACTCGTCTCCATAAAGAAGCTTCAACAGGGGAGTGTTTACCTCTTACAGAAAGAATCCAAAGAAGAATAACTTGCTACTGTAATAAAGACCTCTCATTTACAGGGAGATTACAATTGGTGAAATTAGTGATCAACTATCTTTATATCTATTAGTCATCACACATTTTCCTCTCCAAAAGACTGGTTAAATTCATTGTAAGGTTGATGAGAAGCTTCCTATAGGTAGAGGGATCACACCAAGAAATGTAATGCTAAAGAAGGGTGGCTAGAGGTATATAAACAAAGAAAGGAAAGGGATTAGGAATCACCTTTGTCAACGATAAGGTCTTTATAAGTAAGATATTGTGGAGATTATTGGAGAACAAGGATTCACTCTATGTTCGTTGGATTCACACCTTAAAAGGAAAATTTATGTGGGAGGTTATTTCTTGCTCAACTGATGAAATTGAGAAGCATATTATCAGATTATATGAAATGTGGAGTGGGAAATAGTGAGATAGGATCTTTCTTTTATAATAATCAGAGTGCATATGAACTTATTATTAATTCTTGGTTGATCCATACGTTAGGCAACATATTCACTATGAATTTTAAATTCTGTCAATCAGTGGGGTAACATTCTAGGTGAGCTTTGTGAGAATCTATTCTAATAAGTATAGATACTGATTAGATAAATATCAAATATAGGAGATAAATATCAGATATAAGATATGTATTAGGATCCCTAAAGATAAGGGTTCCTCATATATGGTTAGATTCCTAGTTCAGTGGGTTAGGAGATTTGTTCCTAATCTATGTTGTACTCTTTGTGTATATATATCCTATTAAGGGTCAATAAAGGGGTAACTTGAAACCCTAAATTCTGATATGGTATCAAAGCTTTAAGCTCGAATTTTTCTGGGAAAAATAAAGAGGGGATTCAGCCTTCATTGCTATTCTCTTCTTCTTCTTTCTTCAAAATCCTTTTTCTTTGTTCCTACGTTAGCCTTCATCGCTGATTAGAGCCTTTATTGTTGTTCTATTCTTCTTTCTTCGAAATCCTTTTTCCTTTGTTCCTGAGTCAGGCTTCATCACTGATTAGTTTCGATAAGAACGATGACAAAAACCAAGGAGAGTGGTTCAATAATTGTGTCTTCATTAGATGAAGTAACTAAGACTCAATCTTTGGTAGAGTTACAGATCATTCAAATTTCCTACAAATTGGATGGAAAAAATTATCTCAAGTGGTCACAACTCGTTCGAACTATTTTGAAATGCAAGGAAAGATCAGTCACTTGTTAGGAACTAGACCAAGGCCAGAAGATCCAGGTTTTGAGGCATGGGATGAGGAGGACTCGTTGATCATGTCGTGGCTTTGGAATTCAATGATGCCTGAAATAAGTGATACGGTAATGTTCATGGCTACAACCAAAGATATTTGGGATGCAATTCAACAGACATACTCAAAAGCTAGGGATGCGGCTCAAGCGTATGAAGTGAAAGTCAAGACTGTTGCCTTTAAACAAGAGAACAAATCTATGACAGAATATGCCAATCAGTTGAAGTCATTATGGTAGGAACTTGATCATTATCGAGTGATTCAGATCAAATGTCCAAATGATGCTGTTATACTAAAGGAGTTCATTAAACAGGATAGAGTTTATGACTTTTTAGTTGGATTAAATTCTGAGTTTAATCAAATAAGGATCCAAATACTCAGAAAGCATAAAGTTCCATGCTTTAATGAGGTAGTGGCTATTATTCGGAGTAAAGAAACTAGGAGGAATTTAATGCTTAATTCTCAACCTTCTAATGGTTCATCTATGGTAACTAAGAGTGAAAAGCAGGCTGGGAAAAGATTTGATGCAGAAACCAAAAAAGGGGTCAATCCAAGTCCCAAAACTATGATGACCTATGGTGTAGCTACTACAAAAAGCCATGTCATATGAGGGAGAAGTACTGAAAGTTGCATGGAAAGCCTCCTAGCTATGAATGGGGACAAAAAGGATATCAACTTAGGAGTAATGGACAAACGCAGGTTGCTACAAGTACATCCCAACAGGAAGACAGACAAGACACAAGGGCTTTAACCAAGATGAAGTGGAAAAGATGAGAGCATTTGTTAGCAACACAGAAAAATCTGCAGGTACATGCACCTTTGTGCATTCAAGTATGTGTTCTGGTTCAGCTGGATTAAATGTTTCAGATAAGGTTTTTTAGAGAGCTATTGACCACATGACTTATTCGTCCAAACACTTCACTACCTATTCCCCTTGCCCAAGCAATAAGAAGATAACCACAGCAGACGGATCCTTAGCAACAGTAGCTGGCATAGGAGATGTCAAAATAAACCCATTCATAACGTTGAGAAATGTTCTCCATATCCCTAAGCTAGCCACAAATCTAATTTTTGTGCAGAAACTCACATTTGATTTACTTTGTAATGTCACATTTCACTTGAGTCATTGTTTATTTTAGGAGAGGGATTCAGGGAAGATGATTGGAAGTGCTAGAGAACAGGATGACCTCTACTATCTTGAGGAAACTAATGGATCAAACCTATCTAAGAGCAGATCACCCTACTCATTCTTGTCAGAATCAGTGTTGACAAATAAAGAAAAAATCTTCTTACATCATCGTAAGTTAGGTCATCCATCGTTTAGGATTATTCAGTCTTTGTTTCCTGCTTTGTTTACAAAGCTAAATTTCGAGAGTCTTCATTGTGAGGTGTGTGAACTTGCTAAACACAAGCATATACCTTTTCCTATCATCAATAAAAGAAGCAATTTTCCTTTCTATCTTATTCATAATGATATTTAGGGTCCCTCAACTGTTTCAAATGTGTCAGGGGCATGGTGGTTTGTAATTTTTATTGATGACTTCACTAAAGTTACCTAGGTTTTCTTGCTCAAACACAAGTCTGAAGTGAGTTCTGTACTTCCACAGTTCATCTGTATGGTAAAAAATCAGTTTGTTATAAACATCAAGAAACTTAGATCCGACAATGCCAAAGACTACTTCAACCAAACTCTTACTCTCTTTTATCAAAAAGAAGGGATAATTCATGAGTATTCTTATGTCAAAACACCTCAAAAAAAGGGGGTGACAGAGAGGAAAAATGGACACCTTTTAGACCAAACACGAGCATTGTTATTTCAGAAAAATTTACCAAAATATTTTTGCGGGGAAGCGGTCCTAACAGCCACACATCTAATTAACAGACTACCCTCTAAAGTCCTAGGATTCAAAAGTCCAATGGAGGTACTCTCTTCATTTTACCCACATATATCTATTACAAACAATCGTGTACCTCTCATTTTTGGGTGTGTCCTTTGTTCATATTCACAACCAAGACCGTGGGAAATTGGATCCTAGAGCTTTGAAGTGTATCTTTGTAGGGTATTCATCAACTCAAAAAGGGCATAAGTGCTATCATCCTCCTTCTAAGAAATTTCATGTGTCCCGAGATGTCACCTTTAATGCACAAGAAGCCTATTTTGTCCAACCTTACCTCTAGGGGGAGAATCTCAAGGAATATAAGGAGTTCTTTCTTGGAGTGTCAGAAAATGATCCTTTACTTATATCTAAACCCAGTCAAATACCTTCAGCTCAACCAGAATCTATTGAAACCAAAACTAAACCCATTTCTGAACCTAAATCTGCTTCTAGAGATGTGAGATTTGGAAAAAAATATGGTGTACTCAAGGCAGAAAGAGGTTAATCCAGAATCTATGCATGTACAAGAATCTGAATCAGATTCCTTAAATGAGGTAACAGTTCTGATTTCTCTACTTTTCAAACTGAAACTGAAGTGTAGATTAGTAAGGAAGATCAAGATCAAACTATTGCCATTACAAAAGGAACTAGAACATGCACTAAAAGGCCATTATACCCACTCTCACACTATATGTCCTTTCAAAATTTCTCACCAACATTTAAAGCCATTCTTATAAACCTCAATACCACAACCATTCCTACAACCTTATCTGAAGCATTGTCTAATGAAAAATGGAAACAAGCCATGGATATGGAGATGGAGGCATTAAGAAAGAATAAAACCTAGAGTTTGGTGAAATTGTCAGCTGGAAAAAGGCCGGTGTGGGCTACAAATGGGTGTATACGGTAAAATATAGGGCTGATGGGTTGATTGAAAGGTACAAGGCAAGATTGGTAGCCAAAGGATACACTCAGACTTATGGGATTGATTATCTAAAGACATTTGCTTCTATGGCTAAGATGAATACAGTTAGAGTAATTTTATCTCTAGCAGCAAACCGTGGTTGGGAACAACAACAATTTGATGTAGAATGCATTTCTGCATGGGGATTTAACAAAGGAGATTTACATAGAGGTTCCACCGGGGTATGAAGCAAAAGTGGCCACAAATACTGTATGTAAGATGAATAAAGCTTTGTATGGATTGAAACAATCCCCTCGGGCTTGGTTTGGCAAATTTGCAAGGGTCATGTTATCTATAGGATATAAGTAAAGTTAAGGAGATCACACCTTGTTCATTAAGCATTCAACCACAGGGAAAGTAACGGTATTACTAGTCTATGTGGATGACATCATACTCACAAGAGATGATGAGATAACGCAGCAGATCTTGAGTAATTGTTTAGCTTAGGAGTTTGAGATTAAGACCTTGGGAAGGTTAAAGTATTGGTATTTTCTCGGAATTGAAGTAGCACACTCCAGGAGAGGAATTTTTATATCCTAACAGAAGTATATTACTGATTTACTTAAGGAGACAGGGAAGGCTGTATGTAAACCGGCAAATACACCCATGGAGTTGAACTTTAAGCTGGGAAAAGTAGAGGAAGATGTTCCAGTCAATAGGGAAATGTATCAACAACTTGTAGGATGACTAATTTACTTGGCTCATACCAGACTTGATATAGCCTATGCGGTAAGCATGGTAAGTTAGTTTATGAATAGTCCTAAAGTAGTTCACTTACAGGCAGCATATAGAATTTGGCAGTACCTTAAGGGAACTCCAGGAAGAGGGATTATGTTCAAAAGAAATGGCGATATGACACTTGAAGCATATACCTATGCTGACTATGTAGGATCAGTAGTGGATAGAAGATCTATGTCGTGTTGGGACCCGATCTCGGAACCGGACCCCAACCGAAAAAAAATAAAAAACGGAACCAAAATGGATCCAATCGGGAAATTGGATAACAAAATGCGGAACAAAAGCGAAAGCGGAATTGACTGACTAAACGGATCAAACAAATCGAATTGGCTCGGAATCAACAAAAACAAACGGTTCAAACGAACTGAACAAAATTTCTGACATCCGAGAACAAATATCTTAGTAAACAAAACAAACTTGTCGCGTTGGAAACCAATAAGACATTAAAAAAACGAAGCCGATCATATCCGGTATAAATTTTTTTTCATTCCTTTCATCTTTATTCAATCTTATACAAATCAAAACAAAAATAATTTCCCCATTTGGAAACTTATCCTCAATCAAACTCAATTCCAAAAGTTCTTCTTATACATTCATACATATCCCATTCTTCATCTATTAACCAAAATCTCATTTATTTTTTAAAAAAGTTTTGGGCAGCATAATGACTGTATTTTTAAAAACCCAAAACCTACAAACGATTTCAAACGCACTTCTAAAGTCACATCCAATCATAACAAACATCATCGGACCTCCTGTCCGAAATTTTAAACGCAATTCAATCTCATAAAAAACCAAAACACTTCAGTAATTCTCAAATATCAGTATCATCGGACCTCCTGTCCGGAACCCATATCACAAGTCACTATCATATCTCAAATCAATATACAATTTCATAATTCAATCCAAAACCCAAACCAATCATATTCATATACAATCACAATTCATATTCCATAATCGTACACAAATTCATAACTCAAAATCATACACCAATTTATAACTCTATTCCATACATAACTTCATAATTCATATCCATCATGAAATAAATGCTTACAAATCATTAATGGCATTCCAAGCCATATACAAAACTAATACTAAAATCCAAAATACATCAAACCCAAGATAACCAAAATCGATCAAAAGCCTTGACTTTCTTTCATCCGATCTCCCGCTCGATACCTGGAGATGG
>JAOTBA010000204.1:12991139-13010364 GCA_025629845.1 Erythroxylum squamatum
GAAGAAAAGCTGAAAGCCTGAAGAGGCTAAGTGAAAAGAATACTTGTTGTAAGAGACCTGAAGAGGCTCGGTGAAAAGAATACTTGTATCCTTGAGAAGTATAGTGAAATCTCAGAAAGGATTCTGAGGACTAGACGTAGCCCACGGTTTGGGGTGAACCAGTATAAATCTGCTGTGTCAATTCCTACTCTCAACTCTCAACTTTTGTTCATATTGTTCTATACAAGTACTTAGAAGCAACTTGGAATACTTTGTGAAACTGTTATTCAATAGTTCTGAAAAAGCAAGTTTTCAAAAGAAGTTCTTGAAAAAGGGGATTGTATTCAAGAAAAGGATACACAATTCAATCCCCCCTTCTTATGCATTTTGTATATCGAATACTAAGTCTATACTAACGTGTAATTTACTTCAGATAGCAAAAACTTTAGAATGCTACTCACCTCATTTAATCGACCTTCAAGATCCTAACTCAAATTATTGTGAAAAAATCATTTTCAAAACTTACATCTATCACTTAGCAAGAAATTTTGAAGATGCTATCAAGTATTTATGGACAGGTAGCCATTACATCATATATGTGACTGACTAACAACTAAACAAAGGGGTTATATGATAGTAACAACAGACTACATTGATAACAATTTGACTTTATATAGTCGATTATTGAAGTAAATTATATTTTTAATATTATTATCATTTATTTATTGATTATACTTAATCATTATTTGTTCATATTTTTAAATGGTTTGTTTATTTATATGCTTGTGCCACATATAAGTAAAAGGTTGGTAACCGTGTTAGGGGATTGCTTAATGGATCGGAATATTGAACACCAAGCTCTCAACTATAAATATCAATAATTATAACACAAATGATGCAATGATAGAAACATCGTAGAACAAGTTCATAGGTTGGGAGCTTGTTGATTAGTGGAAGGTTATTCCATATACGTTGTTTTGCGATATCAGAATTTGATTATGATGGATGGGTTAAAGCTGATAAAGGAAACGACAAAGTCGATCTAGAATAGCGTAGTGTATTTTAACGCAACACCAAAAATAGTAATTTTTTTAAAGAAATTACACGACAACTACATATTTTATACACAAAGAAGTTGATTTTGGATTGTCTTACTAGATGGAACTCAACATTCAAGATGTTAGAGTCGACAACCAAGTATGTTAAGGTATTTAGCAAGCTGAGATAGGGAAATTCTTAGTAAACTTACCTATCAACATAAAAGCAACAGGAGTTGGTAAAAGTACTTTGTCCGGAGTTGGAGATTTTTTACAATGTTGCTTATGGACAAAATATTCAACTTTGCACATTTACTTTAATAGCATGGGTGAGATCAAGAAAAATTTATCTGGTTAGATATTTGATTATAATGAGGTGATCCGAGTCATGATAGAGCAGATGATGAAGAAACTCAATTCTTATTGGTGTAAGACTGGATAACCTCTGAGAGTCATTTATGTGCTAAACTCAAGATGCTAAACTCAAGATGTAAGATGAAGAGATTTTGTTATTATCAAAATTTGTGTGATGATTAGGCTGAAGAATATGTTGATATCATTAAACAAATTATGGTATTATTTGTTTAATAATTACCAACTAAGATTGGTCAAAGATTAGGATTGTGGTAGTTCAGTATCAGGTTCAACTTCATTTATTGTTCAAAAGATTGGTGTGAGTCTCGAATTTCCACAATTCGTCAAAGAGAAAAGGCTAGAATTTCTAGCAATATGATGGAGTTAGACAATTATTTAGAGGTAGGTATTGTTACTGAAGTTGAAAATATGTGGCTTGATGCATTGATATGTTGGAAAACATATAGAAATACTTTTTCGTTCATATAAGTAATTGCATGAAACCTCTTATCATCCAGTATCTACTATTATTTCCGAGTCTGCTTTTAGTAATGACGGTCGAATAATTAGTTCTCATCATGCTCGACTTCATCCTTATATATAGAAACTTTATGTGTACCCAAAGTTGGTTAGATGATAAAGATATTTAGAATAAACTCTATTCTTTATGATATGTTAGTTTTGTTTTTAATAATTTTATCAACCATATATTATATTATCTTATATTTTCTTTATATTCAACTACAAAGATCAGTCTTTTAACTGAAATTTCTTCAAACAAATATTAGATGATAAAGGTATATTTAATTGTTAATTATCATGTGTTGAATATTTATTTAATATAATTGTTGCATAATTGGGTATAATTTATATCATAATGTCTCTACATATAGATAAAATGGTGTGAACCGTTGGCGATCTTGATTATAATTATTAGCTAGTTCTTTTTCTCTACTGTGAGTTTGTTTTCTTTAATCTTTACTTCTCAATTCACTTTTTTTTTCATTTGGTTACTTTAATTTTTTTCAATTGAAGATATAAATCTTTACTTGCGTGGTTTTATATAACTTAATAAAGAAAACTCTATACTGTTGTCTATGCCTGTTAGCTCAACTTTAATCTCCAGCTATAACTGATATTTCCTTTTTATATCTTTTGTATTTGGATAATAGCATCGTAATATTTGTTGCATAGACAGGTTCGTGAATTGATATTATTCTTTCGTATTTTGAATGGACTAAGAATCATTCTATTATCAAACTTATATAAGCAGGGATGGCAATGGGTCTAGGCCCAGCCTGAGGCCCAACCGAGCCCTAGTGACCCGAGCTAATTTATTATTTTTAAAAATTTTCAAAATGTCGTCATTTGCCATTACTTTTCATCAACCTGAGCATGGCCCGCTGATCACAGGCTGAACCAGGCCAAGCCGAGCCAAAATGCCAAGCCTATATATAAGCTAATAATGATTAGTTTAAAAAAGTTAAAAATAATAAAAATAACTTATAATGATGAAGAATAGGACTATATGTTTTTAAATCTTCCTAAATTTTGTATCTCAGTGAGATTTTTACTAAGATATTGTTGTTGTTTTGTTTGAAAAAATAAATAAGCTATAAAACACCTTTTTATATGAAATGATGCGTTAATTTTTTTATTAAAATGAGTTTGAGGATAACGAAATATGTTTTAAAAATTTAGGGTTAATTAAAAAAATCTTAAACTTTGCTCAATCTTGCAATTATAACGTAAACTTTAAAAAGTATCAATTAAATACTTAGACTTTGAATGTTTTTCAATTATAGCCCGACTTTAGTGTCTCCGTTAAATTTGTTGATGTAGCTTGTCTCGTGTTCCAGATATCCTAAGCACATATATATGTCAGACTTAACTAGACTAACTAATTAAGTTTAAGTAAACTACGTCGTTTAATAAAACTAACTGATTAAACATAATTAAACTACGTCATTTTAGGACTAAAATTCCTAAATCAAACCATAAATTTCGAATTCAACCACAATCCTCGTCGTTAATAATCTCATTTCCCTTACTTTCTTCAACACCAACATGCACCAAAACTTCACCTTCTCTTGGTCACGCTCTCGTCCACTGTGCAACAATGAACATCACCTCGTAATAGACCATCAAAGAAATATCAGTCACACTCTGAGTTTTAGAGAAAAAAATCCCATCTAACTTCCTAATCTTTAGCCTAGGCCATGACAGTTTGACGTGGGCATCGCTGAATCACGGTGGAAGAACAATATTTCTTAAAGAAGACAAGAGTTGGATTAATTAGATCAAAGAAAAGCTCCCAAATTTAGAGTCCAACCATGTGACATACGACACCAAAGTGCGTAGAGGCAGCGTAGAAAGAGGCAGCGTAGAGGAGTGTAAGGTGGTGACTGATCCGAGGTTCTCAAAGTGCCCACATGCTCTTGAAGGGTTTCTTACAGAATTTTATGATACAAATTGGGACTTTAATCATGGTTGATGTGCCAACAGGTATCACGACGAAGCACTGGGGAGGACAACGGTGATTAATGGCGAGGAATAGGAAACAGTTCCAAAACGACGTAGAGTTTTCAGAATATGTGGCAAGCCATGTCAGCAAACTTAGTATAGACACTAACATTGGATTAGAATTGAAATTTTTTTAAAGTTTGAGTATTTAATTGACAATTTTTTAAGTTCAATCTATAATTGCAAAATTAAGCAAATTTTAATTTTTTTGTAATTAACCCAAAATTTTAAATAATTTTTTAGCAAACATATTTACTAATTGATACATTGAATTTTTATTATATATTTAAAATTTATATGGAGAAATTCATTAATATATCTCTATCTTACTTGAAAAGAAGTAATCTTCGTATGACATATTATTAATAGATTTAGTTGTATGAAATTTAGATGAAATTTTTAATTAAATATTATTTTATTTTTAAATAAAATAATATAATGGAAGGCTCAAGCTTAATTAAAGTTTTTCGGGTTATGCTAGGTCCTCCCGTTACAAAGAAGATGAAGGTTCGCAGAGTAAGTTAAAGGTAAGAGAGTGCTCGGTAGAGTTTAGATTTAGAAAGCGCTACCTATGATCTCATTTTACAATCATGTATGTAGATATATTAACAAGCAAACAGATCTTGGAAAACATTGGACTAAACTTTGCATATTTGAGCCCATATATTACAATTATGGGTCTTTGATGGATCTCGAAACAGGCCTTGGGCCAAGCAAAATTCAAAGAATCGATTAATAGGCTTATAGGCCTAGACTTCACAAATTAGGGAGTTCTAGTGGTCCAAGTCAAAGTTCAGATTAAACGAATCATAGCCATAGGAAAATATTGGATGCATGGAGATTTAAATCTCAGAATTCGTGATTTTTGTTGAATTCTGTTGTCCTTAACTTTCTTTTGCATGGAAAAGCATAAATACTTTAATTTCCTTTGTTGAGTGTAGTTGATATAATTCATGGATAAGTACTTTTGCTTGAACCTTGTCACCATCATCTTTATTTGTTTTGATTTTCAGATTTGCAGGGTTGGGAAGACGGGGTTTAATATTAAAATTTCCATTTGAATAATAATCGTGTTTGTCACATGTCTTATACCCTTATTCACCTTCTTAATATATATAGTGATATCGTGTCGTCTAGTCAATTCTGTGTAGTTACGTCCCTCAACTTGCATGAGGCTTTTGCTTATCCAGAATCTACAAAAACAATATACTTTAATATAGAAGTTATTCCATGAAGACTTTAAAGGCTCACTTTGACCATAACATAGAGTGACCCCCAACAATGAGATTCTTTTGTGCGTGAGAAACTGCAATTAAGCTTGTATTAGAATTTACACCTTTATATCAAATCAGAAACCTTTTAACTTTCTTAGAAGTTCTTTAAAAAAAAAGCACACGTTTTGAAGTTATTACGTTGTAAATAACGAAAATATAATATTTAATAAATTAATAAAAAAAAGTGGATGGTGAGATTTAAACATCTATCCATACTTCTATCTCAAACCAGTTGGTGACATTATTCAAGAACTTATATTAACTCAAGTCATGATAGAAATTTTTAATACTAAAAATAAACTTATCTCTTGAGAAATTTAGGAAATTAAAACCAAAATGTCAAGTATAAAAGACACATGGGATCCCAACTCCAACCAATTAAGTCACTCCTACCACGTAATATGAAAGTTGACAATTCCAAATTTGCAGTATCAGCACACAATAACAAACTAATTAATAAAGATGTAATATCAAATCAGAACATTGACATGTAATAAATTGATTCATTTTCTTAATAAATGCAGCCATGTTCCTCATTCAATTTCTATGATTCTATCCTTAGCTGTACTCGTTCTTTCAAGAAATTAAGAATCATGAAGTGCTTAATTATTTAAATCCAATTACCGTTGAGAGTATGAGGGTTTGGAGGTGGAGTCAGTTCGGCGGCTAAAAGCAGAGACCACAAAATGCTTGTTTGTGTTGGGCCATTAGCTATTGTATGATAATGCCGCGGTGAGCTGTGATAATGACCACTTAGTAACGATGAGTTCCGTATTATTAGGACAAGCATCAAATGCATACACATGGAATTGTTTTGGTTCAAACTTTATGTCTTAGTCACGTCGAGATGGAGATCAGAGTCTTTTAATTGTGGGGTTATTAGGAGGGTGACTTCTACATTAGCGTAGCCATAGCCACAGCCACAGCTACTATTCATATGGACCACCCCTCTCTCTCTCGCTGTATGCATTGTCTATCCATTTACATTAATTAGCTTCTAGTACAACACTGCTCTTAAGGTCTTCACTATTATTATTATAACGCTACCGATCTCTTTCTTTTGCCACCCACGCCATGTTTAGTAATTCTACTTGCAATCAGCTAGGACAGCCACGATTATACCATCAACAAAATAAACAGAATAATATATGATACATTCTATATCTCTTTTCATATAATTTAAATGCTTATGATCGAGAAATCTCGAATTCAAGTTGTACTACTTACTTTTAATAGCTTATGATTTATTCATATTACTAAAAAGTTGTTAGAATATTTGATTTTTATATTGCAATTCAACAATTTAAACTATTTAATCAGAATGAGTTTGTTGTTGTCCGTATCATAGTTATGGTACTGTTTTATATGTACTGTATCGATTACAAATACCGGTTAGTACAATTGATACCGACTAGTACTGAAGGGTACCAAAAATATTGAAAATTTTTATCATTGAATTATAATTTTAAAAAGTTTTTGGACTAAATTGAAAAAGAAAAAAGAAAAATCTAAAGCTAAAGACACTCCAATGGCACACATCTTCATTATTCTTTTTTTTTTCCCCTTACATCCTTTATACTTCTTTAATAATTAATATCAATTTATCTTTATATTTTTTCAAAATGCAATTTTTTATAGCAGTAAAGGAAAAGAAAAATATTGTTGGTTTGCTTATGCTTAAGCATCAATCAATATGACTTTTACGAATTTCTCTTTAAATATCACTTTTATATTTAAATCCTTTTAGGAATAGTAAAAAAAAGAATAAGAAATTAGTACTTTGCTCATACTCTCGAACATATTAATATAAAGTTTCTTTATATTTTTGATTTCTTGATAAAAAATAATATAAAATAATAAATTTTATATTTAATAAAAATCTAGTAACATAATTATATATGTTATATAAGGAAAATATTTTCTTATTTTATATATTTTGAATATGAATATGAACAAATGAATATGTATCTGTGTGTGTGAATTGAAATTTTTAATTGCATTGACTACTATAAAGTATATTTGTATGAGAATGTTATCTTTTAAATTTTTTAATTTATCATCAAATTTTAACTAAGTCAAATTTCTAAACACATTATTTACAATTTCCAATTTATCATAAATTCAAAATTGTAAATGATGCGTTTAGAAGATGAACTAATGTATATTTATTTTTGCATCAAAATACTTGCATTTCTTTAATTTATTTGAAATTTGTACAAATATAGTTATGTAATAAAATTTTAGATAATAATTGCTAATAATAATTTAAATTCTCTAGGTTTTAGTGATATATTAATTACCTATAAGTTGTAAGAGCTTTAAAATTGTAATTGTTAGTTATATAAAAATTAATTAGCTTTGATAATAAAATGATATTCTCTTTAGAATTTGAATAAAATTCTAAATTTTCATTTCTCAATTTTTTCATTTTACTTATATTTAATGTATATGTTCAATTATATATATATATATATATATATATATAACTATAAATATTTTTATTTTAAATTTCACTTCCTACTCAATTGTTTCTAGGAACATTAAGCACGGCCACATCACCTCCGTTCCATATGGAGCAATGTTTACTGTATATTATTGTCTTTTAAATTCAAGCGTTTACAAGATTTTTTACACATGGCAAATAGCTAGCTAGTAGGCTACAAGTTTTATCCAACACCAGAAGAGGAGAAAATAATTATCCTCCCAGGAAAATAAATAATTATATATACGTATATATGTATATCTATATAAGCACACAATTTCTAGTACACGAGTACGGGCAATTGTACGTAGGTCCTCTTCTTTGAGCTCCCCCTACTGCTCTTTACGTTTATGCCACTTTCATGTAACAATCAATCAGCAACATGTCACTGTAGTCCAGAATTGAAAATGACTCCAGTAGAAGGCAACCATGAGTCCCCGGAAATCAAATTTGCCACTGTAAACTTTGACGCTTCGGTTGCTCCAATAACATGAAAACCAGGCCATTTCACTCTGCCAGAAACTGAACCACCAGGACCAGTGTTCGAGAACTCCGCAAAATACAGTGTCTTCACATAAGAACCCTGACCAGGCCACTCGACCCAACCTCTAGGCGTCAAAGCTTCGTCGATATTCGACTGCATCACCACAGACCTCGAGTACTGCTTCCAAGGTCTGCCCAGATACGAGTTAAAGCTGTGCTTCACTGGAGCAAAGTCTGAGCTAGTCATAACCCTGCAGTTTTGGACTGAAAAGCCTGTGTTTTGGCCAGGGTCTGTTCTTCCGTTTGCTAGCATCACGTTGTAGCTTCCACTGGCCGGTCGCCGAAAAACCAAGTTGCAGTTTTGAAAGACAGCAGCTGCGTTGCCGAAGATGAAGTCTATTGTTCCATAAATATCACATTCTCTGTAGAACTGGCGAAGGGCTAGGGCAAATAGAGTGTCTTGATAGCCGAGAATACTGCAGCGGTAGAGAACTGCGTGATCGGAAGCAACATAAAGAGCTAAGGCTTGTTCTCCTCCAGGGCCTGCCGTGTTTTGAAATCCGATGTCTCGAGCGATGAATCCATCGCCGGTGATTGCTGAAGTGACCAACAAAATCAAGATTGTCAGTTTTTAACTGATGTTTATGTTGGCCTAAAGATGTAACTTTATTAAAATTTTATTGCATCATTAGTGCAAGAAATTTGTTAAGTCTTTTAGTACTTTTATCAACGATCATGAACTTACGATAAAACAAATTACGTTGTGTGAATTAACAAAAATTTTTCTTAATAAAACATCAAGTTGGATTGGACATGTACTTTCTGGTGCAACCATTTCATGACTATTTTTTTTTAATATTTTCATTTCTCCCAAATTTCTTATAATACATTTTATATTAGAAATAATAATTTTAAAAATATTATCCGTTTAGTTAAGGTAATGTCGTGTACTACTAGAACTTTCTAAATTTTGCACTTGCTTTCGTTTTTTTAGAAACAATAATCTTTCAAATGTACGGCAGGGCAGGAGGAAATTTTCGATGGACAACAATAATATTATGGTAGACTATCCATACTTTTTGCACTGGTACTCTATCAACCTTTTGCATATTCCCCCTGTTCCATTCCCTTGTTTTTTTTGTTTGGGTAGCTTAACATATGTAGCAAGGTAGTATGTTCATAAGACACTTTTTAAAAATGGTTAACATATTTTGGCGTAGGTTAGAAGCTAGTAGTTGTCGTATGAAAGGAAAAGGTATGCAGATATCCAAAAGAAGGAATTCAGATCCTCTGTCCAATATTATGGTGTCTTATTGTGTCCAATAAATCTCAGCTATTTATTTATGTGGGGTTCGCATGGGTCCTGCGTGGGTCCCGCAAAATAAATGGCTGAGATTCCATAAGACAGAATAAAACAGAGTAAAATTGGACAGAAGATCTGGGATGCAAAAGAAGAGCTACATGATATGTGCTATCTAGGAGACGTTAACAAAATTTCACACAGTTTAAAACTGATTAACACACCTTTTAAAAATAAGATATTCTTAAAATTCTAATGTTTGATACTACTATAATTAAGAGAATGATAGGCATATCAATCATATTGTTTTATTTAAAAGAATGGAATCCAAGGTGAAGGCGGTCTAATGTATTGCCCTTTGAGTTGCTTAAGGCAACTATAAGACAGCGCGTCTTGGAAAATCTGAAACTCAAAACTCGTCCTTTAGGAAATAATCTAGTGCTCCTCAAGGCTAAATAAATTTCAAATAAAAATTTTGGTGGATATCACTCCATAATTATAAGGATTATTATTATTATTATTAAATAATATTATTTTTATAATTAAAAATTCTTTTTGTAATAAGCTTAACAAATTGGGTAGAAGACTAGAAGTGACTCAAAATCTGAAAGCAAAATCATAGCTTTATATAGCCTGTTGAACCCTATATAAACTGGTACCTAAGGTGAGGCATCTATAAAAATTTATGACCTTTTAAGTTTATAAACCAAAGAATTTTGACTTGAACAAAAAACAAAATGTTGAATATTCGTGTGTGCCTACATATATATATCTGTGTGTGTATATATATATGTTAAGTTTTGTTCAATTGTAACAAAATATATCTAAAAGAAACATTGGAAGAATTAGAAAGTATACTGACTAAATGTAGCAGTCTCGGGCATGGAAGAGCCACCAGCGACACTATCATCACCAACAACGATGGTCGAATATTTTCCATCTCCGATGAGCGTAATACCGGCTTTGTTAGTTCGAATTTTCTCCTTGTAAACCCCTGCTTTCACGTAAATCACAAACCTATTCCCAGAAGCAGCCGAGATAGCCTCTGAGATTGTCCTGTAGTTGCCTGTTCCATCTTTAGCGACCACCACATTTGCTCTAATGGTTGTACTTTGAAGTAATTTTCGATCTTTGGGCGAGACCCAGCTGGGAAAATCTTGTGTTTCCTGTAAATGTCGAGTCTTTTTGCTGTCTTTTATCAGGTTATCATCTTTAGAGCTGCTTGTAATTCTGTTAACAAGGGAAAGAGAATTACTGGCCAACTGAGATAGATAATCCATTTTGCGAGAGATGTGGACTGCGAGGTTGCCTGAGAGACCAAGACTGTCGGCGGAATCTCTGCAAGCTTCTTGGAAAGTCAAGGAAGCACTAAGCCATGTTTGGATGTCGTTTTTGTTTTTCGTTGGACTAGTTTGGATCGCTGATACCGACCGGTGTAGTTGATCCAGGGACATACTCATGAGCTCCTTGCAATAGTCTGCTCGAAATTTACGAGAAAATCACATAAATGAAAATGTCAATACGTCATTGTCAGGTGATATGTTGCTATGGAGGGAAATTTAAGGTAAATGGCTAAGCGAAAACCTGCAAATGCACAATACAGATGTAATTATTTTTCCTAAAACAGATTAATGTTTAGACCTGTGATAGATAGGGCACGCTGAGTTTGTTGGATGTCCAATTGGGCATCGAGGATTGTGAAGTAAGAGCTTGGGAGTTTGGTCTCAGATATTGTCTTGTTGACAAGAGCTGACATAATGTCTTCAGGGTGAGCTTTTGACTCCACAAATGTTCGGAGACAGAGGGCAGGATATCTAGTAAACTTGCATTGATTTTGTAAGTTTTGATCAGCCAATAACATCGAGGTCGGTCCGAAGGCACATCCTAGCAGCAACCAAAAAACCAACCCATATAACATTCCCATATCAGAGAACTGAACTAAAAGATGTGTTCAAATAAAAGCCAAAGAGAATAATATCGGTTTCTATGGGAGGCACATGCCGAACTGAGAGCTAGTGGTCGCGTATACTTATAGTGGAGGAGCGTATTAAGCACCGTGTGAAGTCAATGGACCTCCCCAAAAGTTCCAGAGAACATTTTGCGTTAGTTCAGTGGTCGATTCTACCGAGCCTGACAAGGAAGTTAAGCCGAAACACTAATGCTTAATGGCCCACTTGTTGGTTCTTTTTGTGTGGATCTAGCTAGAGGCTTCTAATTCACTATCCCACGTAGAAGTTTGGATTGTTTATTTAATGTTACAGTGTCTTATTTTGTTTTATAAATCTCAATCATTTATTTACGTGAATTTCACATAAATAAACGTAGGATCTGTATAAATAAATGACTAAGATTTATGGGACAGAATAAGACATCATAATATTAGACAGAAGATCCCGCGTATAGAAATCCAGATCCTCTATCCAATATTACTCTGTCTTATTCTGTCTCATAGAATCTCATCCATTTATTTTGCGAGACCCACGCGAAACTCATGCGAAACCTATATAAATAAATGACTGAGATTTATTAGACACAATAAGACAACATAATATTAGATTGAAGATCTGGACTCTCCGTGTAATACCTGCTGTATATAGAAACCTTTTGAATAGTCAACTTGGTTTGGACCATTTATCCCTTTTTATGCGGTAAAGTAAATGTATACAACTATCCCTCAACACGAAGTACTTCAATTTTTGTGTTGGTGCGTCACATAAGTGTAACAAACTAGCTCACATACGCATAGGTACCTTGCAAGTGAAGACATCCTTCTACAATAGATGCATGTAATTCAGCAACAATTGTTTTCTTTCACTGAAGAAAATTACTAGGAATAAAAAATTTTGGAGCAGGCTTCACCAACCTAGATTCTTGGTGTTTAGGGGCTTGATCCTTGTTAATGCAGTCTAGTGTTTTGGCATTTGGATTAAAATTAAAAGAAAGCATTTATTATGATGTTGCTATGACGATCATGAGGTGCTCTTGATTACAAAACGAGAAAGGAGTTGGGGTCGGGTTATAAAATATGTTGGTAAACGTAGTCATCAAAATCTAATAGCTCAAGTACAACGTGTACGGCCTTTATACTAAAAGATGATGACTAACCACTTCCAAAAGAAAAAAGATGATGACTAACCTACAAAAACTAGTTTAGCCTAGCTCATTTGATTTGAAGGAGTACTAACTTAGTGTCATCTCACTTACCTATCTTGAAAGTTCACAGAAAGATAGAACTTTGATAGAAAAGAGGTGTGTCATGTTCTAAATTCAAAATGGACTCAGTTAGTCTCCAAATAGATTTAGAGGCCTAAATAATTATCATTCCCCTGATAGAGAGTTCAGCTTAAAGTGCTAGATTAAGTAATTGACAATATAGCTTGACTTAGGAATATGGAGTTATTATGGGATCAAAAAGCTAGGAACGAAACATCAATCGAGGTATAGACTTTGATGGCTTGACGCAGGTTGATAGAGATATCCATTAAGGAACTGTACACAAAATTATTCCTGCCTTTGTGTGGAAGTCGTGTTTAGATAACAAGATAACCCACTTCTCATTCATGCTTAGGCTTCTATATATACATCTCATTTTCCATGTCCACCCGAAAAAAGTTTCAAGTCAGTTCGTTATATTGCATCAACATGATAATTATTTCATTTAACTTAAGTTTAAATAATTATATTAATTAAAACATAGTAAATGTAGGTAGTAGCTCTGAAGGTTAGTTATCTAATCGGAACAGTCGAGAATAAAGCAGATTAAGGCGGTACGAAAATTAGAATAAAAGAAACCAGAGAAAGCAGGGTAATTAATTAAATGAGTGTTGTTGAAAGATGCCGCATCAAGAAGACAATCCAAATCTAGGCCCCGACAGAGCACAAACATATGTTATACTGAAACCTGGAGTTCTACCTTATGCTGACCCTTCGATCTGGTTGTTTCACGACTTCCAGCTGGATCCATCTGTTATTCCACACTTCTCCGGTGTTGGGGTGTGCTTATAAGTAAGAAGTAATTCGATTCAGTGGTAGGGAGATTTAGTAGTCCACAAACATGAATTGCTACACCAGATTTTAAATCAAATGGATTTCTTAGATATTTATTGTAAAAAGTTTAAAGTGGATGAAAAATTTTAGTATATTATTTAATTTTTTACTTCAAACTTTTTTTCTCCATTTATGAAAATCTTAGAAAAGTAGAAAAACTAAGATAATTTTTACATAAAATTAAAAATCACTTTCTTCTTGAAAAAAATAATGTTACACCAACTACTGCTACATGAAACATAGTGAAGGATAAAATAGAAAGCACCATACTGGTATTGCAGTTAATGAATTTTGTAAAATGGGGGAAAAAATGGCACTAAGCCCTAGATTAACAAGTTATAGAAGAAAAACACCTTTTGATTTCTTTTCAATTGCAACATAGATGTAGAAAAATAAGAAAAATAGATTGTTTTTTTTCAAATAAAAAATGTACTTAGATATAATTAATTGTAAAAACATAATCGTTATAATATAAAATCAAACTTTACATTCATATCTTTAGGATCTTGAATAAACAATTATCACAAATAATTAAAGTATAATATTGTGCATCGGATGTGAAAGATGTCGTTATCGTAGAAAGATCAAGAAAATTCATCATATTCTTTATTGAAATTGATTTCTCTCTCTTGACTCTCTTAATACAATATAAAACTTGATAGAAAACATTTTGTAATCCTAATTAATAAAGAGGAGACCGATTTATATATCTATAACTTTTAATCTAGTATGCCCATCAAGTGATCAAAATAAACAGTTGAGATTTATTTCACTATTCTTTAACCCAGATTTGTCAAATCAAGAGCGAATGAAACTCAACTAAAGACCTATGATAGATAGAAAAAATGGACCAAATAAGACTCCTTGATTATATTAATATTATTATTAGTGTATATAGAATATGACCACTAATTGGGTCATATTTCAATGTTCTCCTACTTGACCTGATATTTCAATTTTTTAATAAAGTAAACCTTAAACGTGCATTAACATATCTCTTAATATCTTTATAATTTACCTCAACGTAATAAACCATATAATGCGGATTATGGTGATCATACACTTCAATATTACATACTTTCTTTTATATACTACAACAGTAGTAATTTATCAAGTCATGTAACATAAGTGATATATAAATATCATAAAGATCCATATTAATGTCCCATAGACACTTTTATTTCTTATTTAATAACAATTAAAAGTACACATTTATAATAAATAAGAAAATTGTCAATCATAAATTTTTATTGAGTTTAAGAGTATTAAAACATCATTAAAGATAATCATCAATACAACTAAGGCCCTTTCTTTGAACATATTCCTTAAATATCTTTGGTTGTAGGCCTTTTAAGAGACCTGCAATCATGAGATTAGTCTGAATATGTTTAATACACATATCTTTATTTTTGAACTTCCTCCTTTACAACAAAATATTTTAACTCCATATTTTTAACATCACTAAAGTACTTGTCATTCCTGGAGAAGACCAATGTTATAGATTAGTTACAATAAATTTTCAACAGCTTTGCATTGGTGTTGACAACCTCAATTCTTGAAATAAAGTTCCACAGCTATAATACAAGAATTGTAGCATAAAAACAAATTACAAATCTTACTGCCATGGTGGATAAAACAATGATTTATTGTTTAGTACTTTTCTATGAACTTGATCATTTTACTAGTAGAAACAAGTGATCAAATGTTAATTTTCTACTGTCAACTCATCCAACAAAATCTAAATCTGAATATCCAATCAATTATGATAGAATAGATCTTCTATACATGTGCATATAGTCTTTTATTCCTTGAAGATATATTAAGACTTGCTTTGTAGCTTTCCAATGGTATATACCCGAATTACTCTGATGTCTACCTAATGTTCCAACTTCAAAGTTGACATCGAGTCCCGTGTGTGTTTTTAATACATCAAACTACTAATAACAGAAGCATAGAGAATAAATTCTATTTGTTTATGTTTGAAATCATTCTTTCAATATTGAATAAAATTAAATTTATCCCCATTTTATATCAAGATAACCCTTGCTGAATATCTGTTCAAATTAAATCTCTTAAGAATTCTTTTGATATAATCTTTATGAGATAATCCTACCAATCCTTGTAGCATAATATGTCTAAATCATTAGCAATAAGTAAAATATCATCAACATGTAGAATTAGAAATATAAAATTACTCTTACTGATATTTCGGTAGATACATTGATCAATAATACTTTTTTGAAAACCAAAAGATGTCATGTTATCGTTAACTTAATATACCATTTTTAGGAAGCTTCTTTAAGCCTATATATTGATTTCTTAAGTTTACACACCATGTGATCTTTTCCTTTTATGGAAAAATCTTCAGGTTGATCCATATAAACTTCCTTCTCAAGATTACCATTCAAAAAAGGTAATTTTCACATCCATTTGATGTAGTTGCCATAATTATTCTCAATGAGTCTTTCTTTGAGACAAGTGAAAAAGACTCTTTATAATCGATACCATCATTTGGAGTATAACCTTTAGCAATAAGTTTTGCTTTATATCATTCACTAGTACCATTTGAGTCACATTTTATCTTAAGATCGATTTGCATCTAACTTGCTCAGAACCTTTTGACAAATCAATGAGGTCCCAATCATTTTCTTTTGCTATTGAATTTAACTCATCTTTTGTAGCATTAATCCATTTATCAAACTTATCACTTTCTACGACTTGTGAAACGAAACAAGATTCTTATTAATGCCATAATTAAAATTTGAGTCTTGAAAACAAACCATATAGTCATCATAAATAGTTGATCTCCTTATCTTTATAGGTTTATTTAAAGTTATTCCATGTGATTCATTTATGTTCTTTAGTTATAAGTTAGTTTCTTCATAAGGTGTTGCTTCATCCAAATGTTGTCCAGGATCTTTTTCTTCTTCCAATAATGGGACAATACTCGGTATAGTTGTGGATAGCAAGATATTTATGGATAATAAAACAACAAACTTTATTTCAATAATATCCACAACATATTTTTTTAGTACTTCCATGAACTTTACCATTTCCTATAAACTTAACAATAGTTGTTTCAACAATTCGTAAACTATGGTTTATATAATAAAACTTATACTCTTTGAGTAACTAGTAAAGTAACCACTCATTGTTTGAGAATATAATTTATTTTCATATGGATTATAAATTTGTGCTTTTGCTAGGTAGTCCTAAATATATTAGTGTCCTATATTAGGTTTCCTTCTAGTTCCATAACTCAAAAGGAGTTTTACCTTATTAGGAATACTATTCAATACATATAAAAAACGTTAAATGCATGCATCCATGAGGTTTTAGGTAATGAAGAATTAGTCATCACACTCCTAACTACATTTATTATTATCCTATTAAGCCTTTCTACCACACCATTTTATTGAGGTGCACTACAAGAAAAGTAGGGATAGCGATGAAAAATTACCGACGGAAAAGAAACTGTTGCAAATTATCGACGAAAAATCAAATTTCCTCGGTAATATTGACGGGAAAATTTTCATTTAGCAATGGTAGTAATATCTTTCACTAAATATAGAGGAAAATCATCCCTGCAAAATTTGCAACAGAATTTAGCGACGGTATAAAATGCCCATTGGTAAAGAAGGCAGGAATTGTTGGCGGAATGAAAAAGTTTTGAGTTTACGGACGGAAATTGTCTGTTGGTAAATACCATCAGTAAATTTTCAAGGTAAACGTCGTTATCTGCTTCAGCTTCGTTTTCTTTTACATTAAACTCACTTGAAAGCTCTCCTCTTCTTCCTTATGCATCTCCTCTCGTGCGATTTTCTTCTCTCCGGCGTTGTCTCCTCTTCTACTAGTCGGCGTTGCCTTCTCCGGCCATTGTCATCTTGTCCTTCGGTGGAGGTATTTTTGCAACCACTATCATATGTTTTTCGTATATTGGATGAAAGTTAATTTGAGTATTTGATTACTTTCGTTTATTTGTGTATTTTGTGATTGGAAAACAACTTTAAGGTATAAATGTTGGTGATAGAAAGGACAAGACGTGATTTTGGTTATGATGTTGGGATGAATTTATGATGCATATAAGGTGTTTGATGAAATATCTGTTCTTTGAAAAAAAATGATTTCAGTTCTTTATTTTCAGTTCTTTTTGAGTATATATAATAGAGAAAACTCCCATAATATTCACGCATACAAACACTCCACCAACAACGCATATCTAGTCCTTTAATGCTTCGTATTAAGTTGCAACGATTGCCTCCGAATGGTTCTCCATTGCCATAAGTGAGTAAACAAATACAACCAAAGTTGGATGGTTACTGCTGTATCAATTTTTGGAATGGAGCAAGGAAACATGATACGACTTTACATGCAAACTAAAAGGGAGGCACAAAAGAATTCACTTATTATAGATAAGACGTACTAAAGGCTACTATCCATTTTAATCCACAGGCCTTATATGTCATTGGTGTATCTTTGACAGGTCGATAACATGAATCAGTCAATTATCAGGTAGTTTTTACCATTCAATCATAGCTCGAAGCAAATTCTCACGTGGGGCAAGGACACTAGGTGCCTGTCTGTCTTCCATTTTGCATTCTTCCTCCATCATACGTGAATAATAACATTTGATCCTGAAATTAGTGCTACGAGTGTCAAGATATGCTAGTTTTATAGTATAATATGATATGTCTTAGTTCTTGAAAGAGATTTGTGTATGAGCAAAGTGAAATGGAGGAGGGATTGAAGAGAGATTGCAGATTAGTGCAGTGGGCAGGTATTAGCCAAGTTGCACACACATATATATACACAAATGAAGAACACCAAAGACAGGTTGACAAAGACAAATTGGACCTCAGGGACAAGATTGCTATACCTTAATAATATGTTTTTATTACCAGAAAAATGTTATTTATATGCGCTTTCTCTACCATTCGAGATATCACACATTTCCATGCTTGAATACTAATCCACAGTGATTGGACTGTGAGATTTACTAGCTTCCAATTCGCGTAGGACTATAGTAAGGTTATATCACTATTATTTCAAGGATTTTGTTAATAAAGGAGGAGATTAAATATTAAGAGACATAGAAGTAGTATTAGAATTGATTATTCTAACAGACAGACTTGCAACCATCCATTCTACGTGTACATGTTTTTAGAAGGAACTTGTTTCTATAGTTGTACTCATAAAATGAAAATGTACAACTATTTCGTACTTGTTAGTTTTGACTCGTACATCTTATCATTTCTAATTGGCTTGGTTAAATTATTAAATTATATATGTGACCAAAAAGATGCTTTTGGACTATTAAATTGTTCTTCCACTAGTCCTCAGGCTGGAAAATTATGATCCCACTTGTTACCCAAAGGCTCATAATTGGTGGTACATATACAATAGAGATATTAAATCTAAGGTAAATCTAGAGATTGGGATTTTGGATCATAGAGAGGGAATCAATTAGTTATCCATGAGCTTGCATATACGAGGATAATGGTAATGATGAAAATAGGAAATATTAATTCAAAGGATGAGATATGAATTTCAGGTTGAAATATAGAAAACATGATATAATACGACCAAGGTTCAAACCACGATTTGGAGCCAGTTACTATCTAAGTGAAACATCACATTCTGCAGCTGCAACCGAATCAGATGTTGTACCTCCTGAAGTGAATCACACGTTAATAAAATGATATACTAACTCACAAGAAGGGGGGGTTGAATTGTGTTAATTTTTCGT
>JAOTBA010000204.1:13054984-13065044 GCA_025629845.1 Erythroxylum squamatum
TGTGCTATGGTCCACCTGGAACTGGCAAAACTCTCTTAGCTAGAGCTGTGGCAAACAGAACTGATGCATGTTTCATTCGTGTTATTGGGAGTGAACTTGTTCAAAAGTATGTTGGTGAAGGGGCCCGCATGGTTAGGGAGCTATTCCAGGTGAAAGTTTGACTTTAACTTTGTAGGTTAATAGATAAAATGTGGTACCTCTCATACTTATTTGGTGGATTTGTTGTAGATGGCACGATCAAAGAAGGCTTGTATTGTCTTTTTTGATGAAGTTGATGCAATAGGTGGGGCGCGCTTTGATGATGGTGTGGGTGGAGATAATGAGGTTCAACGTACAATGCTTGAAATTGTCAATCAGTTGGATGGTTTTGATGCTCGGGGGAACATCAAAGTCTTGATGGCTACAAACAGGTAAAGTTTTGTATCTGATTAAGGGCATCTGCACGAACATTGTTAATTCAATTTAATATTGCTAGATGACCTATTATCTGAAGGGAGAGAGGGGTGATTTGAATTTCCAATTGGTTCTACCTTTGTCTATTTGCCTATGATTTGTTGTTGTCTGTCACTTTACTGAGTTATGATTTTACAGACCTGATACATTGGATCCAGCGTTGTTACGTCCAGGGAGACTAGATCGCAAGGTTGAATTTGGGCTACCTGACTTGGAGAGCAGGACACAGATTTTCAAGATTCACACACGGGCTATGAATTGTGAAAGAGATATTCGTTTTGAGCTCCTTGCACGTCTTTGCCCAAATTCTACCGGTATATATTTCTTTTTGAAAGGATAGACATAATTCTCCTAAACAATTACAAACCTACTATTTACTTTAATGCATAATCAATCAGTCACAATCACTTGGACTCTCTGTCTGTGTGTTGAGATAGACAAAAAGAAAACATAAATTGTATTGCAGAAGAAAGAAATTTGGACTTGGAATTCAGGCAGTTTAGGGAACTTAAGTGAGCCTTTCCATTCGTACTGTGAATATATAGTACTGAACAAAGCAGAGCAGCCTATGGCTTGTGTAGTTTAGTCATTGCTTAGCAAGAAAATTTTATTCATTTGCTTCATTTCATTGCAAGTTGTTGAGCTTGGATTTCTGTGCAGGAGCTGACATTAGAAGCGTCTGCACTGAGGCTGGGATGTATGCCATTAGAGCTCGCAGGAAGACGGTGACTGAGAAGGACTTCCTCGATGCTGTAAACAAGGTAATCAAGGGTTATCAGAAGTTCAGTGCAACTCCAAAGTACATGGTTTACAACTGAGGGAGATTCTATGCATGGAAGTTGCTGATCCATTTTATGTTGGGCTTCTGGTTTCACCCGAGTGGGACACCCATCACCTGCCTTGTTTACACTCTCTTCCGGAAGCAAGAACTTGTATGCCATGATTGTCTCATGTTTTTACCTACTTTTGGCGGCAAAATGTGATAAATTACTTAATTCCGTTTGTTTTAACATTTCCAAGTAAAAATGTAAAGTGTTCATGTTATTTATAACGAAGTACTTAAGCAGGTGAGTTACTCGGTTGAAAGAATGGTTTGGCGCTAGCTCAGACACTGATTGGCATCTTTAGGGTTGCAAATGAACCAAGGTTTTATTAAATGCTCTACCCTTCAGTTCAATAAGCAGTGCCGGGGTTCACTTACTGTCAAAAGTATATTTCGCATAAATTGGAACTGCATGTTGGTTTCGTACGAGTCATTAATTGCCCTGTCCAAGTCCCGACATGCACAAGTATGCTTCATCAAAGTTAAAAGGTCGACGAAGCCAAGCAGTTGCCATTTATGCGAACTATACTTCGAGAGTAAGAGTCATTCCTTATTCTGACTTGTGCACATTATGTTATTATAAAAAGTAGTATCTTAAGGCTGAGGCGTGGAATGAATAAACAAATAAATTTGAAATTTGCCAAATTGTTTCCAACTCTCTCATGTTACATTTATAATGGCTCCAACAACTCTAAAATTTACGTTCATTGAGAGGGAAAGGAACTTTAAAATTACAATTTTGGTAAAAGTTTGACAGTGGTATTTGGAAAGTCGCCGCATAGAGGCTCCTTATCTCAGAAAGCTCCACAAGTTAACAACGTGAATAGTATTAAAGCTGCTGCCCAACTCTGCATTTTTCTAGCTGTTGAACTGCTAGAAGGTTTCTCGTGTTTTCCCAAATCAATCATGACTTCGAACCGACACGAACCTTTTGATGGATCGAGAGTTGTAAGAGCTGACAAATTAGAGAAGGAACATGTACCTTTCCTCTGATCCATGGTCTGATAGTACATGTTAAAAGCATAGGAAGCATTGCTTTTTGCATCCAGTGCACCACAGGATGATCCATAGCCAAGGCTTGTGCAATCTGCATAAGTGCAGGCATATTCAATGCTGTTTGGCAAATTTGGGTCTGAAAGACGAGCATCAGGTGACATTATGCACCATTGTCTTGCCAAATATCTGACACCTTTTGCTGCAACTAAACGTTTCCCATTTCCCATATCCATCTGGTATTTCAGACTTCCATCATAGTTGAAAACACCCCAGTGCCTCTCAAAGTTCCCAGGTTGTATGCTCTTGTTATCCTCATCTATGAGTGAAAATATGTACACATCAGGTGCTGTTCTGCGTTTAGGTGTGCCTTGTCCTTGAAGTATACGACTCATTAGGCCTTGGTTGAACCTGCGAGCATAATCTGCATTCGCATTGCGGTCACCATCTGTTGGCCATCCAATCTCACCAACGATGACAGGCATTGATGAAAAACCATTTTTTTCAAGAGCTGAAATGAGGGTATCGAAATTGGCGTCAAAGACATTGGTGTAAGATATGGAACCATCAACAACTGGGGCTGAGGAGCCATTGAAGAAGGCAAAGTCTACAGGGAAATTGGGGTCTGCGTAAAGACTGAGAAAAGGGTAGATGTTGATGGTGAGTGGAGCATTGTTGTCTCTCAGGAACTTGATGATAGAGATCATGAGATAAAAGATATCACTTCGAAAGTTGCCTCCAGAGGGTAGGCCACTGTCGCTCTGGTATACATCAGCATTCAGAGGTACGGTAACCTTCACTTGTTTGCCTAAACCAGCTTTTATCAAGGCTGCTTGAATATTTTGAAGTGCAGGGAATGTTGTTTGGAGGAATTTGTCCTTGTAGGTCGTAAGGAAAGGCTCATTTCCTACCGCAACAAGCCTGAGAAATCCACAGGTTGAAGATGCAGAAATACATTAAGTAGTTTCTCCATAACAAAGTTCAGCCAAAACAGTAAATTCCGCTTCATCGTAGTAAAAGGAATGAATAATTGAAACTTTTCTTTTCCAAAACATTGCTTTTTCTCCTTTGCAAATTTTCCCATTTGATGTGAAGATGGAAACTCAGAAGTATAATTGCCTTGAGCTGCATTATTAAGCTTTTAAGAGTCCAAACTCACAACTACGTTCATGGGAAACACCTCCTAAAAGATTATTGGTTAGAACAAGTTGGTGCATACTTAGAAGGAGCTCTATTGTTGCTATCAATTAATACGTCAAAGCATAAATAGAACAATGGAATGGCATAACATTCGACAAAGCAACAGAGAAAAAATGATTTAGAAGTATTACCTTATATCCGTGCCATATTTGGATATGTAGTTTGACACATTCTGTTGCACCCAGTCCACGGCTCTTTGGACACTACTTGCAAGCGGTGCTAGCAATTCATTTGGTATTCCTACCATAACTTGGATTCTAGAATTCCCAAGAGCCTTTAGTGCACCAGGATCAGCTTCGAAGAGTTTCACCTTGTCAAAGCCATTGTCTTTTAGAAGCTGAACTACTATACGAGGTGGTAGAGGATGTGTTGATTGAGTACCCCAGTTTATTGCCAGACCCATCGCTGTTTTAACAGGACCTTGGTCGCCTATCAGAAATATCAGAAAGAACAATAACATGCAACGATGGCCCATTTCTTTTTCCTCTACAATTTGAGAGCTGTTCGATGTCTGAGTTCTCAGCTATGCGTTGTGTATATTAAGAAGATGGTAACTCAAAAAGGCGGAGAAAATGTTTGTCCTTTCATGGAGGGAAAGGGAAGGAATCACATAAAGATGCAACAACGAACTAGATTCCAAGGAGAAACCCAGTTGGATTTCTATAAACAGTTCCCTTATTTAAATTAACTTAGAAGTTGAGAATATTTTATATGAAGAAAGGAATTGAGTGTTGAAGTTAGACATGATAATGATGATGATGTATTGACAGTTTCTCCGTGGATAGAAAACCCACCTGGAAGTAATGCACCTTTTTTCCAACTAGGAACTTTTTTATGAAGTTTTGTACAAATGTTTCTTTATATACATTAATCAAACTTGTTCTTCTCTCTCGAACCGATTCCTGATGCTTCACGATTAACAATTGGCTGAACATGATTTATCCACGTTTAATTGTGGAAACCATCTTCTTTATCCACGTTTATTATACTTTTATACTATTTATGACATATCCTAATCAATGATAGCTCAATTAGTTTTTATTAGATATAACATAATTTATATAAAGGTAGTTAAGTGATTAATATAAGATTCATTACCCTAAAGTAGTAAGAGAAAATATTATATTATTCTCAATTAGTATTGATTTGAGAAATACTTAGACGATATAGAAAAACTTAAAATAATTTTCAAATGACATTAATAGAATCAACTATTAATGGTGGATAACTAATATAATTAGACTCAAATAAACTATACATTAATGTAATACTTTATCTCTTATCAGAACATTATATGATGACATTACTGATTATACAAAAACATTATACGTGAAAAGGTTAATTAAAATTACTTTCATGTTTTGATATTTGGATATCCATGATGCATTACTAAAAGTTATTTTTGATCTATGAATATAAATTATATAATTATATAATTAAAGATAAATTAAAGACGTTTAATTTTTCTAATCTTAATTGCAATTTAGACTTATAATTTATATCTATTGCTACCATATTTAAGAATTTAATGGGTCGCATATAAAAACTAATCGAAGAGAGAACAGGTAATTTAATCAAGTTTGACTTAATTTTAAAGTTTGAGAAACTTTAAAAGTTAGATATGTGATACTTAATAAATAATAACTAATATGAGATATTAGATATTAGATTTTATTTAGACTTAATTGATATTCAGTTATAATTAATTATAATTCTGTTTAAACTTTAATTAAAATTATAATCATATTTCAATTAATTTACTAAAAATTTCAAACCTTATAATAAATAACTGTGCTATAATGTAGCTAGCATATTTTGCTCTATATCATTTGTAAAGTTTTTTTAACCAGTTTGTGTGGATAGCATTAGAGACCCAACACGTGTTGTTATAATAGTTGTAATGAACTAATTACAAGAATAGTTTGAGGAAAATTGTATGGAAAAAGATTAAGTTATACAATAAGTTACAATTTATATTTATATTTAATTGTGTTTATGTATCAATCATATTTATAGAATTTAAAGTGATCTTGACTTTTGAAAAATTAAATAAAAAATTTATATTTTATTCTATTGTGTGTGGGTTTGGATCCCATAAATTAGTAATATTATAATCAACTTTAATTGTGTAAATTGATTAAAATTATTTGATTGTTATTGATTAATATTTAGAATTGAAATTGTAAATGTTGCACAACCTAAATCCTAAATTTAGATTAAATATAATTTACAACTAATTTGCTAACCGTAAAATCAAATTGGATTTAATTAAAGCTTAAAATTTGTAAATAACTGCAATAAAATTGTAATTTTAGAAACCTAGAATTTTTTAGAACCCTAAACTCTAGCCATCTAAATTTAGCATCGTTCATAGTAAGGTTTCCTCCATTCTTCTTGAGTAATCTTAAGTTACACATAGGTGGTCCTTATTTTGGAACAAAAGAGAAGGGTCATTCTTTGCTTGACTGAAATGGAGATAAGCGATAGCTTGTTGTTGGGAAAGTTATGGAGCACAGTTTTTGGGATCATTTTCCATTGCTAGTGAGAGCCAACTTGAAGGAATCAGTGGAGTGAATTCTTGGCATTAATTGCAAATTGCCATGTCATATCTAAGGTGCTTCAACTATAGAATGAGTTGGACCTTGACCATATTCTTGGAGTTTTGTGGATGTTGTTCTGCGTTGGTATGTGGAGATGCTAGGTTTGGAACCCAACATTTCTAGCGCTTCTTCGATTGGAAACTAGTTGTGGCAGCGTTTAACGTAATTGGTGATGAAACAGTGAGACGGCTAGCAATATAGAAGGAGACAACTACTACTAGAGAAGAGAGGCAACAATTGTAGAGAAGGATGCGTGATAAATTTTAATGCCATGAAGCAAACCATGGCTGCATTGTGGCGGCCTTTTATGGGTGTCTCTATCAGGGAGGAAGACGGTGGCTTATATATTTTCCAATTTTTTCACGAGGTTGATGTAAACCGTGTCTTAGAGATGTCCCCAGTGACTTTCAATAACAACCTCTTGATTCTAGCACGAATGAATGGCTTTACTCATCCTGGAGAGGTCCCTCTTTTCCATTTTGATATATGGGTCAAGGTTCTGGGTCTGCTGCCTGGGTGTATGACTGGACGTGCGGCAGAGAAGATTGGCAATGAGATTAGCCATTTTATAGCTGCTGATCCTAATAACCGCACTTGGAGCAAATATATGCGTGTTAGAGTTAGATTAGATGTTCGTAATCCTTTGAAGAAGGAGATTAAACTCCGGAAGCAACAAGGTGAATGGTTCAGGCCTACGCTTGAATATGAGAAGCTACCATCCTTTTGCTATATCTGTGGGTATCTGGATCACACAGAAAGGTTCTGCCGCTCTTGGCTTTTACCTCCGGGTGAAGTTCCACAACGTCAGTTCGGACCGGAATTGAGAGCCTCAGGTCGCCGGAACAATCTCTCCATCGGAGCTCGGTGGTTGCGTGACCCGCTAAATTTGGAAGGTAGTAGTCAAGGTGGAATACACTCCTCTGATACAGCTTCAAATTCTGAAACTGGGAGGGATCAGGAAGGTGGAGATCATGGTGGAACTGCCAGCGGAAATAATGGGATACGGGATCCTCATTTGAATGGTAATTCCCAAAATGAAGAGATACAGGAAGATGGGGTAGAAATTGTGGACCCCAAAAGGAAACGAATTGGCCCAACTCATAACTCGTTTTCTCATGATCTCACAGGAGATGCGGATATGACTACTAGGTCAAAAAACGGAATAGCGGCGGGTTCCCAATTTCGGACCCGCCGACAATTATGAGTACCATCAGCTGGAACTGTCGTGGGCTTGGCAACCCACGAGCAGTACGTGTGCTTCAAGAAATTATTACTTTAAAAAAGCCACATTTTATTTTTCTTATTGAGACAATTTGTAATGCTGCTAAAGTTGAGGAAATTAAACGTTTAATTAATTACGATGGTTGTTTCTCTGTTGCTTCGCATGGCCATAGTGGTGGCATAGCTTTACTTTGGAAAGCTTCGAAGTCTGTTTCTATTCTTCGTTCTTCCCCCCGTTATATTGATGCTGTGGTTGAGATTGAGTCGATTGGTGAATGGAGGTTAACCGGTTTTTATGGTGTGCCTAATCAAGCTCATCGAGCTATTGGATGGAATCTAATTCGTGAACTATCTACCCATAATAATCTGCCATGGGTTATAATGGGGGATTTCAATGATATTTTGGCAACTTCAGAGAAGAGGGGCCGACGTCAGCAACCTTCTCGACTCATTAAGGGCTTCCGTTCAGCTGTCCAAGATGCAAATTTGATTGATTTCCATATGGCTGGTTACCAGTTTACTTGGGAGAAGGGTCGGGGTACGGAGGATTTTGTGGAAGAGAAATTGGACCGGATACTCACTAATAATGAATGGTTGCTACAATTTCCACAAGCTAGGGGGACAGTATTACAGCATTCTTCCTCTGATCATTTACCCATCTTCTTGGAAATACGGTGTTTCATTCCACGAGGACAAACTGTCCGTTTCAGGTTTGAGAACAGTTGGAGAAGAGAAGCAGCATGTCGTGACTTAATTATCAAGAGTTGGGCGGAGTCCTCTAGTTTGAACCTTACTGAAAGACTTGCTTTATGTGGTCGATTTTTACAGGAGTGGGGCCGTGATTTTCAACAGCAATTTAAGGGTGACATTGATAATTGCCTGCGTTCAGTTACAAGACTGAGGAGTTCCCGTTGTCCAGGAGATATCGCTGAATTCAAGAGGCAAAAACAGCGGTACCACAATTTGCTTTGTCAAAGAGAGATGTACTGGAAGCAACGTGCAAAGACCTTCTGGTTGCAGGACGGAGACCGTAATACACGGTTCTTTCATTCAGCTGCCACATCAAGGAAGAAAAAGAACAGAATTTCGCAACTCAAGGATGATGATGGTACTTGGCAAAATTGGAATTCTAATCTTGAACAGCTGATTAATGACTACTTTACTACGGTTTTCTCAGCCAAAGAATGTGAGTCCGACGAGGTTTTGGAATGTATCCCAACTTTGCTTACTGCTGCGGATTGTGAGTTCTTGTTACAACCCTACACTGTAGAGGAAGTTAAGAGTGCAGCCTTCTCCATGCATCCCGATAAATCTCCGGGATTAGATGGCTTTAATCCTGGTTTTTTCCACCACTACTGGGACGTAGTTGGCCAAGATGTATCGGCTACATGCCTGCAATATCTGCATTCGGGTACGTTTCCCTCCTCTCTTAATGAGACTGCTATTGTTCTAATTCCAAAGAAGCCTGAGCCAGAATATATGACTGATTTAAGACCCATAGCTCTTTGTAATGTGGTCTTGAAAATTATGACGAAGATGATTGCAAATCGATTGAAATGTTTGCTTCCCAAGCTGATTTCTGAGAGTCAGAGTGCATTCATTCCCGGGCGTAGCATTCAAGATAATTGCATCTTGGCTTTCGAGGTCATGCATGCATTTCATAGGAAAACCAGAGGAAGGGATTTCTCAGGAGCTCTGAAAATGGATATAAGCAAAGCGTACGACAAAATGGAGTGGACTTTTGTTAAAGATGTGCTTCTCCGGTTTGGTTTTCCAACTCCTTGGGTGAATTTTATTTATCTTTACTTGTCATCGGTATCGTATTGGATTTTACAGGAAGGGAGACAACTGGGTCCGATCATTCCTTCGCGTGGCCTTCGCCAAGGAGACCCATTATCTCCATATTTATACATTTTGTGTGCGGAGGGTTTATCGAGGTTGATAAGTAAACACAATGAGTTGGGTAATTTACATGGCAGTCGTGTTTCTAGAGGTGGACCTGTTATTTCCCACCTTTTTTTCGCTGATGACAGTCTACTTTTCTTTAAGGCTGATCATCAGGAAGCAGGTGTCTTGAAGGCTGTCTTATTGACCTATGAGCGTGCTTCTGGGCAAGAAATTAGTTTGGCAAAATCTTCATTGACTTTTTCTGCCAATACTCCTGAAGATGTGAAGCTGGATGTGTGTGCTGTTTTGGGTGTCGAAGAAAAAGAATCCTTAGGTTGTTACCTTGGATTGCCATCGCATATTGGCCGTAACAGAAGGGAGGTCTTTAACTACCTGAAGGATCGGGTCTGGAAGCGTTTGTCATCATGGAAGTCTGGAATGCTTTCGAGGGCGGGCAAGGAAGTGCTCTTGAAAACTGTTCTTCAAGCTATACCATCGTATGTAATGAGTCTCTTTTTGATTCCTAAGACCATCTGTTATGAGATTGAGGGGATGATGAATAAATTTTGGTGGAAGTCGGGAGGAGAGAATGGTAAAGGAATTCATTGGATGGCGTGGGAACGGATGTCCTTACCAAAACAGCTTGGGGGTCTTGGTTTTAGACGGCTTCATGATTTTAATCTGGCACTTCTTGGGAAACAAGGCTGGAATCTTATCACTAAGCCCAACACTCTGGTAGCTCGTGTTCTGAAAGCTCGTTATTTTCCCAACTCCACTTTTTTTGATACCACTCTAGCTGCCAATCCAAGTTACCTTTGGAGGAGCATTTGGGAGAGCAGGAATATTGTGAAGGCGGGTTCATATTGTCGTGTGGGAAACGGCG
>JAOTBA010000204.1:13097162-13114917 GCA_025629845.1 Erythroxylum squamatum
AATTCTCTTTAATACTAACAATGCATCACAATATATCACAAATAATAATTTATCAACAAATCTAATTTCACTAAATCCCTTCATTTAATAATCATAACTTACACAATAAAATCCTAAATTTATTCCCAACCAAAATACAATTTATCAAACTAAAACCTCAATTTAATCTAAACATGCCTCAAAATAATTTAATCATGCTTAATAGGAATCGGGGCCCAACAATTAGAGTCACTGGACATGTAAAAGGAGCTAAGGTCTCATTAAAGATCTAATGATGTATTTAGGCAATTTTTCTTAATTATGATGATAATTAAGTGAAAGTTGTAAGATTTAAGCAAGTGCTCGATATAGAGAATCTTGTAGAATTCTCTTCTTAAGCCACTATCCCAGCAATAACATGATTGTCATATGGTGATATAATATATGATACTTAAACGATTGGCTTAGTGCAAGCAAGAGATTGTTGGTTTATGATGCCTGTCAAATGCACCAAAAAATAAAACATATCTCTGCGCAACTAAATTTATAGTAGTGGTGAGTAGGGATCGTATCCACAGAGAGAGTGTAAAAGACAAAATAAAGTACAATTGAACTAACAAAAGTAATTTAAATTAAACAATATAAAAGTGAGAAAATTGATGAATGAGTTTGGAATTCGGTTCTTGGTTCATTCTCAACCTACAAACAAATAAACATACCATCTTGTTGATTTGATACCTCTCTTAGAAATTATTAATCGTATATTAACAATAAGCTCTGCCAACCTCGGTTCTACTTTAGGTTGTGTTTAATCAAAATAATCTTTTTAATTAAACCTAGTTATCAAACGATCTAGAATAAGCTCTCTAAATTTTGTATGACAACGACATTATGAACTAGAAAAACAAATTAATCTAGGCAACAACTACACAAACTCGGGTCATTTAACCTATGTCATGTTATCCCTAATGATTTATCACCATTAGTTTACCATAAATGAATTGAAAATACAACTATTATGTATTGTGTTCCATATTTTGGAAATGGGTTCATACATAAATATCTATTGAGAACAAGAATATTAATCATTCATACATGAATACCCAAAAGATTAAGCTAAGAATAACATAAACAATCTCTAGAGACGGAGATAGAGAATCAACAATACAAAATGAAGAGATATCCAAATGAGTTTTTAGGCTTCGATCTCGCCTATGAACCAAAAGAAGGAAGATTAGCCATCCATAGATCCCAAAGAAGTAAGGTTTCTGCCTCCTTTCATGTTCTAAAAATGATTCATGCCTTCTTTGTCCCCTTAAATGTCTATTTATAAGAAAAAATTAGGGTTCTGGGGAGATGCACGATTGGATGCATGTCCAAAAAATGCTCCATTCACAAAGATACATGACCGTGCAAGTAGATACACAACCATATATCTTACAGGTCATGTTGAAATGTTATTTTTCTTACATTTTCTTATCCCATCTTCATTGTAATCCATCTCCTTCTTATTCCATAAAGACAAATGAGTTTGAACATCAAGAGGATGGCTTAAATAATTTGCTTTTAACTCATTTTGGCTCTTGAATTTTCAAATTGTACTTAAAACCAAATATGAACCAAAATGAGTATCTCAATCATTTCATAGCTTTAATCAATGAGTATCTCAACCATTTCATAGATTTAATCAATAAGTGTTGTGGAGTAAATGTATAACAATTAAGTACACATCAAGTTCCACCATACTTAGGTTTTGATTATTCTCGGGTAAAACAACAAAATCAAAGTTACAAACCAAAACTCTTCTACATTTTTCATATTTCCCAAGAATAGAAAGTCATGAGAAAAGAGGAATAACTTTTAAAACCATAGCAAGAGCTCATCGTTAAATTCCTCTACTTATGATCAATCAACAATCATTCCCTTTAGAAATTGGGCAATTTAGGGGTAAATTTTGACAAAATGTTTTTAAATTAACACTTTAAAATTTAAATTAATTATAAAAATTAAACTAAATTATTAAATAATTGACAATTTTTATTTTCAAATCATTGAATAATATATATTGAGTTTATGATAAATCATAATATAAAAATATGAACAAAAAATAATTTTTATAATTTTATCTAAAAATTTTGAATAAAAAAGAAACTAAAAATCTAATTTTTACTGAATTTTAAAATAAAAAGTAAAAGACCCACGTGATTTTGATCATCTATATTATTTAATTGTTTAATTTCCAGAATTTGAGTGGTTGGTCACTTACTTTGTTAATAAAACAACAACCACACGCACACACATGCGACGACATGAACGACATCTAAGGTAAGATCAGTCTAGCCTGTTAATTCACTTCTTTAAGGGGCAACCAAGGACAAAAACCGAAATTCAATTCCTTGATCTGGGTCTTACAAATAATGGAGGCTGAAGCTGAAGGGTTGAAGCCGGAAGTTGTCGTAGAGGACAAGCTGCAAGATGGTGAGGGAATTTCGGGATCTTGTAAGGAAAGCCCTGATTTACTTGAGAAGAAAGGGTCTCATGTCATGAATAACGGCCCAAGGTACGAGATAATTTTCTCTTCTCTGTTTTACTTTTCTTTTCGGAAACAGATGTTATGTGGCTAATTGCTAAAAATGGGAAATGATGAGAAGGACATAGGCTCCTCACGTCAATGTCTGAAGCAGCAGTTGGTGATGTTGTTGGTTGCACTAAGTCACGTGAAATCTGGACTGCTATTGAGTACCTTTATGCCACACCCACTCGCCAAAAGGTTCTACAATTAAAGGTACAGTTGCAAAACATGAAGAAAGGTGCTTCTTCTATCACTGGTTATGTTGCTAAGATGAAGTCCATCTCCGATCAATTGGCAGTCGTTGGATCTCCACTCTCTCAAGAAGATTTAATTATGGCGATACGTGCTGGAGTTGGATCTGAATATGATCCAGTAGTTGTGAACATTACATCTAGATCTAATCTACCTTCATTACAAGAGGTACAAGCCTCTTTGGTTAATCATGAGTTACGACTAGAACATTTAGCTGCTGCAACTACTGTTGATTTATCTCATCTTACTGCAAACGTTGCTGCACTCAATGTTCGTCCATCTTCACCTGCTTTCTCACAAAGAGCAGGCAATACTTGTGGCGGTTACAGAGGTCGTGGTTGTGGAAGGAATCAAAGGCTTGTTTGTCGAGTTTGTCATCGTCCTGGCCACTCAGCTATTAAATGTTATTTTCGGTTTGATCCACATTACTAAGGCCCTACATCATTCAACCCATCCCTTCCCACCCCTCCTAAACCACCCCAACCGTTTTTCCCTACTCATTTCTCTTCTCCACCCTATCACACGCTTGTCTCCAAGTCGTCATCGTCTTCTCAACCCCGCCCCCCCTACCTTTAGTGCCATGATAGCTACACCCCAATCGGTCCAGAATCCCAAATGGTATTTTGATTCAGGAGCTTCTAGTCACTCTATGGTTCCACTTCCAATCTTCAGGTCAGTCACCCTTATTTTGGTGCTGAGCAGCTTACAATGGGAAATAGTCATGGTATTCCCATTACTCACATAGGTTGAATATCGCCCATTCGTTAAATATCTTACCTCTCTTAGCATTCGATATCAACTACCATCTCCTTACATTCATCACCAAAATGGTCGGATTGAACGCAAACATCGACATCTTATTGATTGAACGCAAACATCGACATCTTATTGAAACAGGCCTCATCCTCCTTACACAAGCCTTTCTTCCATTATCTTTTTGGCGGTATGCCTTTGATACTGCTGTATCTCTTATCAACCGCATGCCTACCTCCATTCTCAATAATTCTTCTCCTTACCAATTATTATTTTATCATCTTCCTAATTACTCCTTTCTTTTTGTTTTTGGTTGCTCATGTTATCCTCTTCTTCGTCCCTATAATAAAAAAAGTTTTCCTTTTATATCACTATATGCTTATTTCTCGGCATAGTTCCCATCACAAAGAATACCGATGCCTTTCCCCTACTGGTCATCTTTATATCACTCCCCATGCTCGGTTTGATGAATCCAAGTTTCCATACACTTCCTTTTTCGATTCCTCTCCTCCTTGATTCTCTGTTGCTTTATCTCCTTGACCTTTTCCTCTTGTTCATCTATCTTCATCTTTAACTTCCCTCGAGCGGTAATAACAGAGAACTCGGTGGCAGACTCTTCCCCCTCATCTTTGTTTTCACGCAACAAGTCAGGAGCTCAAATCATTGCTCAGCCATGCTCCGATGGACCCTCTCCTCCTTCTATCCTTGGCCCGCCACCTCTTAATACTCACCCAATGCAAACTAGATCCAAATCTGGCATTCATAAGCTCAAACACTACTCCGCTCACCTCAATCCACCTAACTCTGAACCCAAAATAGTTGCTGAAGCCCTTGCCAATTCTTACTGGAAACAGGCAATGGCTAAAGAGTTTCAAGCCCTTCAACAAAATTCCACTTGGACCTTAGTTCTTCCTCATCCCAACAACAAATCATTGGCTCCAAATGAGTTTTTAGGATTAAATATCATCCTGATAGCACCATAGCCCGTTATAAAGCCCGTTTAGTTACAAAAGGATTGACCCAAACACCTGGTATCGATTTTATCGAAACCTATAGCCCTATTATTATGCCTGGTACAATCCGTATAATCCTTATTCTAGCTGTGACCCACAATTGGCCTGTATATCAAATGGATATCTCCAATGCATTTTTACATGAGAACCTCTATGAGATAGTTTATATGGCCCAACCCAATGGTTTTGTTGATCCACAACATCCTCACTTCAATCTATTGTCTTCATCGTGCCATCTATGGTCTTCACCAAGCTCCACGAGCTTGGTTTCAATGCCTCACAATAGCTCTCCTTGACTGGAGCAATCTCAGTCTGATTCCTCTCTATTCTTTTACAAGAATGGATCTACACTTCTCTTTTTTCTTGTATATGTCAACGATATAATCGTCAGGTAACCACAACTGCACTATTCAACAACTCTTTCATTTCCTTTCATCCAAATTTTCTCTTAAACTTTTGGGTTCCCTCAATTACTTTCTGGGCATTCAAGTTACCCACACCTCCAATGGCTTGCACCTCTCTCAGACAAAATACTTGCATGATATTCTTTCCCACACCAATATGCTGCATGCTAAGCCTCTTTCCACTTCGGTTGCCTCATCTGCCAAATTAAGTCGTCATGACAATAGCACCATTGGTGCTCTGCAATACCTCAGTATCACCCGCCCTAAAATCTCATATATGGTCAATGGACTCAGTCAATTTCTCCAATAACCAACTGAGTTTCACTAGCGTGCTTGCAAACGCCTGCTACGCTATTTCAAAGGTACTGCCTCCCATGGCCTCTTCATTCGTCTAGTTCATCACTTTCGTTTCACTGTCTTCTCGGATTCGAACTGGGGGAGTGATTCGGATGAGAAGAGATCCACTAGTGGTTTATGTGTCTATCTTGGTGGTAATTTAATTTCCTGGTCCTCTCGAAAACAACAAGTGGTAGCTCGATCGAGTACCAAATTCGAGTACCGAGCTTTAGCTTATACTGCTGCTGAAGTTGCATGGATAATGTCATTGCTCAAGGAGATCAATTTTCAGCTTGAAGGGTCACCTTTGATTTAGTGTGATAACATTGGAGGTGTTGCTTTAGCTAGTAATCCTTTTTTTCACTCTCGAACAAAGCACATAGAAATAGATGTGCACTTTGTAAGAGAGAAAGTAGCTCGCGAAGACCTCTCAATATGCTATATTCCAACTGAAGAACAAACTGTCGACATCTTTACAAAACCTTTATCAATAGCACGATTTGTTTATCTCAAGACCAAGCTTGTTATAGGAGACCAGTTACGCTTGAGCGGCGGTGATAAAGACACTATTGAAAAAACTCTGTAGCAGAATTATATACGTGACATGTTTCTCTTTGCTTCTGGAATGTTCCCTTAACAAACCTTTATTATAAATATAATACTGAAACAACTCTTGTTAGGCAAGGGGGCCTGCACATTACGATTCTCCAAATGCCTCTTTTATTTTCTTATAATAAGCTTATCAACCTGTAGCAAGTAAGCTCTTTGGTTGTAGACCTTAAGATATTTTTCCTTTCAAGTGGACTGGGAAAGAAAGAAATAACACCCAACTATTGGAACTGGATTTCACAGGTTAAGCGTGAAGAATAGCATGTTGAATCTTCGGTTCACCTGTCAGCTTTTTCTTCTGATGCAATGGAGTCTGCGGATGATTTTCATGGTGACCTTTTAATGTAGTTAAGCTTTAAAAATGCTCGTCTTTTGGACAGTTTTATATTAAGAGGTTGCTGAGAGCGGATATGTCATTCTTGTCAAATTAATTAGGTGGTTCCTCTGACATACCTGTAATGCTCAAACCGATACCGGTTTCTACCATCAAGCATCATATAATCATTGCTCAGGGAAAGATTGCATGGGATTTTACAAAATTTGTTCCCTGTGTTTTTAAGTTTTTTTTTTTTGGTTTTGTAAGGTCTGCAACAATGGCAACCATAGAACAAGATGCGACCTTTCCTGCTCAGGGCCAACTTACCATATCCTATGGAGGAAGAGTTGTTGTGTTTGATGAAATTCCTGCAGAAAAGGTTATTCATATTTCAATTTGATTCTGACCATCAAATTTGATTCTGATTCTTCACCATGTATAATATGCTTAGGTTCGAGAAATTTTGGTTATTGCCAAAGCAGCTGCAGCTGTGAAGAAGACTCAATCTGCCTCTCCTCAGATTACACCAGTCCTTACAAGGTCTACTTTGATGCAGAGTACAGCCAGCGGTTTGGCCTCACCGCAGGCCCAGTTGTATCCTGTTCATAAGGGTTCGCTTTGCAACTTACAAGCTGGTAATATCCTCTTTAGTAGTTAAGATTTAGAATTCTGTGCATTTCCCTTTCTCTGAAACATAGTTGATCTTTGTTTTTGTTGGTTGCAGATTTACCAATTGCAAGAAGACATTCTTTGCAACGATTCTTTGAGAAGAGACGGGACAGGTCTCTCTCTCGTTGGTTTATTTTCTTCTTTTGTATTTCATTTCTGGGTCACATTTTCTTTTCTTGCAGGCTAGTGAGCAAAAGCCGTTATGCTTCTCCCCCAACAGCTAAAACGTACGAGACCACAGAACCTGATTTTAGTGCTGAAACTTCAACAGATGCGGCTTGCTTGGAGGAACGTCTAGCACCAGCTAAAGAACAACAAAAAGTGGCTGCTAATATTGCTTGAATTATGCTAAAGGCTTCTATGAATCACAGAACCATCTATTCCCTTGTATTGTTAACCTATAGAACGATGTTTAGCTGCACTACAGATGATCAACGGCTCTTGGATGTGGTGGCTTGACGCGTGTTTACTTCTCCTTGAAACTGGTGAGAGTTCGGTCACACTGTTGCTCCGTAGTCCGTACATCTATAGGCCCCTGTAAATTGCTATCTAACCTACCATCGTGTGTTAGATCGTCTGTAACTTTAATGTAACTGTAACGAACAATTGACCTGTAGTTTATCGTCTGTTATGCTGCTACTAAGTACTACACTTTGTATGCAATCCAAGTGAGTTCATTTCGTTTAGTCAGTACATAAATATCATTAAACTGAATCACAAATTATCCCTAGCTATACCGGAGATAACTAGCTACGTTTAGCACATTCTTAATGCCATGACCCACAACAGACGTGGAAATACTTTGCCCGAATGACTCCTGTAAATGTCGCAGATATACCTGCAAATTCCAAGACGGCAACAAATTCAGCAAATGTTCGTATTAGTACCTTACCTGACATTCGTATTAATACCTTACCTGACATTGAACAACTTGCAGCAATTTGTATACAAAAAAAAAAGCGAAAAATAGTAAGAAAATTTACAGCCTTTTTGAAAAAGGAGACAGACTAGCGCCATGACATCCTCCCTTAACGCACCCAGACACCAGTCCAAAAGATGCGTACAAATTCTTAGTCACTTACCAGGTCCGGTTCGATGATGCATGAACTGGATTTCCTGGAATCCGAGTGTAGACATAGTGCACTACAGCTGCAGATAGCCCCCCACATAAAACTGACTTCTGGCTGCCACTGTTGAAAGTCCACCCACTGCGACCAAAATGACCTCTATAAGAATGAGATCAGGTACAAGCTAATTTTCCAGTTAAAGAAACAGTGGTCAATCAGACGGTGAAGGCCATACAAAAAAATTTCAAACTTTCTACTTCTAAAACTGGTTCATACGAGAGCAAATGCCAATTTCCATCTTCATTTAGACTCATGAAGACACATTAAAGTCAATACAACCATGTTCAAATTGAAGATTAAGTAGAGAGATGCTTATTTCTGAGTAGAGCAGTGTAAACAAGAATCAATTTTGGGACATAAGGGGCAAGGCCATCTTCTTCTTACTACCGCTTTTCTCCGACGACCATCCCTATATTCTCTAGCAATCGACGCAACCGGGAGTCCTTCCGGGTTTAAGAGCTCAAACCCATCAAAACTCGGTCCAACCCAGTTAAGATGGGCCGGAGGTATGGAGCATCGAGATGGGAGAAAAAGGAGAACGTGATTAGCGGCTTTTCTTGGGGTGGTTTTGAGTTTTCCCATTAATTTTTTGGTTTGTTTGAGATGTTTGGCCAAGGAATCGATTCTGTGAAGAGAGAGGCATTGACTTTGTAGACAAATTGACCCAAATTCCAAGAGGGAAAGAGATTCCTCAACGAGAAGAGACTGAGCAGCGGATGAGAAATGCTTTTCTTTTTATTCGCTTTCACTTTTCTTTTCTTTTTCTCTTTTTGCAAGGTCAGCAACCGAACACCAAAAACACAACCCTCTTTAAGATTCTTGACCCTTTGACATGTACAATGTAAACTTATGCGTGTCTATGTTTGGCTTTTGCTTTGTTTTCTTTATCTGTTGCAACATTAGCGCTTGTTTACGTGTGTATATGTGTGTGTCTTAGCTTTCTTAGATTAAAGTGCCCAACACACATGTGCAACAGTCTTAGCTGGCTAAGACAACCCTTGTTTTGCGCTTGGCTTTAGACTTTGTTTGGATCTCTTCTGAAAAAAATTAACAGCAGAAAAAAGAAAAGGTCAATCAGAATCCAATGCGAGGGTTAGTGGTGTAGACTTCAAGTGTGTTTTTGTTGTTAGATTTGGGAGAAGATAAAAGGGGAGTCAACTAGTCCCGTGTGGGTGGTGTACTTTGCTAGTTTGCTTACTTCTACTCCTCTACTCTACTTGTTTCTCCCTTTTGTCTCTATTTAGAATTCAACTGCAACAACTACTTTGAACTCGTTCAACACAAATCGGTTCATCCACTTAGCTTTGCTTTCTGTTCTTTCTCGTTGGGTTTGGCTCTGCCCTACTTCTGCGTAAAAGATATTATAAACCCACCCAAGTGCTTTGACCTTACATTGTTTCAGGTACATTTCGTTTTCCAAGTTTCTTTTATCTCTTCCACATCTTTGCTTTTCGTCATCATCTCGTTCACTGTCTGCCTGTGTTATGGGTTCTTGTGTTTCTGATTATCGTAGTCAAGATTTGTTTTTGTTCTTCTGCTAGATTAGGGTGTTCGTTGCTTGATGGTTTGGGTTTATGGTATGGGAATGGGAATCGAATGAAGAATAAGAATCTGTGGAAAAATTCCCTCGTTTATCGATGATGCTAGCCTCTTTTGGACCCCTGTTCTTTTTCACCTCGATGCCAATTTCCTCGTGAATTCTCGCTTTTGTGCAAAAAAGTTCATTTCTTGATATCCTCTTGGCTCTTTTCTTTGCTTTCTTCTTTCCACTGGCCTTTAGGATACATCAAATTGCATGGTTTTTCTTGGATCTTAGATGAGTATGTATGGTCTAAAATTTCTTTCATGAGTAAAACTTTGCAAAAAATGAAAGAGGTTTTCATGTATGATATTGCGCTTGCTATCCTGAATTTCCATGGAATATCTACTATATAAATTCATTGACAGTAACTCATTTGATTTCCTTACTGACAGAGAGGTACAGTTTGGGAACTTATAATAAATGGAGCACAATGACTGCTGTGTTTTAACCCCAACTCGGAAGAGAAAGTTGCAGGAAAATGTTTCTGAAATGGAGGCCTTCCCATTGAACAAGCTCAATCAAGACCTCCTTGAAAGGGTTCTGTCCTGGTTACCAACTTCCTCGTTCTATCGCCTTACTTCCGTGTGCAAGAGATGGAAATCAGTTGCAGATTCTGCAAGTTTCAAGCTGGCCTGCTATGAGGTTCCTTCACGAGATCCATGGTTTTTCATGGTTGATCCACATATTAATCAGTCTACTATATTTGACTCTGCTGAAAGAAGTTGGAAGAAGCTCAACTATCCAACTCTCCTCCAAAACTGTTCCAACCGTGATGCAATCCCTGTTGCATCAGCTGGTGGCTTGGTCTGCTTTCGAAGTGATTCAGGAGACTTCATTACATGCAATCCTGTGACAGGATCCTGCCGCCAACTCCCTCAGATGCAAAGTGCAAGAGAGAATCTTTCACTTTGTGCTATTGCAATGGGTACGAGTACGGCAGATAAGCTTTCTTACAAGCTTGTATTGGTCATTGGTGAGCTGCCAAGATTGTCATACAAGGCTTATAATTCAAGCATCAATCGCTGGGAGGAAGAGATTTTGCTGAAAAGAAATGTTGATGAGTCTCAGGAGTTGGAGTCTACTGATGATAATGGTGTGTACTTCCTTAGTAAAGCTGGAAATGTAGTGGACCTAGTGGTGACTGACATGCACAGAAGCCCATCTAAACAATACTCATCAGTTACAACACTCGCGCATGGAGAGGAGATAGTTTATTTCCTTAGCTCCTCTGGTACCATTGTGGCTTGTAATCTGACCCACAAATGCTTCTCGGAGTACCCCAGGCTGTTCCCCGCTTTCTCGGAATACTCCATCGACTTGGTGGTGTGCAGAGGAGAAATGCTGGTAGTAGCGTTGTCAGAATTTTGTGAGACTGCAAGCCTGAGGGTCTGGAGATATGACGAGGACAGCCGATCTTGGCAACAAACAGCGATGATGCCTCCTGCAATGTCCCACGAATTCTATGAGAAGAAGGTGGACATAAACTGTGTAGGGGCTGGTGACAAGATACTTGTATGCCTGAGTTGTCCTGAATTTTACAGTTATGTGGTATGTGATTTGAGGACAAATGAGTGGACTGAATTGCCAAAGTGTTTCACAAATGGTGAAACGGTGGAGTTCATGTCTGCGTTCGCATTTGAGCCAAGGATTGAGGCGTCCGTCTGAGGAGATGATTCTGTTAAGAATTATCACTGCCATGTTTCCTGTTCTTTCTCAAGCTTTTGGTCGACTGTTGTAGTGTTTCATCTTCTTCATTGTTTTACCAACTCCATTGGAGTTTGGCATGAATGTGATTTCAACAATAGTAATTCAAATGAGGATTCTTTTAGTGGATATGGTTTTTTCTTTTCAATTGCTGCGAACGATCTTTGGCTTCATAATTTTACGGTATCTTCCAACTGCTGCTATCAAGTACAATTATAATTATGGGATTTGACTATAATCGTAATATCACAAGAGCAATTAATTGCTCTTCCTAATTGACTATTCAAATACGCACATCACCCAAGGAATAGGGTAGGATCCGTCAAACTAAAGAGTCCTGTCCCACCTCAGCCAGTAACCTGCATGCTTATATCATCGTAACAGTTATCTGCACTCTTACGCCAAACGAAATTATATGTATGTTGTTTCACTCATATATTTATGCAAGTAAAACTGCATGCTTATATAATCGTAACAGTTATCTGCACTCTTACGCCAAACGAAATTATACGTATGTCGTTTCACTCGTATATTTATGCAAGTAAAACTGCTACAGGTAATTTATTCAAGTTCAGATCTTTTGTTCAGTTTTATGGTATCTTATTCTGTCTCATAAATTTCAACCATTCATAAATTTCAACCATTTATTTATGCCGTTTTACGTAGATCCCGCATAAATAAATGTGGGACCCGTATAAATAAATGACTGAGATTCATGAGACAGAATAATATACCATAAAACTGGACCGAAAAACTTGTCCCAATTTATTCTCCCTCACTAGTGAGCCTTGATATTCACATACACCGAGACGAGACTTGCTGAATCACTGTTTCCGTCAAAGTTTTCTATATGAGAATTAATAGAATTATTTTACTGTTTCGCAGATAGACGACGAAGAATGGCGTTAGAAATGTGACTTTTCTGCTTTTCTTGAAGCATTTACACACTTACGTGCTAGATCATAACTGGCTAAGGCAGGAGTTCTATGAAGATAGGGAGTGGTCGCTGCTCCACACCGCTTCCTGTTTTCCCTCTCCCCAAGTAACGCAGTATAAAACCCAACCCCCACCCCATTTCAGAGCTGAAAATTGTGACAAATATTCTGAATTTAAGAAGCTAAGAGACAATGGAACTATAGGAAGAATTGAAGCAGCAATTGCAAGGTTTGCAGAAGGATCTCTGCAGGAAACAGAATTTTGAGAATGCCGCCTCCTCCGTCATCACTACCCCTCCGCTTTACCTTCTATGAGCATATCGGTCAGCTTTTGAGTTATTTGAAAGATGCCATCTTTTTGCATAAGGTATCTATAGGTTGATTGGTTTTCGTTTAATGAAAAGAATGTTATAAAGTTTGATAATTAAGTCTAATTTAATTAAAATTATTTTGTTTCACAAACTACTTTTTAATGTGCAACTCATTAGATTCTTAATATATTGACAATAATTATAGATTATAATTCTAATTCATGATTAGAATAAAAATTAAAACTTTTTTTAATTTATCTTTAATTTTTAATTAAATAATTTATAATCATAAATCAAGATTGACATCTATCAACATTTCATAACCACTCAAACATTAGGAATGTCAAAATAGTTTGACTTAACCTATCTATACATGGTTATCATGTAAATTTAATTATTCCGTCATCTAATGTTCCAATTAAACAGAGTATAGATATAGTGCCTACTCTTTTATGTCCAATCATGTTCGTTCTTGCTAGTTAGTAAATGATTTATAATTAGTATTTGAAAATGCCTTATCCAATGTCAATTCACTCTAGTCAGAGAATTTCATAAATCATTGCTAATCAAGAATAGTGGAACATTCTCTCTAATTACTTTAGAGTAACGAATCTTTTATTGATTTACTCAACTATCTCCATATGGTTTATACTGCATTCAAGTACCACCGACTGAAATATCCTATAATAGTTTATAAGTAGTATCAAAACATAGTAATCCCCACATGAGATACCTTGGTTATATCAAGTCTAATAATCAATTATACAACCATCATTATGAAAAACATCTACAGGCACATAAGTTATATTCCATTTAGGATTCTCGTAGTTGGGTAAGTTCAGTGACTTATTCTCTAATAAGCACTCACGCATTAGCTTAAGTATCTCCATACTTTAATTTATGAGATCAATTACTTTTTTTCATAAAAAAGAAACATAATGTGTGCTAATTTTACCGTTTCAACAATATCCTTTGTTGATGAAACTACAACTAGGAACATTTAGAAATAATATATAAATGTAAATTAAATCTTATAATTATGATCTCATCATAATTTCAATTACACAGTAATTATTCCATAAATTTTACCTTTAATATTAAAACATCAAATGTAATTAACTTAATATGTAGAGATAAAAAATATTTTTATTTATTAAATAATAATGTCAAACATCAAATTGCAACAAATCGATTGACTGTAAGGGCATAAACTAATCAGTCACCTATGTGTCTAATACCACATCCATCCATATGTCGAACATGTCTCTTATGAGAAAATAACTTAGTGAGAGGATCTACAAGATTCTCTTCAGTGAAAACTCGCTCCAATGTTATGTCTTTCTACTCCACTATTTCCCTGATCAAGTGAAACTTCTTGAGTACATGTTTAGACCATTGATGAGACCTTAGTTCCTTTGCCTGTTCAATAGCACTGTTGTTATCAAATACAATATTATAGGCTCAATAATGTTAGGAATCATTCCAAATTCAATGATGAACTTCTTGATAAAATATTTCCTTTGTTGCCTTTTAGCATTGAAATGTATTCTACCTCAGTCATTAAATTTGCAATGATTGGCTGTTTGGAACTCTTTTAACTTATCACACTACCATTTAGAGTGAAGATGTATCATGACTGTGACCTACTATCATCTTTGATCTGACTGGAAACTAGCATCTGAATATCCTTAAACTCTTAGTCCATCTCTTTCATAGACCAAGAAAATATCTTTAGTTCTTCTCAAGTACTTTAAGATATTTTCCACAGTCTTCTAGTGACATTTACCTAGATTGGCTTGAAACCTACTCGTTATGCTCAAAGCATAAGATACATCTAGTCTAATACATAACATCATATACATGATTGATCTAATTGTCGAAGCATATGGAACACAATCTATTTTATCTCTTTCTTCTTATGTCTTAGTATACATACTCTGTGAAAGAGAAATCCTATGCGACATAGGTAAGAATACACTCTTGGAATTCTCCATGCTAAACCTCTTGAGTACTTTATCTATATGCATATATTAGGACAACCCAAGCAACCTCTTTGATCTATCTCTATAGATCTTTATTCCCAGAATATAGGTTGCTTCTCCCATATCCTTTATGGAGAAGTTCTTGGATAACCAAATCTTTACAAACTAAAGCATAGGTATGTTGTTTCCAATCAACAATATGTCATCCATATATAGCACTAGGAAAACGACTGCACTCCCTCTAACATTCTTATAGACACATGGTTCATCCACATTTTAAATAAAATTAAACTTTTTGATTGTCTCATCAAAAAGGATATTCTAACTTTGTGACGCTTGCTTAAGTCAATAAATATACTTGTGTAACTTACATACTTGATTAAGAAATCTCTTGCATTCAAAACCTTCACGTTATTCCATGTACACATCCTCTTGTAAATTCTCATTAAGAAATGATGTTTTGACATTCATCTTCCATATTTCATAATCATGATATACTGCTATAGCCAATAAGATCTTAATGGATTTTAGTATAGTTACTGGCGAAAAGGTTTCATCAAAATGAATTCCTTGTTTTTATTTGTAACCTTTAGTGACTATCCTTGCTTTGTACGTATGTACATTACCATCCATGTCAGTTTTTCTCTTAAAAATCCACTTGTGTCCAATAGGTACAATACCATCAGACGCATCCACCAAAGTCCATACTTGGTTAATGTACATGGATTCCATTTCAAATCTCATAGCTTCATACCATTTTAAATAATCAATGTCAGATATTACTTCTTTAAAAGTAATAGACTCATCATGTAGGAGCGATGCATTATCCTTCCCCTTCTCAATATGTAGATCTAATCTAGTTGGGGGACGATATATACTACTAGTTTGTCATATACTATGTGTCTTTTGAACCTTCGGTTGTATATCATATGTATCAACTTGAGGTTCTTATTCCATCTTGATGTGAATTTATGGCTTTTGAACTTCTCTAAGTTTTACCTCACTCCATCTACTTTCTTTGAGTAAATTCTCTTTATAAGAATTTGGCATGTCTTGAGATAAACAGCTTTTGCTCAAGAGGATGGTAAAATTGATATCTGATACTTTCTTTCAGATACCCCACAAATTTGTATTTATCTGATTTAGCTTGAAGCTTATCAGATATACAACCTTTCACATAAGCATCACATCTCCAAATCTTTAAGTGTGACAATCTTGGTCTTCTACCAGTCCATACTCATATGTTGTCTTGTCAAATGATTTGGATAGAACTCTATTTAGAAGGTAAGCAACAGTTTTAATGGCACATCTCTAAAAGGAGATAAGAAGGACTGCATGAGCATAATTCATTATAGAATGTACCATATATAATAGAATACGATATCTCCTCTCAGATACTCCATTATAATGTGGAGTTGCAGGAGGATTCAATTGTAAGAGAATCCCATTCTCTTTTAAGTAACCAAGAAACTAGTGGTCCAAGTATTCACCAACTCGATCTGATCTAAGTGTCTTAATACTTTTACCAGTTTGTTTCTCAACCTCAATTCTAAATTCTTTGAACTTTTCAAAAGACTAAGACTTTTTTTTCATTAAGTACACATAACCATATCTAGAATGATCCTCTTTGAACGTAATGAAATATGATAATCCACCTTTAGCACTAGTAGACATAGGCCTATAGACATCTGAATGTATTAGCTCTAGTAATGCACTAGCATGCTCTACCTTTCTACTAAAAGGTAGTTTGGTCATCTTTCCCAATAAACAACATTTACAAGTTTCATATGATTCATATTCAAAAGGATCCAAATATCCTTCCTTATGTAACTTTGTGATTCTAGTTTCGTTGATAAAACCTAACCTACAATGCCATAAATAAGATGGATTTTGGTCACTTAATTTTTTTTCTTGCTATTTATGTTAAGAATTGACCTTTCAAGATCTAATTCATACAAATCATTTCAAAGTAATCAAGATCCATAACAAACATCATCTTTATAAAAAGAACAACTCTTATTCTTAATAATAAAGACAAATCCATTTAAATAAAAATAAGAAACATAAATGATATTTCTTGTAATAACTGGAACATAATATCAATTATTTATTTCTAATACAAGGCCAGAAGGAAAAGCTATAATACAAGTTTGTACAACTAATATAAAGCTCTTGCTCTATTGCTAACTTACAGGTCTACTTCAACTTTCCTTAACGATCTATTCCATGTTAACATTTGTATTTATTACATATATGAGAACCACATCTATTATCTAATACCCAAGTATGTGGTACAGAATGTTGAGTCAATTAAAATGCATATATTTTGGACTTAATTTTGATTGATGTGTTGAAATTGGTATCCGAAATTGATAGAATTGTTCTATAATTATTCACAGATGGTCTTTAATACCATAAAGACGAAAAAGGATCAAAAAGAGGAAAAAGATGGAAAGAAATCTGAAATCCCCAATTTGGCCGAAATTCAGAGATTAGGCGTGGGCATGCCTAAGGATGGAATTTGAAGTCTACAGAAATTCCAGAATTTGTTTCCAATTAAAACACAATCTCTCAAGATCCTCTTGCCCTCTTTTCAAGAAGTCCTCCACCGAAAATAGTGTGCACCTAATCTGGATCAAATCAAGACAAGAAAAAGAGGAGATTCACATCAAATAGGAGATAGAGTTGTTGCCGCATATATATAGATACATGTATTAGGTTTAACGGGATCATGTATTCTTGGGTAGCTGCCGCACCTTCCTATTTTGCTAGTTTTCTACTTTATTCAAGTAGTATCTTCGTAGGTTTCTGGTTGGGTGGCTGACGCATCTTCCTGTTTTGTTGGCTTTTCTGGTTTATGTTTTCTGCACAATTTCAAGTAGTGGTATCGTAGGTTTAGGGGATCTTTGGCTACTACAATTTTTTGTTTTCTTGTCTTTACGTTTCTGCACAATTTCACTTGGTATTTTCGTTTCTTTCATTAAAGAACCAGGTATGGAGACTTATGGATTTATTGTTTTCTTTGATTTCAAATTAATTATGAGTAGCTAAATTTTCTTATCTTAGTTGAGGGATCCATGTTACATGTTATTATGGTGAGATGATTCGAATATTTTTCATGATTGTTGATGAACATTGGATAATTTCAGATCTGTCTTTTTAATTGAATTTGTTAGTTTCTAGGTGCGCAACTAGAGATTAATTGGTTCAA
>JAOTBA010000204.1:13142996-13154860 GCA_025629845.1 Erythroxylum squamatum
CTGTATAATATATCAATATGGACTATTTTGCAATTTTTAAAAATTTTAGGGACTATTTCATAAATTTAAAAAATTTCCCGAAATGGTACCCAGTATCGACCGGTACAGGTACAGTTTCGGTCCAGAACTCAATTCGGTACCGAGTCTGGTACGGTATTCATAACTTTGGTTGGGTGTATAATAATTACAGTTTTAATTCCTTAATTTTGATGATGGATGAATTGATTTTAAAGCTTTGATTTCTTACATTCTGGTCATATTAATGATATTTTGACCTATAATTAAAATTTTAATTTTAATTTCATCTTATGGATATATTATTATTATTATTTTATATATATGACGGTATGATTAAAATTAATTTATTAGTCACCAAAGTAGCCAAATTAGCTTTGAACGTGTGGTCATATAATTTATGTATTTTATGAAATGCTATTATGAAAAATTTATTAGTTGATAGAAATTAAGGACTTTACCTAAATGTAAATCAATGTTCTACAACTAATAAATATAAAGGAGAAAATTGATATACTCATGTCACATATGTATAGTTATCCAAAGATGCTAGATGTAACTGATGAAGTCTATTTAATTTTCTTATAATGTTTAAATAACATTCTAATGATGGTGATGATATGTATTGTTGTTTTTACCCAAATGAAACATGCAATATATTTAATGTATGTGCTTCCTATCTGAATCTGTTACTTAGTTAGCGTTTATATGTTTGCAGTTATTAGCTTTTACTCATAAGCTTCTTCTGTTACCTTATTCACTAGTGTGAATTTCTATGAATGGAGAGAAAAAGTCACTTTCCATTTAGGTGCTTTAGATCTTGACTTGGCGCTATTAAAGGATAAGTCTTTTGACCTTAATGATACTAGTATAGAGGTTGAAAAGGCACACTATAAGGCGTGGGCAAGGTTTAACAGGCTATGTTTGAATTTTATGTGAATGACAATTGCCAGCAACGTTAATTCTACTATTCCTAGTACTGAAAATCAGAATGCTAAAGATTTTCTTAAACTTGTGGAAGATAAGTTCTATTCTGCCAATAAGGCTCTTACAGGGACACTTATGGTTAAACTCACGACCATGAAATTTGATGGGTCAAAGAATATGCAACAAAATGTCCTTAATATGAAAAATATCGCAGCAAGACTTAAGACATTAGATATGGTTGTGGAAGGCTCCTTCTTAGTTCAATTTATCGAGAACTCACTTCTTACTGAATATGGACCATTCCATATCAATTATAAAAAATTGCATGATAAGTGAAATATTGATCAATTGTCCAGTAAGCTTATTCAGGAGGAAGCGATATTAAAGAAATAAGGAGTTCATTCTGTTAACCTAGTGGGTCAAGAAGCTGGAAAGAAACTCAAACGAAAGGACAAGAATTTTAAGAAGAAAGGTCCTGTTAAAGCTCCACAGGTTGCTTATGGTGAAAGGAAGGGAAAAAAGATAGATAAATTCCACTTTTGCAAGAAAGAAGGACATTATCAGAAGCTAAAACGTAAAGCTTGGATCGAAAAGAAAGGTATACATTATGTTTTTATATGCTTTGAATCAAAATTATTTGAAGTTCCTTCTAATACTTGGTGATTTGATTCTAATGCCACTACTCATGTTTCCAATATTATGCAGGGATTCTTTGCAATCCAAACCATAAGCCCAACTAACAACTTTATATTTATGGGGAACCGAATGAAGGCCCCAATTAAAGGTGTAGGGACTTACAGGCTGACATTAGATACTGGGTTTCACTTAGATCTAATGAACACTCTCGATATACCTTCAATTTCTAGAAATTCAATTTCTATTTCTAGACTTGATGCTAATGGATATATCTTTAAGGGTGGACATGGTTGTTTCAATTTGTATAAGAATAATTCCTTTATTAGTCATGAAATGCTTATGGATGGTTTGTATAAATTGAAACTTGATGATGTTTTTTCTGAATCTTGGTAGCGTGTCGTAACATTGCACAAAATAAATTAGACTTCCTATTATAGCATTAGTGAGTCTAGTAGATACCGCAAAGAGTGTTCAGTTAGTTTTTGAGAAGAAATTAATCGATGGTTAGGTTTAGTGGGTTTTGGTTTAATAGCAAAGTAAAATGAATCTAAACTAACAAAAGCAAATTAAAGAAAACATACAAAAATGATGAAAGCGATGAATTCATTAGGGACCCGGTTCTTTGGTTCAATCTCGGCCTACACCCAATTAAACATATTTTATTGAATTGTTGTCTTCACATCTCTATTTGAACTATTGGTCATAGATTAACAACAAGCTCTATTTATCTTGATTTTTCCTTAGGCCATAGTTAATTAAGAAGAGCTTGTTAATTGACCCTAGTTATTGGATAACCTAGGAGATGCTTTCAAGGTTTAATCAGACAGTTGCCTCACAAATGAGAAAAACAGACCAATCTAAGCAATAATTGTATAAGCTCAGATTATTTAACTTAGGTTATGCTATACTTAATGATTACGAACTATTGGTTGCAACAAATGAAATTCAACAGAACAATTACAGATTACATCGAATATTTTAACAATTGGTTTGTAATAAAACGATCCAATGAATGCATTCAAACTATCTTTTCACAATACCCAAATGCATACAAATAGGATATCATAATCAATTTATAAAGACAAAAAGAAAACAACAAATACAAGGAAAGAGAGCTTAACCGGGTTGTGGCGTCAATATCCCGTTAAATTGTCATCGGGAAGCTAACATTCCATAGGTCTCTCACGGTTGAGGGGTTTGCCCCTTTTTCTCATCTCTTCCGAAACCCTCTCTCGGTTCCCAAATGAAAACTCCCTACAACTTTCATAAAACTTACCGTCGTCACACCTCGTTTCGTTTTATTAAAAACCTAGTTGAGGTGTCCCTCTCGCGCCCGTGAGTTATCTCTCGTGGGTGTGAGAGAGCCTAACACCCGTGAGTGGCATGGGCATGAGAAACAACTCATGCCCATGCACAACATGCAGCGTGAGTGTGGATGCTCCAATTTCCAACCCTTCGGTTCTTCACATTTCTTTATTCTCCAAATGTAGCTGCAGCCGTGAGTGAGTGACTTTCCAACATGTTCAACTATAGCTGCCCACCATCCGTCATGCATTTGCTTTAGCCATCCATCACCTTTGATTTATGCGTTAAATGGACAGGTGATTATAGCTCACGGTTGTGCAGTTTTCCATCTAGTCGTGAGTGCTTTCTAGCCCTCCCACCAATTACTTTATTCTTCAATCAACACTCCAAAGTGCAGCAGCCCTTTTCTCCTTCGATTTCCATCATAAAGTCCATAAAATTCATTCTTATGCATAAGATATCTTACATAGGATAATTGGCTCCTTTGGTAGCATGAGGTATCTTCATCTTGTAATCCATAGCTGTTGTAATTCACTCGTAGTTGTGACAAAATTCCAGTAAGCTGTGAATGGTTTCTATTCTCTTCCTTCTTCATCTTTCTTGGTAATTTCTTGTCTTCTTCTTGCTTTAATCTTCTTCTTCTTGCTCTATGAAGAAACGTGAATATGAATCTTCAGAAAACGGCCTAAATATTGTGCTTTCAACTCACTTTAACTTCTTTGCTTTCGAATTGTGCCCAAAACCACATATGAACTAGAGTGAGTATTTTAAGCAATTTCATATCATTAATCACTAAGTGTAATAGAGTAAATGTATAATCAATTAAGTACATATCAAATCCCTATTCATTGTTAATCATAATGTTGGAATGAAACATAGTTTGACGAATTAACATTCTACTTACTTGTGGCATAAACATTTGGGTCATATGTCTAAAGAAAGGTTAGAAAAATTTAAAAAAGAATGAGATTTTAATGAATCTAGATTTTACTGATCTTGACGTATGTGTGGAATGCATCAAGGGTAAGCAAACCAAACATAACAAGAAAGGAGCCACAAGAACCAATTAGCTTCTTGAAATAATACACATCGATATTTACAGACCTTTTGACACTTCGTCCTTTAATAAAGAAAAATATTTCATCACCTTTATAGATGATTTTTCATGGTATGGATATATCTATTTGTTGCTTGAAAAATCTCAAGCTGTAAATACTTTTGAGGTGTTTGTAAAGGAGGATGAGAGGTAATTAGATAGAAAAGTAAAAATTAAAAGATCTAATATAAGTGGTGAGTATTATGGAAAGTATGATGAATCTGGAAAGTGTCCTGGCCCGTTTCCTAAGTTCTTTGAAAGTCATGGCATATGTGCATAGTACACTATGCCAGGCACACCACAACAAAACGGTGTGGTAGAAAGGTGAAATAGAACATTAATGGATATGGTTAGGAGTATGATGAGTAATTCCTTATTACCCAAAAGTTTTTGGATGTATGCACTTAAAACTGCTATGTATATGCTAAATAGGGTTCTTTGTAAGGCAGTTCCTAAAACTCCTTTTAAGTTATAGACTGGAAGGAAACCTAGTTTAAGACACCTGCATATTTGGGGTTGTCTAGTAGAAGCACGTATCTATAATCCATATGAAAGAAAATTTGATTCTCAAACAGTTAGTGGTTACTTTATTGGTTACCCAGGGAAATCCAAAAGGTACAAGTTTTACTGTCCAAACCATAGTTCTACAATTGTTGAAATGGCCAATGCCAAATTTGTAGAGAACGGTGAAGTTAGTGAGAGTGCTGAAAATCAAGTTGTGGATATTAATGAAATAAGGGTTGATGGTCTATTACCCATAATATCCTTAAACCCACAACTATAACAAATGTTGCTCCTACTTTGGAAGATCAAATTAATCAAGAACAACATTTTGATAATGAAGAAGAACCCCATGAAGAACCTAACTTACCACCAACTCATGCAAATGAACCAGTTGGTATAGCTTTAAATAAACCTGTAAGGGTTAGAAGGTCACCTATTTCTGATGATTATATGATTTATTTGCAAGAGTCGGATTATGATTGTGGCATTGATAATGATCCTGTTTTGTTTTCACAAGCTATAGGTAGTGATAAGTCCGAAAGATGGATTGATGCTATGAAAGAAGAGTTTAAATCAATAGCTCAAAATAATGTCTGGGATCTTGTAGACTTGCCAGAAGGTTCTAAACGAATTGGTTGTAAATGGGTCTTTAAGACCAAACTCAAATCAAATGGCAATGTTAAAAGTTATAAAGCTAGACTTGTTGCCAAAGGTTACACTTAGAAATATGACATTGATTATAAGGAGACTTTTTTACCAGTCTCAAAGAAAGATTCATTGAGAATAATTTTAGCATTAGTGGCTCAATTTGATATAGAGCTACATCAGATAGATGTGAAAACAACCTTTCTAAATGGGGATCTTGAGGACAAAGTTTACATGGATCAATCTAAAGGTTTTTCCTTTAAAGGTAAAGAAAGTATGGTGTGCAAATTGAAGAACTCAATATATAGACTTAAACAAGCTTCTAGGCAATGGTATATTAAGTTCAATAATACGATAAATTCTTTAAATTTTGAGGAAATCACTATTGATCGGTGTATCTACCGAAAGATCAGTGGGTTTATATTTCTAGTTTTGTATGGTGATGACATTTTGTTTGTCCCTAATGATTTGGGGTTGTTGCATAAGACTAAAGAATTTCTTTCTAAAAATTTTGAAATGAAAGATATGGGAGAGGCATCATCTGTGATTGGATTTTCAATATTCTGTAAAAGATCATAATGTTTATTAGGATTGTCTTAGAAAGCCTATATTGACAAAATTCTTAAGAAATTTAACATTAGCAAGTGCTCTGCAGGTGTACTCCTTATTCAAAAGGGAGATAAGTTTAGTCTTATGTAATGTCCAAAGAATGGCATCGAACATAAGGAAATGGAAGCAATTCCATATGCTTTTGTTGTGGGCAATTTGATGTACCCACAAACCTGTACTAGACCTGACATTAATTTTGTAGAAGAGATGCCGGGTAGATACCAAAGTAATCCTGGTATTGATCATTGGAAGGCTATGATGAAAGTGATGAGATATCCTCAAGGAACAAAGGATTACATGCTCACTTATAAGAGGTCTAATCATTTAGAAGTTATTGGATATTCAGATTCAGATTTTGTCGGTGTGTTGATATTAGAAAGTAAACATTTGGCTATTTGTTCCTATTACCTGAAGGAGCAATCTCATGGAAAAGCATTAAATAGTCTGTCATTGCTTCATCCACTATAGAAGCAGAATTTGTAGCTTGTTATGAGGCTACAATTCATGCATTATGGCTTTGGAATTTTATTTCAGGGCTTGGAGTTATCGACATAGTAGGCAAGCCGCTGAAAATTTAATGTGATAATTCTGCATCAGTTTTCTTCTCTAAAAATGATAACTACTCCAGAAGCACAAAACATATGGAATTAAAGTATTTTGTTATTAAAGAGGAGATTCAGAAGCAAAGAGTGAATATAGAGCATATTAGGACAAATCTCATGGTAGCAAATCCGCTAACTAATGGTTTACAACCAAAGACATTTAAAGAGCATGTGCTTAGGATGGGTCTTGGTTGTATCGATGATTGATAATAATGTTTGATGATGACACTTTAGCACTCTTGAGCTCATTAATAATATGTTTTTTATATTTTATAATTCTTATTCATTATTTTGATATATATATGATTGTTTGAATAATAAATTTGTATGTATTTTCATAACAATTATGTGGACTGTATGTTGTTTATATACAAATTTTGAACCTAAACATAATAAATTCTTAATGTAGTGAGATATGGAAGGGAGTATACGACTATATTGGGTATGACCACCATTACCCACATTATGTAGTTTGTTGTATTAAGGTATTTATGATGTTAACTTTTTATAAGATTTAATTTTTGCTAGTCTTATGTTATACTATTAAATATAATGATGAAACATCCAGTCAAGTGAGAGAATGTAAGAAATATATGGTTTGATGTTATGGCCCATATTTTAAGTAGGTCCATATGAAACTTGGTTACGGGTTATTTCGCAATTTAATAGTATATTAAATCTTGACCGTTAATTTAGTACTTAGACATACAAAATTTAGACATACAAGATTTAATGTTAATAGAAAAGTGTATATAAGCTAGTCCTCTCTCTACCCTAATTAAGTACCAAAAAAAACAAATACAGAACGAACGTATTTACGTGTCAATAGAAAGAAGTTTAAGAGAGAGAAACTAGTTCGTAATCATTGAAAGCGTTTTCTTTACATCAAGACGAATTCCACTCAAGGTAAGTGATTATTCGCTTAATCCATGTGGTTATTATTATATTCAAAATCTGAAAGGGAATGAATAATGTAAGTATGATTCATGATTTAGGTCTTTAATGTTTGAATATTAAGAATCAAAAAATTTACATAACAAGCTTAAGGTTTAAGGATTTATAAGCTTTGTTAAATGTGTTGGTTTATGTCCTATAATCAATCGGTTAGTTGCAGTTTAGTTACATAATTATTGAGAAGAATTCTTTATCTCATATATTTTTATGTGTAATGAAAGTTCATTAGATAAATGTATATTACAAATGAAATTATAATGATGAGATTAATATTACATTTATATATTATCCATAATCATTGTTTTATTAAGATTTGACATTGATAGAACGTAAAACTGTTAGCAATATTATATTTTTCCTTTTGAAGGAAGTAGTCAATTTCATAAACTAAAGTATAGTGATACTTAAACAAATGTATAAGTGCTTGTTAGAGAACAAGTTGAACGAACTGATTTAATATAAAAATTTCATTTGAAACATTACTTATGTGCTTATGAAAATTCTCATTGTGATAATTGTATAAGTGATAATTTGATTTGAGATCTTCATTGTATCTTATATAAGATTTGCTATGTTTTAATATTATTTTTGACATATTATAATCAAGAGTAGCTTAGTCGATAGTCATTAGATATAGTATAAACTATATGGAGATAGCTGAGTGATTAATATAAAATTTATCATCCTATAATGATTAGAAAGAATGTTCTATTCTTCTCGATTAATATTAATTCAGGAAATCCTTGACCAATATGAAATGAAATTTTGTGAAATATTTTACAAATGTCATTAATAAAATTAGATTTAAATAGAGTAGACATTAATTCCATAATTTATGTCTAATCAAAATATTGTATAATGAAATGATTGAATTATAGGAAAAATCACGCATAAAAAGATTAGTCAAAACTATTTTAACATTTCTAAATATTTGAATGGTCATGATATATTTTTAGACGCTAATATTAACATATAGATATGAATTATTGAATTAAATAATTAAAGATAAATTAAAATAATTTAGTTTTTTAATCTTAATTATGATTTAGGATTATAATTTATTTCCACTGCCAACATATTTAGAAACCTAATTGTCACATATAAAGAATGAGTTGGTGAGATAAAAATATATTTTAATCAAGTTGAACATGATTGTAAAGTTTGAGAAACTTTATGATTAAAAATATGGTATTTAGTAAATAAGGACCAAATATTTTAAGGAAAATTAGTATGTAACAAGAATTAATTGTAATTATAATTAAATTTTAATTAAAAATGTAATTTTTTTAATTAGATTATTAAAAGGTCCAAATGCTATTATAAATAGGTTTTGGCTCCAAGAGAGCTATCACTTCTTGTCTAACCCTCTCCATATTGGTTGTAGGGTTCTCTCAATGTGTTTTTATGGATTCTGTTAGAGATCAGACAAGTATGTGACTATAATGGTTGATAAGCCATGTTAAGAAATAGTTTGAGGGAAACCATAAGAAAAGAATAAAGCTTTACAATAAGGTATGAATTACAATTCATGCTTTATTATGTTTTATGTGTTAAATCATGTTATAGAATTCAAGTGATTTTGATTTTTAATAAATAAAAAGAAAAGTTTTTTTCTTATTTTGCTACACGTTTCGTATCTCGCTCTAATTTTCAACAGTGGTATTAGAGTTGATTTTTAATTATATAATTTGAGTAAGAATGCTTTTATTTGTTATAGTTTTGGAACTAAATTGTAAAAGGTTTGTAAATTAAATTTGAAAGGTTCTTTAATTACAAACAAAAAAAGATTTAGATCCAATTATTTTTGGAATATAAAAATTTCATATGAATGCCTTGAATCCCTAAGCTATATGAAATCTGAAAAGTTCAGATTTATCTATGCTTTACAAACCCAAAAACCCTAAATCATCTAAGACTAAAATATATGGAAAGTTTACAATGAACAATAAGACCTCAAAAGCTCCTTGTTATCGTGAATGGTTTGAAGAGATGATATTTCTTGGGGTGTATCATTTGTGTGAGTTAATTATTGCATTGCTTAGTCTTACTGTGCTTTGATTGGAAATTTCCATTAGTGAAGGTTGATGGTGGCAACACAAGATAATTTTAGGTTGTTAAGCTTGCAATTGTCATCTTGACATTGAGTTATTTAGTTGTCTCTACGGTGAGGAGTCTGGCCATAATTTGTTTGAGTTGTGATGCTAGTGACTAATAAACATGTGTGTGACCTACACAATTGGTTAAGGAATCACTTTAGTCATTGTAAATGTGTATGATTTTGAAGAAATTGTTTCAACCAAGAGGAAATGTACATGCCGATTTAAGTTACTTACATGACCGTGTCCTTTGCCTGTGTAACTCTTAAGAGATATGTGTATTTGTGACTTTTGGAGAATTAATGTACATGGTCATCTACATGGCCGTGTGGCTAACTCTAGACACTCCAAAAACCCTAATTATGAAGTGAAAAAGCCAACTAAGAAGGCTAATAAAGGGGATATTCAGGAGGGACATCAAAAGAATGATATTCTTCTCTTTAGATGTGTGTTTTGAAGAGCTATGAGTGACTAATTCTCTTCTTTCTAGTTTAAAGGGGATATTGAGGCCTAATAACATGTTTGTGCATTGACATATACCAATAATGTTGTTCCTATCTCTCTTTTGAAATTGATTATGTTATTCTATGTATAAAGTTTATGATTTAACTATGAACGATTTTGATAGGGCCTGCTAGATTATTAATGTATAGATCTATTAGTATAATTTTGATTGCAATTCGTATTTATTTTTAATCTAATTCAATTGTGACAAACTAATGACTGTGCATCATTAGAGATAACATATCATAAGTCAAATAATTTAAAATTATGTGATTATTGCTTATATTAACATGTTTTTTATGATCCTTAATGTTATTGCTACACTAAATCTATATAGTTTATTCTAGATTGTCCAAATTTTAGCTCTAATTAGAGATTTTTTTGATTAGTTACAATCTAATGGAAAATTGGGTTCATAGAACTTATTATTAATCCATGATTAATCATTTCAAAGAGAGGGATTAAAACAACATTAAATTTAATTTTGCACGTTCATTTGAAGGTTAAGATTGAACAGAGAACTAGGCTTAAATCCATTGGTTACTCTTTGTGAACTTCATTTGTTAAATTTAGAATATTTTTCATGGTTTAATTTTATTTAACTACATTATTTAAATTCAAAACCCTTATCCCAATACACTAATTAGTTCAACATAAAAATTATTCATACATTTTTTGTGGATACGATCCTTTCTCACTACTTCTATAAGTTTAGTTATATAGAGTTAGTTTGTACTTTTTAATGTGTTTAGCACACATCAAAATTTTGGTGCCGTTTTTTGGTAGCAATGTTTATTTAGTTTTTTTATTTGATATTAATTTGTTTCCTGTATATTTGTTTATAATTAGTTTTTATATTTATTTCTTAATCTTTTTGTTCTTGTTAGTATTTGTGTATGACAATGACTAGGTCTCCTCATCAAGGTCTACCTAAACTAAGTATTTGCCTAAACTAAGATAGATATTTGTGAGGGTTTCATAATGGAATTTGATGGGGAAAGTAAATATTTTTGATGCCATAAGACATCATGAAAATGATCATTATGCTTTAGTGATTGATGTGATTTATCCTTTAGCGTAGGAAGTTTTTAAGATGAATTTTAGGAATAGATTGGAAGCACTAAGCACTTGGAGTTAGAAACCACTAACAATGTTAAGTTAGGAGAAGAACTAACAAAGGTTGCTGTGCATTATTCGAAACCAGTCCCTAAGAGACATGAACTTTCTTTAATACAGCTGCTTGGTTCTTACTAGTGGTTGCTACCTAATGTAGAGTTAAAACCATTTCCCTCTCACTTCAAATATACGTAGTTAGGGAACAAACGGACTCTTACAGTGAATATTTCAATAGAATTGACTCTTGATTATGAAAGTAAGCTAGTTCATGTGTTAAAGGAGCATTAGGTAGACAATTTTAGATATTAAAGAAATAATCCCTTAGATATAATGTTTTAAAACTAGACCAGACATCGAACAGGTCAAAGGAAATATTTAAGGTCTAAAGGTTCAACAGATATTGAACGACTATAAAATTGGTAAATAGTAAATAAGAAGTAAAAATAATAGTACAAACTTCTTTTCCTTTTTTAACTCTTAGATAACTTATGACTTGGAAAAGGTTTACCTGTCACTAAATTTTGAACTAGCCTTTTTAATGTTCATAAACACTTTTCAAAGTAATAAATGTAGTTGCAAACTTCGTAGCAGCATGATACATGATCTTAACCCAATCTTCTTCCTTTCTTAACTAATAAACTGTGATATAATTAGACAAAAAAATTGTGATCTTATATGTGTGTGAGGCAAGACTAAGAATATTGGCCCCTGATTTTTTTATTTGATTAAGCATGATTAGATTAATTGTTGGGGTCTTGCAAGATTCATATAGGTTGGGATTAATTAGCATGTTAATATTAATGAGATTATGTGACATGGGTGAAGTGAATTAAAGTTAAAGTGATAAGTTGCATA
>JAOTBA010000204.1:13154960-13168366 GCA_025629845.1 Erythroxylum squamatum
AAGCGATAAGGAAGTAAAGAGGATGGTAGGGCAAAGGCTGGGGATAAAAGAGTAAAAAATAAACGTGATAAAAACTTGATTGGAATGAAAACTCGATACCCACCTCCCTTGAGGGTTTAGTAGATTCTCAAATTTAATGGGATAAATCTATTCCCCTGAAATTGAAAATCCAAAGCAAACATTGTTTTTTATAATTATTTCATTCCTTCGTTTCCAAACCCTCGAACCAAACACCCCCTTGCTTTCTTCAGCATCTGTTGGGATGATGCATATGTCGTGCAACAAATTAGAATGCTAAGAAAATTTGATTTAAGAATGGATAAGTAGTAAAAAAAAAAAAAAGAATAGATAAGAAAATCTTTGATTTAAGAATGGGTATTGGGTCATTTTTCAATTATGGAAAATTACTATAAATTGCTTCTTCTTCATAAATTCTGGAATTAGAGTTTCAAATAGAAAATTACAGTTCTGAAAAAAAAATGATTATTGATGAATTATTTTAAATTTTGGATTTCTTATGTCTTGGTCATATTAATAATATTTTGACCTATAATAAAAATATAATTTTAGTTTCATCTTATGATTATGATTATGATTATTATTTTATATATATGGTAGTATGATTAAAATTAAATTGTTAGTCACCAAAGTGACCAAATTAGTTTTGTCATATAATTACGTGATTCCATCAAGTGTCTATGATTATGTTAAGAGACTTTAGTCTCTATATGTATGAAAGTAGGAATGACTTGCATGTTTTGATAACACCACTACTGCGTGTCGTTTGATTAGGATTAGTTAATAAACATGTCTGTAATCCCTCTGTTGAGATTGGACTGCACCGTCTTTTATCTTTGGATCGCATCCCACTTCTAACCTTAATTCCCCGCAATGTGTGGAAACAGCATTTGAATGAAATCAGACAACAAATCTTTAACCTTAATTATTCTCGCCACTGTATTCCATGCAAACGGGAGATTCTTGCATAACCTTAATTTTATCTACGTACGAGGAAAAGCATAACACTGATGCATTAGTTCTTCTAACTATCCATTGTTTTTAGAAACTGATCACAAGTTTATTGGTAGACCACCAATTAAGATTACCTGTACTAGACAAAAGGGAAAGAAAGAAAAATTGATATGGCTCTGGATAGTTACTTAGGCCTGGAAAACAGAATATAGAGTTGTTACAAGTTTGTTACACCTTGGGAGGGAGAAAGATGAGAATAAATAGGAACTTTCTGTTAAAAAAGAGGGTAGAGAAGTCTGCACTAATATTTCTTTGGGGAGAGAATAAGAGACTCTAATTCTCCTTACGGTAAGAACCTTATTTCAATTAATATGCAACCTGTTCATTAAGGTTGTGATTACGGTCCTAGCACTCTCGTCTATATCTAATATGAAAATTTCCCTTTTATTTCCACTAGCATATCTAGTACAAGAAGTTGAGGTTTTGTGAATGAAATCAATTGATTTCATGAAGCATAAACTACTTTGTAGTAGTAGTGCTGAGAAATCAAAATTAAGGTCTTGCCTTTGTCCTATGCTTGATAGCTTGGCCATCGAAGGAGATCGATTCAGCCACTGGGATGGAATCTACAAATCAGCAAGAACTCGCAACATGCCTTCCAGAGGGAATTTTAACTTGGATCCGTCGAGTTACCTGAGAACAGCATGAAGTGGTCCACACTCCACAGAGGATAAGCACTATCCTTTTACTTCTATGCTTAAAGCTCAAACGGCATAAGATGAAGCAATTCATTGAAAGCATGAACGTTCCATTTAAGGGTGCGTACAAGTCTCGTTTGCTCCATAACAACCACAAGCTACATCTAAAATATCGCGTACGCACGACCTCGAAGCCACCATCAGCCTCAAGCTAATCCTAATTCTGCATTCACACTTTAGCAAATGTCGGTTATGCCAAATTAGGTGCATCTACAGCACAAAAATAAGGATCAATAACTTGTGCAGATCTAAACTGGATTAGTATTTCATATGTCACGACTAAGTTCTAGAACCTTGAGCTCGTTATATGATCAGTTACATGCAAGGATTGATCAACAAATAGTTGGTGATGGAGAAAATGTATGTATAATTCCCATTGGATCTCAAGATAATCTAGAACAACTGGACTTTCCTGGTATAAATTAATACATATAGCTTTTTCTGTCTTCTCAACTACTCGAACACTTCAAACTCCATTTGCCCGTAGATAGCATGTCAGCAATTTAAGCATGACATATGCAGATTATTTAGACAAAATAAATATGAATTAACAACAGGAAAACCCTGAGTAGGGGATGTGGCTGCTTGATATTTTAGTACAATAGGGAGCGCTACAAAACTGGTCTGAGTGTGTCCTCTATACCTAAAAAGGATAATTCGGTTCTTGCACCATGTCTAATGAGGCTTTGGAACATATCCATCGACTGCAAAATTTCGAGTGGCAACAGGTAGAGCCAACCGGATTCCATCAAGTTCAGGTTTCGCAATCACCTGGCATCCAAGGCGAGAACTGCAAAATTAGAAACAAATATAAGTCTGTGTTCAAAAATACAATTGAAAAGGGGTCAATAATGAAGGAACTCACGTTTCCGTAAGCCCAAAGGCCAAATCCAACATATCATTCTCCTCATCTGTTGGGTCTTCTAATTTGTTGTAATGCTCCATGTCCTACCATGGCATGCAGATATTAGGTTCTGACTCATGGAATTACAACATGGAAAAAGTGTTGCAAAGTGTGGGTACCATAACAATCACGTGACATGTTGAACAGGCAAGTGAGCCTTCACATGCCCCTGAAAGAAATTAACAGCAATATAACGAAACATTTATAAAGTAAATGATGGTGAAGCCATTTAGTTTCGCTTCTGACAAAAAATGGGAGGAATTGACAAAAATATGGAAACAACAAACAGAACTATGGTTGACAGGGGAGATGATAAAGTGGGGTGGAGGGCTAAGTTTTCACACCATATCCCTCCTATAGAAAGGCCTCAAAATAAGTGTTGCCACTCCTAATTGGTATCAAATTATATTTGATCAATAGAGGGAACACGCTAATAAAGAGTGGATTTCAATCCTTGCCTTCAAGTTCAATATCGTTTTGATGAGCAGCTTCCAGCATCGACATTCCAACTGGAACCTCAATCTGCTTTTCATCTCCATCCTTATCTACAAATGTTACTGAAATCCTGCAATTGAGGGTTTAAAACTGAGATTAGACATCTAAATTCACATCTGGAGTTAATTAAGAGGGGTAGTAAAGAAGGTGCATCCTCAATGTCTACCTATAGCCTAGATCTCATGATAAGGACAATATCAACCCAAAATACTAACAAAATAATGGGTCAATCCTTTAGCATTATATTAGACAGTGTTCTCATTTTGCATTGTGCTCTCACTGCTGGCCCCTTCCCTGACTAAACCTCCATCTGACTCATCAGGTGAGTAGAAACTTGGAATGCAAAAACCAATCTATCATGGAAATGTATAGCACACACATCTGCTACACCATGTTTTCAAGAAGGAACGGGAATCCATCATGAAGCACCTTCCTTGACAAATGCCAAGGATTTTCGTGTAGGTGTAAGATTCAGGTTGGCTATTCTAACAGCAAGGTGAAGCATTTTGCAGCACAGCTTTGCAAGGGTAAATTCTCATAGTCATAGCAACTACTGTACCTAATGCCCAGTAAACAACTAAAAAGTGGTAAAAAGAGAAGATGGTGAGGAAGGAAGAAATCATTCCTAGGAAGTACGAATGCAATGAAACGTCCTCCTTTAAATATATATAGAAATAAATGCAAGATCCTGACTGGCAAGATTAATCAATTACTTAAGTTTACCACGCATGAATGTTTTCAAGAATCTTTAAGCAAATAATAATAATGAATATGTGTTTACTAGTAAAACAAGCATAGACAACAAAAATTTTACAAAGAAAAGTATCCATACAACTACATTCAACAAGCATTGCAGAACTAGGATCAGCTAGTAATGAGCAAACTAACACCAAGTGCTTAAGAACACAAAATATATATTAACTTTTGTAGGTTCTCACGTAAGCCTAAAGTTTATTGGAAAATAACTAATTTCAACAAACAAGGATCTATATGGTATGCCAAGCTACAACCCGGTTTAAGGTGCTCACACTATTGGGTACGAGAATGAAACATCGACATGTCAACACTCTCAGACAACACTTGAAACAAGGTCAATATGCTTTAAGTTAAGTGACTCTCAAGGTGTTCATCTATTGATGTGTTATTAGAGAACACAAAATTGTGTGCTACGAAATCCTCATAAGCGATAAATTCTCAAACCTACATAAGATTTTGAGTTGTCATTTAGACTACTGCAAAAGTTAATTGATTACTAGCTAGCTAATAGGAAAGTAAGAAACATGCACTATTCATAAGTTCTTCATTGTTGAATTGCATTAACAGGTTCACGCATGAGCTTACGTTTCCTTCTCTTTCTTCCCGTCTGCAGCATCACTAACAGCTGCAGTAGTAGTAAACTGATGATGTTTCTGAAAAATCACACTCTGAAATGTTTTAGATTCTGGATGTAATTCAAACTGTTCCAATAGCAATGTACAAAAAAGAACATAGTAAAAGCAATGGACATATAAGGCATTCATTGACTCGAGAGAGAGATTTACACAACAGAAATCTCCATCTATTTTTCACCATATTTGTAATAATACTTCTTGACTTCCTTCAAAATTCTTAAGATTGATATGCTTCATATATTAACCAAGAACATTGCCACTGATATGCTTCATATATTAACCACAAACATTGCCACTCCCAAGTATTATCGCCTCATCCCTTCATATTTCAAATTCTTTGATCTAAGTGGATTACATAATCAATAAATTATGAAACTCATTTTTCTTCTGAAAGCTCAAATTTGTATCTTTTGCAGCATTTTGAACGCCAGTACAAACAGGCAGTTAATTGAGGTGAACATTTTCCCTTATGACAAAATCAGCAGAATACACTATTTTTCAAGAAAGGTATCCTTTATTCCATATATAACTAATTGGGACAAAATCAACACAAAAGAACCACAAAAATTGTCCAGTACTGAAAAGAAGACAAAAGATGAACTCCTTTGGTGCTTGCCCATTGAAAAGGAAATCATCTTCACAAATCACACCAGTAATTTCAGTGGCTAGAACAGGGAAAACTAGATACAGGAAATCATATTGAATCCAAAAAATTCATGTTTTTTTTTTCTCAAAAAAAATTCCTGCTTAAATTAAAACTTTGGATTTCAATATATCCAGATTCCTGCCCACTTGCCAGATTCAATAACCAAAGATCACTGACCTGAGGCCGCCAACATCCACCATAATGCTCAAGTGCAGAACCAGTTCTACACAAGGGTACGGTAAACTTTCCTGCGCTAGATAGCAAACAGTTTTAGGAAAGTGAATAAACACCGCTCAACTTCCGTTTCTATGCTTTTATCAAATAAAAGAATATTACCTCCATATAGCTCTCTAAATATCTTAATTCCAATTCTTGAAAGTCTAGGAAACAGCATGTCGCGGCTCAACAAATCCTATCGAATTTTTTCAAGGACAAAACAAAACTCAAAACACATGCATATATGATTCTGCACTCGAACATAAGTATCTCATAAAATTAAAAGAAAAAAAGAGCAAGTGAAGGAAAATAAAAATAGAATAAGAGAAAACAAGGTAAAAAGCAAGTAGAAAAATGAACCTGTGTAAGATGTGAAGTAAGATTAAACGTCGGCCGTCAAGGAGGCCTCAGAAAGTCGCCGACGGAAGCCAATGTCACTGTTTGTACTTTGTCGCCAGGAGGTTTGTAGAAACATATCGAAGAAAAGAACATTAAAATTTTTAAAGTTGTGGAACTACGTCGTACCATGTACACAGTTAGTTTCTCATTAAAATACACGCAACTTATATATCACCGTTAAAAGCGTATAATTTTTAAAATAAACACGCAACTTATATATCACCGTTAGAAGCGTATAATTTTTAAAATAAACACGCAACCTATATATCTTTTGATATATTTATGAGTATATATAAATAGATTTGTGTGGATATTACTTCTTATATGTACGTATAGTAATCATATAATTAGTAAGAAGATCATAAAAGTGTTTTTTTATATAAATTTAAAATAAACTTAATAATATTTGAAGAACGTTTTAATTCGAGTTCACTTATTAATCTTTTGCACTTTTGTAATGTTGAGTAAAAGTATAATAATTTCCAAGTTTGATTCATTTAATAATTATAATGACCTTCTTATAAATATAATTTATTTTCTTAACTAAATATTTTTAAAATTGTATATATAACTATATTAAAAATCTTAAGAAATAAATATAATTGAGATTAATTTAAAACTTATATCATTATATCTTATGTTAGTAATATAGTTATAAAAAGCTTGGAATTTATTGATCAGATAGAAATATTTAACGGTGGATAAAAGTTTAAAAAATTTAAATTTAAATAAAGAAACAAGCTTCCTTGATTAAATATATTATTAAAATCAAGAATCCATCAATTGAAATTCATGATTTGAGTGAAATAAATTATTTATTATGAAAAATAGGTAAATGATATATAATATACAGAAATTTTGAAATAATGAAATTTTAGTAACAATTAATCATCTTTAATATATATAAATTAATTTTTTAAGTTTGTAAATAAATACTTATTATTGTAAAATTAATATTAGTTTCAATATATTTTAAAATTAAAATTATATTTACTAGAAAGTGTAACTCTTATATAAGTAAATAAGAAGTGGAAGCTCTTTTAATCTATTTGATTATTTAGCAATTTCTAGCTGGTAATGGAGGCGAGGAACTTTCTTTTCATACCACCATAAATTTATTTTCCTTTTTTTATCTTTTTTTTCTTCAAGTTTTGTCATGAACTATATTTAGTTGCAGAAAAAAGTGAAAAACAATATGGAAATTTTGTTATTAATAAGAAAGTTTAGAGACTTCGTATGAGGAATTCTATCCGATTATGATTAATAGATTCAATAAAATAAAAAGCAAATCACTGTGTAATCAAATTAACCGTTTTAAAATTAGAAATCAATAACTCAATCATCTATACGTTCAATTCTAGCATTCCAATTTGCTAATTAATCGACTTATCACTTTGAATTAAAATTAATAACTCAATAGTAAGTATTGAATCCAACAAATATAATCCTACTCTAATCACAAATTAATTATATATAGCGACGATCATAGTCGAATCTACAGGAATTAGTAAAGGAGATCTCTTTTGCTAAGTTAATAAAACAAAATAAAGAAAAGGTAAGACATAAATTGGAATTGATTAAAAGCCAAGGCAGAAAAACTAATTAATAATACAATTTAGTGAAATCAAATAACAATAAACATTTAACCCAATTTACCAAAAAAAAACATTTAACCCAAGGTAGCTCAATTTTTTGAATTGTTGATTGATGTAAAGACAAACCCTTATACTCCTTAAAAATTTGGTTATAGTTATTAATAGGTTATAATAACTTATCTCTCCTTACTTTCTCGTTAACCAAAACAAGCTTTTACATAATTATCTTATCAAGCAATAACCTTAATCAAGTTTTTAGGATTTATTCTATTGATAGTTTTAAAAACCTGAGAGATTACCAAGTCTAGCCAATAAATATATAACTTCAGCTTATTTATACTAGATTATATATCTACATAGCACAAGTAGAATATCCTATATTATTTCACCATTAAGCATTAGAACATTCAAATAATTACAAATTAAGTCATTCTAATGGCAATATATTATTTTGATAATGAACAACAAACCTTTTTGTATCAATCAAATAAAACAATAGTTTTAATAATCTTAGAAGATATATAAATACTAAAGAACAAAAGAGTAAATAAGAACAATTAGATCTCATAATTCTTAAAAAATCAAACTTGATTTTTGGCTAGAGAAAGTTTAGTTACACATGATTCTTAAAGACGACATAAAAGAAAAATAAAGAACTCTCCTAAGAAGACAAAAAAAAAAAAACAAGATGAGAAAGAGAAAGAGATATAAGGCTACCTCCTGCCTATAAATCCTCCCAAAATCCCCCTTAATAATCTTCATAAAAAGGAATAAAAGTTAAAATTAAGACTAAATTTAAACTGCCCTATTTCTATTAGGATTATCCTACCAAAGTAGCTCATTCCCAAATAAGACTCCTAAATAGAGCAAAACAGGAGCATAAATAACCATAACTCATTGACTTTATAATGATCCTATCCATTTAATCACGTGAAATTCTTGATCAATTATATTGATTAAGGCGTTGGCACATCTTATACACAGACATCTTCTAGAAACTTCTATCATGCAGGCCTTTATTTTTTTTCCAAAATTTGTGATCTTTTTTTTCCTTCTTTACTAAATTTCCATTTTTAGGCACATCTTGATCCAAATCTCCAATCTACTTTATAAAATACAATATATAATTCATAATTATAAGCATTTTATCAACCAAAATGTAGGAAATTAATATGAAGTATGTGTATTTTATGAATCTATCAAATTCTCCCCACACTTAGATAATTCTTACCCTCATGTATTTAATAGTTCATACTCATCAACATGTCTCCATATCCTTATCTTTCGCCTCTCAATTCATCCCTTTATAACTCAAGCTACCTGTCTCACTAATCTAAACCAAAACACAACATAAAATAAGTAATTCATAGTATAAGTTCTCATAAACTACACAAATAAGCAATCATCTCAACTATCTTTTTCAAATTAAATGTAACAAGAATCAATACCCTCTTATTTGTTTCAATCTATGCACTTAAATTGCTTAAGTTATCAATGATCTCTCATGTCAACATTGAGAAACTCTTACCAAAAGAAATTTTAGGTTTATCAAATTCAAGGAAATAAACAAACCTATAGACATGAATTTGAACTTAAAAATGGTCCATAATTCTCCTAATTCAAGTTACTTAACTATAATAATGATTTTTCTTTTCTCTTCCTCTTTATTTTTCTTTTATTTTCTATTTTTTAATTAAGGAGGAAATTTATTATCTGTCCTTCTTACACACACACACACACACAAACACACACCCATAAAGGAACTAAGAATATGTGACTTGAATTACTTCACTACAATTTCTATAATGATATTTTGAATCTTATACAAACAAGCTCATAAAATTCTTCAAAGAAGGGTTCAAAGTTACGGGAGAAATCAACATAAATGGTAAATGTGGCATGTATTATGATTCATATGTAAAAAAAAGAAGTTGAAGGCTTAAATTGGTTAATTTGGGGAAATATAACCTAGGTGACTTTTTAAGAATTCAAAATGGTTAACGTAATATGCCCTTATCATTTTATTACATCTAGTCTAACAATATGGTCCAACATATATAACAAAGCAAGTTTTAGAAATATTAAATTATGTGACAATCACACAATTTAGAAAATGGAGTACAAAATGATGAATGCTTATAAGCTCAAAACCTCACAATGTCAATTAATATCTTTTAGATCCTTTTGTCCTTTTCATCCAAATCAGTCATCAAAAACAATTACTCAATAAATTGTAGGTGAGAACTCAGGCATTAATACTAATCTTTCTATTGCACTTCAATCTAAATCAATAATTCATGGCAACTTAAATCACTTAAAGATATATTTTAAAATAATTGAGACTTCTAAAGAGAAGTTGATAAACAAGAAATAAAGCAAGCTTGATAAAAATTTAGTTTTACAAAAATTTAGCCAAAATTGTAAAAGCATATATAAAATAAGAGTAAAAACATCAAATAAAGCTAAATAGTAAACTATCATCCCCCATACTTATTTCACACATTATCCTAAATGTATCAAAACTAATACTCATAAACTTGAATAAAAATTAAAATACTAGAGTAAGTGTAACTTCCCTTGAAAGAATTAATTATGGTCAATACACCCTTTACATGCTCAATGGTGATGGTAGAGTGAATTGCATGAAAGTGGAGAAGGTCATCAAGTTTTTTTCTATATGAGTGATGCTTTTATCTAAACTGCCTATAGGTTCATGATTTGAATTGCTAGGGGCAACAAAAGGAGATGAAATTGTGTTATTTTGTAGATCCAAAATTTTCTTTAAATTATCATTATACATCCTTTCTGATTGGGTCACAACTAGTTAAGGAATAATGGACCATTTATAGATACTTGAGTATCTTTTTTGTTGTTTCTTTCTTGCAATTGAAGGTGCCTATTCAATCATGACCTTAAGGGAGGTAAGATGTGCTTGCCTTTACCTAAATGCATTCTAATAAGCGATTTGATGCTTATTTGTGTTGAAAATTCAATTAGAGTTGATGGAAGAACATATGCTTAAGCTTTAGCTTAAACCTTTTATTGCATTCAGAGGAGATAAGCTTTCTAGTTTTTTAGAGGAGTTTTGGTCATTATTTGTTCGAGAGAAGAGAGAATAGAGAAGTTGAAAGATAAGAGGAGTGATGTTGAAAAGTGAAGGGGTGATTAATAGGTCATGAACAACATTGCCAGTGGTGAGATGGCAGCATTGATGAGTGCAGTGATAAGCAAGAGATAAGGAAGACCTAGTTGTGCTTGATAGAAGGTGGCGACATTTAGAAGAGATAAATAAATTATGATAGAAAGAAAGCAAAAGAAGTATGTGTTTTATTTATTTATTTATTATTTTATTCAATAAAATTTTCTATTTATGTGCTCTCGAGATAGAAGATTTCTTATTGTAAAACGTGGGCATACCTTAGTTAAGACAGGTCAAGTTTAGTAATGTAAAAATAAAACATGGGCACACATTATCCAAGAATTTCTTTTGAATGCTTTACCTTTTTTTTTGTATACTATATTAATGATGCTCTTTACTCCTAAAAAGAATGTAAGCTATGAAAAACACAAAAAATTATAACCTAAATAAAATAAATGTGCTAAAAAATTAAATTGCTTCCTAATTAATGCCTTCATCTAACGTCTTTGTGTAAATATTATGGTTCTTCATGTCTTATAGTTTGCGCATTTTAAAATGATATCTTCAATATTATACACCTGAAAAGCTTTATAAAAAGCTTTGAGATAATGTCCATTCACCTTAAAAGATTTACTGGTGTTTGGACTATGCATTCCAATTACAATTTAAGGAAATATATTAGTAATAATGAAAGGTCTCACCCATGTAGAGCATAATTTACTAGGAAACAATTTCAAACAAGAATGATAAAGTAGAAAATTATGACTAACTGAAAGTGTTTTTTTTAATTTTTTGATTATAAAAAGCTCTTGTATTTTCCTTGTAAATTTTAGAACTCTCATAGGCATCATTATGAACTTCATCCAACTCTTGTAATTATATTTTCATTGCTCACTAGCCTTATCTAGTCTTATATCGTATTGCTTGACAGCCCAAGCCTACGTTCCAATTCAAACAGAAGTTAACACAGTTGGTTGAAAACTAAATGGTAAGGATATATACCGATGAGAGTTATGTAAGTTGTGCAATAGCTCCACAATATATCATTAAGACGCTTGGTCCAATGTTTTTTTATTCGAGCTGTTAGTCTTTTCAAGTATGGATTTGATCTCTTTGTTATACACCTCAGCTTGTCCACTAGTTTGTAGATGGTACATAGGAGAAATGCAATAAGTGGCATTATATCACTTTATTAAAGCCTCCACCACTTTGTTGTAGAAATGCATTTCATGATCACTGATTATAGCTCTAGGTGTTCTAAATAGCATTAAAATTTTAGTCTTAAGGAAATCTATAACTACTTTAGAATCATTAGTTCATGTAGTTTTGATTCCAGTTCCACTTACTTTGAAATATAATCCATAGCAAGAAGTATATAAATATTACTACAAGAAGGGGGACTATATAAATAATATTCTTTATATTAAATATTTCATAAACGAGAATGGGGTTAAATGGCAATTGATATTTACATCCTAGGCTTTAATTTTTCTGACATGTTTACAAGCTTTACAAAATATGTGTGAAACTCGAAACAAAGTAGGCCAAAATAATCTACACTCTAACACCTTGCAAGCTATTCTTTTAGGACCAAAGTGTCTCCCAAATAATTACAAAAATTTAAAATTGAGAGAATTTCATATTGAGATAGACACCATCAATGATTTAGTTAGAACAAAATCTTTACAACTAAGGATCATCCTAAACATAGTATTTAGCATCTGTTTTTTCTCTCCTTTTTAGCTCTCGATATATCACCTGGTAATGTTTTAGTAACCAAATGCTTGAATACATAATCATAATAGGGTATAGTTTCCTAATGAAAAAGATATGTTCGTCTAGAAAATCGTCATTCAATGATGATAGTGTTTTACATGTGACCAATTCATTAAGATGTTCGACTATTAAACTTTTTACACTTTTCTTATCACATATTGTCAAATTAAGCTCTTGTAATAAGAGTATCCATCGAATGAGTCTTGGCTTTGCTCTCTTTGCAGAGAGTAGGTTTTTAAGATCTGCATGATCAGAATAAACAATTACTTTAATGGTAAGCAAATATGGAAGAAACTTTTCCAAAGCAAAAATAATTGCTAAAAGTTCTTTCTATGTAATGATGTAGTTGCTTTGAACACCATTAGATGTTCTTGAAGCATAATATATAACAAGAGAAACATTTCTAACTTTTTGCCTAAGAGCATCACTAACAATGTAGTAATTCGCATCACATATAATCTCGAAAGGAAGATTCCAATTTGGTAGCTGAATTTTGAGTGTGAAAGTTAGCGAGTCTTTTATTTTGTTAAACATTGCTTTACATGCATCATTAAACTTAAATGCCACTTATTTTTACAAAAATTTATATAGGAGTTGAGTAATCTTGGAAAATTCTTTGATAAAGCATTGATGGAATCCCTTATGACCAAGAAAAGAGTGAACTTCTCATACACTTATAGGTAAAGTAAGGATTTCATCACATCTATCTTTCATTTAGCTACTTCTATTCCCCTAGAGGACATAGTACAACCTAATATAATGCCTAGATCAACCATGTGACATTTTTCATAATTAAGAACTGTTATTCCTTCATGGCACCTTGGGGGTGTGAATTAGGTGAAATCAAGATTTTGACTTATGTTTAATAATTTTAAGAAAAGTATCACAAATCATCACTATAGCAAAAATAAAGACAAATAAATTAAATTATAAAACAAAGAGTAAGGGAAGAGAAATGCAAACCAATTTATAGTGGTTTGATCGCGGCTCTGTCGTTCGATCCTAAAATCGACCTTGGAAACCGGTCAAATAAAATTCCAAGATTGCAGTATTAGCTGAACCTCGGGTCGTCTCTCTTAATCGGAACCTAGTGAAATGGACCTAAGCTAGCCTAT
>JAOTBA010000204.1:13192761-13209544 GCA_025629845.1 Erythroxylum squamatum
TCCGAAATTTCTGGAAGATAGTGTTTTGTAGAAATAGTGGGCCCCAAACAGACTATAGAAATTCTACTGATTGTAATATATTCACTGAAATGTTTATAAATAAAATTGATTGAGTGTATTGTTGTGACTAAAAATGTTTACAAATGAAAGTGGACTCAACTTGGTTTTTGGCTTCTGAGCTTTTAAGTGTTGGAAAAAAAAAGAAAAAAAAAAGAAAAAAGAAATTATACTGAGTTTACTGAGTGATGTAGCACGCTACCCTCGCGGGGCACGGATTCAGATGTCACCATCGATGTCGGGTTCGGGTCACGCGAGAGTGGGGTGTTACACTTCCGCTACCTAGAGAGGTATAGCAGCTACTTAGCGTATTGTACGACAAGGGTTACGATGGCACCTGGGCACTGGGAGCAAAATCCTTTTCTGGCTAGACAACTAGTTGCCAGACTGGGGTTCGCTAGGCTCTATAATGATTTCCCCAGTTCCAGCCCATGAGCACTCCCACACCGTATCAGACTATACCACCGATGAGGGCAACTGGAAGTGGAACCTTTTCCAGCAGTACCTCCCCTCCGCAGTCTGCTTGGAGCTCGTCCAATTCCAATCTACCCTGGCTTCCTTCGAGGAGGACATCCCCATTTGGGGGCCTACTAGTCATGGGCGTTTCACGATAGCGTCCGCATATGATCTTATCGTAGGCAATTCGTCGACTGTGGCGACCCGACAATAGGATTTAATCTGGAAACTAGCTGGACCCCAACGAATTCGGGCTTTCCTTTGGTTACTTTTTAAGCAAAAGCTTTTGACCAATCATCAGTGTGTAGCTCGCCACCTCACCCTGGACAACACATGTCCTTTTTGTGGTCATGATGAGACCATCTTACATGCTTTTTGGGATTGCTCACAGGTTAAACGCTTCTGGGGTTTCTTTTACCCCGAAGTGATTACCGCCGACTTCTTCCAGCACAATGTGGAGACCTGAGTGACTGCCAACCTTTAGACCCATACCCAGGTCCACTAGTCCCCGTGGTCTACTACTTTCGGAGTTGCCTGCTGGTTCCTGTAGAAATGGCAAAATTGCAGCATTTTTTAAGAGGATTTCCTGTGGCCTGACGACGGTCACCGAGCAGTTACGGAATACGTTAGCTGGATCCAGTAGGCGAGAACTGTGGAATGGAGGGTGTTTGGAGACACCGAGGTAGGTGTGGGGCACCCTGTTGGATGGACCAAACCACCCAAAGGCTGGGTCAAGCTTAATACTGATGGAGCTGTTAAGTATGGTTACCAAGTTGTTATGGCAGGTGGTTTGATCAGGGACTACCAGGGACAATGGTGTGGTGGATTTATTCACCGGATTGGGCGGGGTCTGCCCATTGAGGTAGAATTCTGGGGAGTTCAATCGGGCCTCTAACTGGCATGGGACCTCGGGTTTCGACGGATCATCCTGAAAGTCGTTCTTTTTATGGACCTACCCAAATCATTCTGAATTGCTTATGTGTTTATGAATGGATAACAATTTGATGCATATGTGACTTATGTGTTTATAATATGTATTGACAAGTTGAGAATTTAGGAAATATGTGTTTTAGGGATTTGATGCAAAATTTTTATTACATTGAGCATTTTCAATAGTTTTGCTTATTCTCCGTTATAAACTTGTTACCCACGAGCTTTTAAGTTCACCCCCATTCCTTCTCATCTCTAGGTGATGAGCAAGAGATCGAGTGAAAGAGAGTTAAGGCATCACTCTCATTATGCATATTTTTGTATTTTAAGCTAGATTTTGCAAGCACAAGGCTTTAGTCGCATTTCAAGTATCATTTGTTCAAGTATCTTTTGTATTTTGGGATTTTGCGAAATGATATATTGTGGCTCGAAATACCCCATTAAAGCTTTGCAAAAACTTTTTCCTTTTGAGGTTATTGAAATATGAATTGTGTATGGATGAGGTTAAGTTGAAATTAGGCATACTTGAGGAATTATTAATTTGAGATAAATTTTGGATACGAATTGTTGTTATATGTAAGTGAGATGTGTTATGGAAAAAGAAAGATAGAAAATTGTGAAGAATGAGAATTAGATGTAAGTAATGAATTAAATGAGTAGAGATTAGAGAGTATGATGAAATAATATTGGTAATTGAATTGTTATGAAATGATGTTACAATAGAGGGAGTGATTTGGGACAACTTAGAGTGGAAGTAAGGTTAGGATGGACGGAGAAACCTTTGGGAAGGCTCTTGAGTGAATTTTGTCTCACCTATGTCCGTTGGACGGACTTTAGGTTTGCTGAACGAACCTTCTCAGGTCTGGAAAGACCCTGAAGTGAAGGTTTCATCGCGGCGAATCTTTCTCGAGGGGTATTTTATTTGATTTTGGCAATTTCACCTCAGCAAAGTCAGACATTGGCTGTGGCGAACTTTACCCAAAGAGTCCTTAGAAAGATTGCCATGGTTTTGCCGCGATGAACTTTACCCGAAGGGTCCTTGGAAAGATTGCCATGGTTTTACTGCGACGAACATATACTTTGCCGCGATAAACCCGCTATTATTTTCGGAGAATTTTTCCCTCCAAATCTAATGTTTGTAACCACGTTCACATTTATGATGTTCGAGTTGAGCTCCGAAAACGTGGCCCAACAAAGTGAATGATGGCGTGTGCAACAACACATAGAGTTAATATGACTCCAAGTACACGTGAGCCATTAATTAAAAAAATTCGAGCCACATCAACATATTTATTAACCGGAATAAGGCCACGTGATTTCTCTCAAAGTATATACTTTTTTTTTCCAGAATAAAGAGTACATGCTTGTTACTACTACGTAGAAGTAGAATTAAATTCCAATACTGAAATTATCCATCACTTCGCACGTCATTGGTTGTGTATAACGCAATTAAGAAACTTACCTTTTCCCTTGCTTCTTAAATAGACATTACAAAAATTATATAATTACCAAATTATGTAGAGAAAAATACTTCTTAATTATAGGATCTGAAGGACTAAAACTTGAGATTTTGTATAAAGTAGAATTTACAAATTACTTGAGTTGTATAATTGACCAATTATTCAAAATTTGACCTACTGTACATTAAAAATAATAACCATGGATTTTCACTTCATATAAAAAGACATATAAAGGCACGCGAAAGCGTCTTGATCATATAACCGAATAAAAAATTTAGAGTAATGTTAGGAGTACGAATAGCTTGACTATAGTATTACATTCGAGGAGGGTTTTGCTAGCTTTAATTCGAGCTATATAGTAAGAATTTCATTTATTACTAAACAACTTTCGTCAATACTTAATGCTTGGTTGAAATTAGTATTATCCAATTTAGGATTTTATTAGCTAAGGAAAGAGAAGAGCATAGCCTAGATTGCAAATATAATCTTGTCATGTTCATAATTTCCGAATCACTGCCCACATTACGGGGGATAAACCTTCAAGATAACCTAACACTAAAAGCATATAGCTGCAAATCAACTTATGCTTAGCAAAGGACAAAATTTAAGCAGAGTTGGAGGAAGTGCTGTTGGTTAATTGAGATTCCCGGTTGTCTTTATTCCAAAAATATATTTGTTACATGTTTGAAGAATTAATGAAGAATGGGATGAACTAATGTGAGGTTTTGCTAAAGTAAAATCAATGAACCTGAAAGGACTGTTTCGGACAGTAATGCAATGTGATATTTTGGAGCAAGCTTGATTTCCAAACCAAAATCCAAACTAAAGAATAGAGTAGAGATCTCTTGAGCTTAATTTAGTAATATGGGCCCTAGGGATAACTAAATTTGGGCTGCCAATGTTAGCTTGATTGAAAATCCCATGCTACAGCTTTTCGGCCCCACCAGCGACAAACTGAAGCCGCACGTGGAATCTTGGCGGGTAAACCGCAGTACAAGACGCGGAACCAGCAACGCCCCACCACCGCGAAAGGCCGGACCACCACCACAAGCTGTCACCTTCCGTTTCTTTTCAAAACTTTGCTATTCTTTCCCTTTCTAAGTCCTTGTTTTATCCTCCTTTTTCTCTCTCACACTCATCAAATCCGTTACGCTACAACAATCTCTCCTAAAAGAACCTTCAAATGAACGCCCAGCGTCTCCACCATAAACCGCCGCAAACCACTGAACTCCTCTTCTTTCGAAAATACCCCGTCCAAACTCACCACTTTCATCGCCACTACAAACGGCGTCGTGTCAAACCTTCCACCAGAAACCTGGCGCTTCGCTGTAACTTGCTTGACCCCTTCCAGAACTTTCTCTCGCAATTCTCCTCCCCAGCGGCTCTCGACTTTCTCGCTCCCGCCCTAGGGCTCGCCTTCGGCTTATCTCTGTATCTCTCGCAGTCCAAGTACGATAACCGGTCCGGGAGATTGTTCGACGTCGGCGAGTGGATTCTGGTCACCAGTCCCACTCCGTTTAACCGTTTCGTGTTGCTGCGATGTCCTTCTATATCCTTCGATGGGAGCGGGTTTTTGGAGGACGTGAACGAGAAGTTGGTTGAAGAGGAGAGGCACTTTGTGAGGCTAAACAGTGGGAGGATTCAGGTGAAGAGTGAAGAGAGTGGAAATGGCGGATTGGCGGAGAAATTAAAGTATCAGAGAGTCTGTGTTAGTACACAGGATGGTGGTGTCATTTCGATTGATTGGCCGGCGAATTTGGAGTTGAAAGAGGAACGCGGATTGGATACTACTTTGCTGTTGGTTCCTGGAACAGCCAGAGGAAGTATGGATGAGAGTGTTAGATCGTTTGTGTGCGAAGCGCTCAAGCGCGGGTATTTTCCAGTCGTAATGAACCCTAGAGGATGTGCCGGTTCTCCGCTTACAAGTGCTCGGTGAGTGCATCTTATTCGTTCGATTTAGATGATTTAACTGCTTTATTGCGTATTGGGGCAGTCAGTAGTTTGGTAATTTCTTGTTTTCATCTCAGAGCTTGTCTTGCCATTTGATTTAGAGCCTGGCGTTTTCACTGGAAATTATGTGAACATACTTTGAGGAAAGCTAATTAAGGTGCAGTAGGAATACATGTGTTAGGATATCTTTGTGATTTCTCTGTTTGCTTTTTGTAATCTGTAGATTGAAACCTTGAGAATGTTTAATGCATAACTGCATTATTAACGCAATATAACTGCATTGCCAAACACGTTCTAGTAGAATCCTGTCAATATAAGAGATGTGACTGAGAAAACTATGGATTTGCAGTGTTGTTTGAAGAGTAAATTATAGGTTTCATTTGCAGTTCTGTTAGCAGTAGAAGTTGATAGTAGGGGCTTCTTAACTACTTCATTGATGTAGGTTATTTACAGCTGCTGACAGCGACGATGTCTGCACAGCGTTACAATTCATTAGTGAGACTAGGCCATGGACTACGCTGATGGGTATTGGCTGGGGATATGGTGCAAACATGTTAACCAAGTATCTAGCAGAGGTTGGAGATAGAACACCTCTCACTGCTGCTACATGTATCAATAATCCTTTTGACTTAGAAGAGATAACAAGATGCTCTCCTTATCACATTGCTTTGGATCAGATGCTGACCGGTGGTCTGACTGATATCCTGCAATCTAACAAGGTTGCTGAAACATCAGAACTGTCTATCTTCTTCCATGTCTATGCTTTATGTCTCTGATAGCTAGAATAGTCGTTTCAGCACTTGGGTAAATTTCAATATTTCATCATGGTTATCCCTCAATTTAGTCCCATCCTTCTAGCAGGCAATTATTTGTTTATGAGAGTAGACTTATACTGGAGGTAATTTTTAGGAATTATTTCAAGGAAAAGCAAAAGGCTTTGATGTGGAAAAAGCGATATCTGCCAAATCTGTTCGTGATTTTGAGAAAGCTATATCAATGGTATCATATGGTTTTGAGGAAATACAAGACTTCTATTCAGCATTCAGCACTAGGGGTGTGATTGGGAATGTTAAGATTCCTGTTCTCTTTATTCAGGTGCATGCTTTATTCTTTTGATTCTAAATTCTTTGAAGGTTTTGCATTATGAATCTGCTTGAATGTTTGTAGTTAAATAACTAACCATTTGTTCTGAAAAATATCAGAATGATGATGGGACTGTGCCTCCATTTTCGATTCCACGCAGTCAAATTGCTGAAAATCCATTTACAAGTCTCCTGTTTTCTTGTGCACAATCTAGTGTTAATGCCAGTGATAGAGTTGCTGAATCTTGGTGCCAAAATTTTACAATTGAGGTGAGCAGAACCTTTTGTTTGGTCAATCCATTTCTGATTTATCAACTTCATGTAGGTGCTTCTTTTCTTTCCAATGGCTTTTTGATAAATGCCTGCAAGTGTTCAGCATGCATCAATAACTTACAAGTTCTCTTTCTTTACCTATAACTGTCACTTTATAAAGTCATTATTATTAATCTCTTAATTCTCCATCACTTCCATATTATTCCATAGTTCTTCTATGTTCCAATCTGAAACTTCATTTCTACCATCATGATTTTTGTTGTGTTTATGGTCAACTTTTTTCTTTTGGTGAAGAAGTTGGCATAATCCAACCATTCATGCCTGTTAAATGCAGTGGCTCACAGCTGTTGAACTTGGGCTTTTGAAGGGTCGTCATCCTCTTCTAAATGATGTAGATGTTACCATCAACCCCTCAAAAGGCTTGGCTCTTGTAGAAGGCAGATCATCCAATCAAGGTGGTGCTAACAAGCTCTTGGATCTTACCCCAACAGGTGCCAATGGCAATGGTTATGCCATGTATCCTACAAAGGAGATGTCTAGTAATAGTGACACTGCTGATAGGCTCCACTCAAGGTCCAAACAAGATGTACAGGGAAATGTGGAAATCAGAAGAGAAATGGAAGAGATTGATGATGACTTGACCAAAGATGAGGGTGCTGGCCCTATGGATTCTGAAAGAGGAGAAGTGTTGCAAACAACACAGGTTGTTATGAATATGCTAGATATAAGTATGCCTGGTTGTTTGACAGAAGAAGAAAAGAGGAAGGTAATGTCAAAATTGCAAATGCTAATCAATTATGGTGTTACAAAGTATTGAATGTCGGTTCTCTTGGTTCATGGAACCCTTTACCCAAATTATCCATATTCATGTATACTGATTTCGAATAACCTGAACTTTATATAGTTATAAAAACTGACTCTTTTATCTTTGGTCATCTATATTCGGTGTAAACACAGAGCATGTTAGAACCTGTGTTTAGAATGATAGAGTTTTACTATATTATGGAAATATAACTATGGTGTGTATATCACTACCGTAGAGAAATATAGCTATCTCTCCCTAACCAGAGCAAGATTGCTCCTAACCAGAGCTGAATAAGCTCCTCAGAAGGTGTTAATCCTTCTGTCACTCTTCTTCTTACAATTTTCAGCCTACCTCACTCTCTCTTCTGCCCTCCTTTTATCCCCATCTGCCCCCTAGTACATTCGGTTATTCTAACTACTTAGCCACCTCAGCTGATAACCAATTTCCCTCCTAGCCCCTGTCCTTCCTTCTAGAACAATTCTCTCCCTCACCCCCGTAGATCCTAACAGCATGTCATTATTAATGCTTCTAGGATTGGTTGCAGTATAGAAATGCGACTTTTTCCACATGTCATGTTTTGTATTACATACTGGATGGAATTTATTTATGTTTGCTGTGCTGTACACAACGGGGTATACTTGGCTTTGGCCTTATTGCTTGTATTAGTTCATTCAGGTGCGATTTTAGGGATAATTGGTTTTTATTCCCTTTATTCCTGTTAAATGTTCCTGGTTAAGATTTGGTTAGTGCAAGATCATGACTGCTTTTCTATGCTAGAAGGGAGAAAAGAATGAGTGATTTTGTTAGAGGGAGGTTGAAACTTGATTTCGTTATAATATTTGTAGGTGATTAATTTTTCATGGGGACTATATATGCACTCTAATACTATTTAATGAAATAGTCACTGCTTAGAAATCCTCTTATTAATCATGGTTATGAGGGTGTTTTTTGGGCGTAAGATCTTTTAAGGAAAGTATCTACTTGTTTGCAGGTCTTGATTGCTGTGGGTCAAGGAGAGACACTTATGAAAGCATTGCAAGATGCTGTGCCAGAAGATGTTCGTGAAAAACTTACAACTGCTGTTTCTGGAATTCTGCAAGCTCAACAAAGAAACTTAAAACTTGAGAAACTTCTGGGATTTGGTAAGATTCGTAATGCATCATCAGGACTTAAGTCAAAGATCCAGGAAGAGGTTGGAGAAGTAAATGTTGAAGGTGCATCTAAAGATCCTCATTCTTCAGATATAGCAAAAAGGGCTGATGAGTTACCGAATGGTTCTGATGACAGTCAATCCAGGTTGGAGAAGTCTTCTGATGGACTGGCACCAGAGCTTCATCCTTCAGAAAGCAAGCAAAAACCTCTAGATTCAGGTCCTTCTTATCAGTCAACTGGCAGTCAGCAAGTTGACGCTTCTGGTTCTGCCAGGAAGATTGCAAATGAGTTAGGTAACATTTCTGGAACTGATGATTACTCTAAAGAGAAAACTGCTTCATATCCTGACTGCGCTGATAGGGAATTGGAAACTAGTGGCAAGCTTAACTTTACTAGCAGCACTGGGAAGGCCAATGTAACTGAGGAAGCAATTGTTGACGAGAAAGTGGACCAGGATAGTAGGAAACCTGAAATTGAAATAAAGAAAGATTGCAACACTGTGAGAAATGAAGAGAAAACTCTAGTTTCTTCAACTGATCAGAATAAGATAGTACCAGGCAATATGACTGAGGATGCCCCCTCACCTATGAAATCATCTTCTGAATCCCAATCAATGGAAAAGGAAGGCATTGATAATCATCAGAAGGAAAGTAGAACCTCTCAACCTGTTCTTGATCAGAATAAGAATGTATCTGATTCTAACACCCCAACTTTCAATGTTGCTCAAGCATTGGATGCCCTGGCAGGGGTGGATGATTCTACCCAGGTGGCTGTCAACAGTGTTTTTGGTGTGATAGAGAATATGATTTCTCAGTTGGAAGAAGAAAAAGATGATGAGACCGATAACAAAGATGAAAGCAAGGTTGAGGATAAAACAGTTGATTTGCCACTCAAGAAACGGGACACTATTGTCTTGCCTCCAGCAACAGCGAAACAAGATGGTAAAAATGACTTACAGATAAATTCTAATGCATTGCAGGATCCCCCTGTCTGTGAGCAGGATGAGAATAATAGCAACTCAAGTAGGGCAGCTTGTACAGGCTGGCTAGAAGAAGAACCTGCCGCAGATTCTAGTTTGTTGAGTGCAGATGGTACTGATGGGTCATTGGGAATTGCTGCTAATAACCATAATAGAGGGGGAAAGGAGCATGACCAATTACTTGGAAACAACTTTTTGGCTGACTATAATGATCGACATGTAAGCAAGATTCCATTCTGTGTAAATGCATTCCCATATGGTGATTATATACATAATGGATACTTAGGCCGATCTCTGCTTTCTAAGATTACAAAGACTAAACCATTGGATTTAGATGCAACAACTGCTTTATTACTTGACTATTTCCCAGAAGAAGGTCAATGGAAGCTCTTGGAGCAACCAGGAAGCTTTGAAGGATCTAAGGGAGATGCTACAAATCATAATCGGGTTGGTGAGAAAGTTTATGGTCATTCTTCTGCAAAACTGAATGATTCAGACAACATTATTGAACCTCCATTTGTGATATTAGATACTGAAAAACATGGAACTGTAGGAGAATATAATACAGAGGAGACTTTTGATCAAGCTCTGCAATATGATGACGATAGACTGGAAGAGCTGATGCAAACAGTGAAAAGTGTTATTTTGGATGCTTTGAAGGTCGAAGCAGGTCGTAAGCTAAGTACAGCTACCATGAAAGAAATGAAACCCAATCTTGATAAAGATCTGGAGGAAGTAGCAAATGCTGTGTCATGGGCTATAATACATGATAAAGATCACACTTGGCATTTGGATGGTAAAAATTTTAGCTCAAATTGCACCTCAGAAAAAATTGGTACTCTCAATGGGGAGCACATATTGAGGGCCATTTCCTCTGCTGTTTTGGGCACAAGTTATCTGAGAAGATTCCTACCAGTTGGTGTTATTATAGGAACCAGCTTAGCTGCATTGCGAAAATTTTTCGTTGTAGCTACAGGGCATGATAATAGCATAAAGTCTGTTGGTTGTGAAAATTCTGGGGATGAAACTGACGAAAAATATAGTGCAAGGGATATTGATCAAAAACTTACCAAAAGAACTGATCCAGTAATCAGGTTGAATGCTGCAAGAATCAGAGATAGGAAAGAATCTGAGTTGAGGACTAAAAATAGTGATAGTGTTATGGTTGGTGCTGTTACGGCAGCCCTGGGAGCATCTGCTTTACTAATGCAACAACAGGTAACAAGCTATGTTTGTGTCTTTTGTTTATGATTATCATGGGGTTTTAAACCTAGGTCTGCAAGATTCTAGTTTTGTTAAAATCTATGATTAGAAACTAATGTTCCTAATTTGTTTCAAGCATTTACATGAACATGATTAGACAAATCTCTCTGCTGTTCTTAAAGTTTAAAATTCCTTTCAATGTCTGTTTTAATTTTTTTAGAACTAGGATGCTTTTTTTTTTCTCCTGTGGTTTATTAATGCTAGCTGATTATGCATCTCTTTTTACTTTTTCTGACAACTTTGGTCCTTATGGTCACACTTACAAACTCTGAAGGGTCAATACAATGAAAAGGAAATTGTGGACATTTCATCCAGGCCCTTCAAGCAGAATGCAAATACTCAGAAGGTGGCTGACAAGGTAGATGAGCCAATATCTGAAAAGAATCAAAATAACAATCTAGTCTCAAGCCTTGCTGAGAAAGCTATGTCTGTTGCTGGACCTGTGGTTCCTACCAAAGAAGATGGTGAACTCGATCAAGAAAGGTTAAAATCTGACTACACGTAATTCTCATTTAAACAGGCTTACCTTATAGTTGTGTGTAGAGAATCCCATAATAATAGATAGTCCCTTAATTAAGGGATTATCCTTACAGAGTATCCTTAGCTGTAATATCTAGCTATATTAGAATATTTCCAAATAAGGAGTCTTCCTAATTAGGAAGATTCCCATAACTATGTACCCTAGCTCTATATAAGAATAGCAGTATCTGTACACCTTTTTATCATCATTTGAATAAATATCAGAAGCTTTTACATTGTGTTCTCCTGAAGTTTCTGTATATTGTTGAAAACAACAGGCTGGTTGCGATGTTAGCTGACTTGGCACAAAGGGGTGGCATATTGAGGCTAGTTGGTAAAGTTGCATTGCTTTGGGGTGGTATGCGAGGTGCCATGAGTCTTACTGATAGGCTTATCTCGTTTCTGCGAATAGCTGAACGCCCCTTGTACCAGAGGTATTTAAAGCTACTTAGAATGCTACTTCTGATACCTTACTTTTTCCTTTTTCTTTATTCTAATTTTTTGTTTTTGCTATAATTTTACTATCCACAAGTCACTTTCGTCAATATTCTTCACGTAATGTTTGGTTCAGTAATCATTTGATGTAAAATCTGAGGCAAAAGGATCTGTCTTCAATAATTAACTTTATTGGATTTTGTCAAGATTAGGGTTTAGACTTTGATAGTTCTCAACTCTCTGATTTTCAATCGATTGCTACAGAAATAAGATTCAACGCCAGTAAGCCAAAAGTTTGTTATTTGGATTGAGAATTTATCTTTTTTCTGTTGAATGATGATGTTAGCGAGGAATTCCTTCCCCTTCCAATGTTGCATATGTATTACATATCCCTGATGGAATCATCTGGTTTAGTGAACAATTTGGGTCAATCATTTCGATTCGTGTTGGAGGGACTTGAAAGAACAGATTACAAATATTTCGTGATTCCATTCTATTAATAAGATTGCAAATAATTTTTATTGAGTTCTGATTCTTTACGATTCTTTTGCAAGGATTCTTGGATTTGTTGGAATGATGCTTGTTTTATGGTCGCCGGTCATTGTTCCATTGCTTCCAACACTTGTACAGAGCTGGACAACCGGTAGCCCATCCAGATTTGCTGAGCTCGTTAGCATTTTTGGTCTCTATACTGCTGTTTTGATACTTGTTGTGTTATGGGGCAAAAGAATACGTGGTTATGAAGATCCGCTTGCACAATACGGACTGGATTTGATATCACCGCCTAAGGTACACTAGGAATCTAACATTCTATGAAATATAAAATCTTGAACTGTATGGATTTGTTTGGGTTTGGAAGAGCTTGAGAGTCTGTTAATTAGCTCGGTAATATTATATAAAGCTGTCAATGGTAAAAGATGCGTGTATCCTGACTAGTTACCTATTCAGGCCAAGGATGCTATTTTTATAACAACTTTATGTCAACAGCACATGGACTTCATTCCTTGAGCTTGGATAATGAATGAAGTGACGCCACATTAGCTTAAGAATGTTAACAAATCTTTTGTTATCCCCATCACTACGAATAATTTTCTTAGTGAAACAACATACTGCATTTTCTATAGCACTTTATTCTGTAATTGCAGTGGCAATTAGTTGCTTCATCTTCGGCTGATGGAAGCTTAAATGAACCGTGTGTAAATTTATCCTACCTTCGAGAGAAAAGCGAATTGTTTTAAGCTTTTGCAGTCCTAATATAATGAACAGCTCATGATCACAGGGTTAAGCTTGTCTTCCGTTTTATCTCTTTTCTTTGTCTGTCCATTCTTTTCCTGAAAATTTAGCAGTGAATTAATCATCCAGATAAACGAAGCCTTTTTTTAATAGATTGTTGAGAGTGTTATCCATTCTTTAGCATAACTTGTACCTCGAATACCTTAGGTCCAAATTTTGTTTCATTGCCATAATCATAAGGGGATGTGTTGGAGATCGATGAATACTTTTATGACATCATTCAGTCAGCCAAATTATTTACAATTAAACCCATTGGCTGCAGATCCACAACTTCTTTAAGGGATTCATTGGAGGAACAATACTTGTGTTGTTGATACAGTCCGGAAATGCTGTGGTAGGCTGTGTCAGTTTCTCGTGGCCTTCAACACTCCTTTCACCTTCTTTAGGTGCCATGACAAGTCTCAAAGTGTTTGGTCGGTTAACACTCTTGGCTAGTAGAGGAATCATTACTGCAGCTGGTGTTGCTCTTGTCGAGGAGTTGCTTTTCAGGTCATGGTTACCTGAAGAGATTGCTACCAATCTTGGTTATCATGAAGGAATTATCATTTCAGGGCTTGTATTTTCTCTTCTCCAGGGGTATCTTCATCATCTTTATTGGATTATAACATTACAATCTTCATGCAGTTCTTTCCCTTTTGCTTTCTCGTTGTCCCTGTTAGGAGCATCCTAGGGATATAAATTCACTTTTCATCCTGTTCTGGTCACACATCTGTCTTTATGTGGTTGTATTAGCAAACATCATCTAATGTCTTTTGGTCTATGATTAATCAAATGAATGCACACATTTAGCAATTAATCCATCAGCAGAATACTATTGGAAGATTTTACTTTAGATGAGTCTGCCATTTTGTAATCATGATGCGTATTTTTCTATGTTAAACTCAGATTGTCGCTACTAGACACATTGTAAAATATATCCCTATTGGTTTGCAGGTCTCTTCGGGCAGTGCCTGGTCTATGGCTATTGTCTTTAGCTCTTGCAGGGTTACGGCAAAGAAGCAAAGGCAATCTTGCTATTCCAATTGGATTGCGCACTGGGATAATGGCATCAAGTTTTGTCTTACAAACAGGTGGCTTTTTGAGCTATGAGCTTAATTCACCGCTCTGGTTTACTGGGACTCGCCTATTCCAACCTTTTAGTGGGGTAGTAGGCATTGCATTTGCCTTATTCCTGGCAGTTATCCTGTATCCAAGGAAGTCCTCCCGTAAAAGAAAGAGATTGAAAAGAATCATCCGAGAATAACAAGAAAGTTGTGTTGATTATCATGAGTACATGTATATAAGTTTTGTTGATTATCATGAGTACATGTATATTCACCGGGAACACATGTATATAAGTTTTGTTGATTATCATGAGTACATGTATATTCACCGGGAACACAACATGTATATAAGTTTTGTTGATTATCATGAGTACATGTATATTCACCGGGAACACCTGTATTGTTTGAGAAGGTGGGAATTGCGGACAATTCGTTTGGTCTCTAAAGCGGAGAAGATAAGAAAAAGAAACGTCAGTGGCGACGTTTCCTAAACCAGGGGACGTTTATTGTACGTAGGAAGCTGGATCGTAGACATTTTTGTATGTAGAAAAGTGAAACGTATGTGCGAGTATCTGAGCATTTTGGCTGATGGCGTAAATACACAAGAACCTTTTTTTTTTCAATCGTATGGTCATTTCCCAATTCCCAAACTAGACGGAATCGAATGTACAGCAGAGTTTGATTGAATTCAAATATAAAATGTTTGGGGATGTATTTTACTGCGTAAATCGAGTTAATTAGCAAGTAACCTGTTACCCTAACAGACACTGTTTCTTTTCCTTTTTTTAACAGTAAGTGATTTTCTTTAGCTGTCGTAAGGTGTGTTCACTTCGATTATTTATTATTTCCAATTTTCGTCACTTTAAGCCGGTAAAAGGCAGAATCACTCTTTTGAAGTTATCCAATTCCACGATAAATTTTAAGTTATTTTTAAAATTTTATATAATTTAATTCAAATGTTTATATCTATTAATAATTTATCAATGTGATTGGGTAATCAATGTAAACTGATACTTAGAGAAACTATGTTTGTTAAGTATCAAAAACGTAAATATCTTTTATTATTTTGTTAATCACGATGTTAAATATTAATAGAAATTTTTTTAAAATTAAATTAAAAATTTAAAAATTGAAATAAATATACTTTCCTCTCTTTAAAAGGTTAAAATTGATACAAAAATTAAAATTGTCCAACTATTAGATTAAACTCTTGTGAACTACTTAAGAACATAATAAAACTAAATGTTTACCCCTACTTATCATTTTTAATGTCATTTACGAATATGAGTTAGGAAGGCACGTTTACAATGATTTATAATTACTAAACAAAGTCATTAGTTGTAAGGGTCAAACCATAATTATTAACAAGTTACTGAATGATCTATTTATTTATAGTTATAAGTTATCGATTACATTGGCTTTTATTCATTTATTTTTGTTTAACTTTGCATACTGATGTCTATCTCTACATCTAAAGAAGTACTTTGCGTCCTGTGACAAATAATCTCATTATTTTTTATGGTGATATAAATAAGACTGATTTTGCTATTTTATAAGTTCCAATGCTGCGTGACTTAACATAACGGGACTAGATTTGCTGTGCTAATTAGCCAGTTCTAACTCAATGAACGCATAATATCTTATGACACAAAGTTTGAACAAACCGGATAAATAGCATCTTCCGTAACGTAACCCCATCACACCATGAACCTGGATAATGTCGTGTTATGGCCGTGTTGGTCCCTCACATGATGTCATACTTTCTCCCACCTGAAAACCCTTTGATGTCGTTCAAGTCTAACAAGTTGATTCTCAAATCTTTAACTCTTGCTACATTCTCTCATTTAATTTACCCATATGAAGGTGTTGATACTTAAATAGTTTGGTTTATTTCGAAAGTGAGGTTTAGCATAGCATTTCCAAGATCTCCATCGTATAGCAAACATGGACGGTATTTTACCAGACTTAATATTTATGTTCCAAATGCTCTCGTAGTTTCCCCTTTTTGTTAATCGAAATTAGCTAAATTTCATAAACATTCGTGTTTCAGTATTAGTTATAGATCAAATTGAATTTAATCAGGTTTCAAGTTCAGACTTAATATGACATATGAAGGAAGATATAGAAAAATTCACATACTGCATACATTACTTTACTAATAATGAAATAACTTAGATATGGAGAGGTGAATTTTGTTTCTAATGACTCATTTGAGGATGGAATTATCAAGCCGAATTTTGATAATGATGTATCCACAATGAGAAGCTTGACTTAAAGTTGTGGGCATAAAAATCTTGAAGTGTATTTAAGTCGTGACCAGTGCTGGCCCTAGTTAGGGGCCAACAAGGCACCTGCCTAGGGCCCACTTTGAGAGGGGCTCCCACTTCAACAGCCTCCTCTCTAAGAAGTGATGACATGATGTACTGATGTTTTAACTCTGGCTTTTCCAACAGCCTCTTCTTAAACAGCAACAGACTTTAACAGGCAACACGCAACAACCTCTTCCCTCCCAAGAACGTTGGTTTTAAATGATTTTAACGTTATAAGTTAACGTTAACTTATATACGTTAGCTTTAAATGATTTTAACTGTTGGGACCCGATCTCAGGAACCGGATCCCAACCGGAAAAACGGAAACGGAAACGAAGCAAACAGAATCGAAAGCGGAAATCGAAAGAACGGATTCTTTTTCGAATTCGAAGCGGAACGAAGCGGAAACAAATGCCGACATCCGAAAGCGCAAAACTTAGGAAACGAAAAGTTGCGTTGGAACCTTAGTCTAAGCCAAATCGAAATCCGGTATAATTTTTTTCCATACATTTCTGTTCTCTTTCTCTTTATTCAAACTCATTCAAATCATAACCAATCCATACAATTTCCTTTTTGGAAACTCATCCTCGTGCAAATTTCAATTCACTTAATTCTTCTTAATCATGCAATAACTCAACATTTCATCTTTGAACTAAACACTTATCTTTAACAAACTAACTTCTTATTCTTATCCTTATCTTAACCCGATTTTTACCGAAAATCGGGCAGCATAACGGCTGTATTTTATACAGCCCAAAAATCTGCAAAGGCAAAAAC
>JAOTBA010000204.1:13262391-13276548 GCA_025629845.1 Erythroxylum squamatum
CTCGAAATATTTTAATTGAAAGAAGAAAAGCAAATAGCCTGAAGAGGCTAAGTGTGAAAAGAATACTTGCTGTAAGATACCTGAAGAGGCTCGGAGAAAAGAATACTTGTATCTTTACAAAGTATAGTAAAATCTCAGAAAGGTTTCTGAGGACTGGACGTAACCCACAGTTTGGGGTGAACCAGTATAAATCTACCATGTCAACTCTCTCTCAACTCTCAACTATTAATCTTACTGTTTCATACAAGCTTTTAGAATACTTCATAATACTGATTTTCAATATTTTTGAGAAAAAGCAAGTTTTACAAGAAGTTTCAAAAGGGGATCATCGAAGAAGAATACACAATTCAACCCCTCCTTCTTGTGCATTTTGCATATCGAATATTAAGTCTATACTAATGTGTGATTTACTTCAATTTTTATTGTGGAAGTTCTTGGGTTGGAACCTGTTCTTTATCTGGCTCCTCTTCAACCATAGGAGTTTCTACATCAGCTTCATTATTTACTGGGGTAACAATTCTTCCTTCAAACTCCATTTGTTTTGGAGTACCATCTGTCTGCTTAACATTTTCAGTTGTCACCTTTCTTAACATGTTAGATTCGTCAAAGGTAACATCCTTGCTGGAAATTATTTTCTTTGACTCTGGGAACCAAATACGATATCCTTTTACACTAGAGGTAATCCCTATGAAAATTGCTTTCTTTGCACATAGATCCAACTTTGACTCCTTAATAGTATGCAGTGGAACCAAACAAATGTAAGGAATCATAACCTGTATAAAGTTTTCCAAACCATTTTTTCAAAGGTGTTTTACCACTAATAGTAGTTGATGGAAGGCAATTGATGAGAAAATAGCCTCAGCCCAAAATTCTTAGCCCAATTCAGCATTGGACAACATACACCAAACTATTTCTAGCAATATTTGGTTCATACGTTCTGCCACCTCATTTTGTTGTGGGGTATCCTTGACTGTGAAGTATCTAACAATAACTTCATCTTTGTAGACTTTTAAAAATGGATCACTTTGTACTCCCCACCATTATCTGTACGGAGATGCTTGATCCTTCTACCTGTTTGAGTTTCCACCATCTTCTTCCATTTGAGGAAAACTCCCAACATGTCATACTTAGTCTTCATAGTATACACCTATACTCTTTGGGAAAAATCACCAACAAAGGTCACACAATAGTGTTTTCCTCCCAATGAAGTTGTTTTGGAAAGTCCTCACACATCAGAGTCAACATAATCCAAAATACCCTTCGTATCATGGATTGAAGTGTTAAATTTCACTTTTGTCTACTTCCCTTTGACATAATGTTCACATAAGTATAATTTGCAGGCCCGAACTCTTTTTAACAATTCTTGATTTAATAATATCTTTAAGCATTTTTCATCTGCATGTCCCGAGCACATATGCCACAACTTAACTGCTTTTAGCTCTTGATCATCATTAGAAGCTACCGCTATTGTTCTAATAGCTGCATTACCTTGGTAATAATACAGGTTATTGTTTCTTCGAATTCCTTTCATTACCATAAGTGCACCAGAGATGACTTTCATTACTCCCTTTGCTGCATTTATAGTGTATCCCTTTGATTATAGGACTTCAACAGAAATGAGATTTTTAGTCAAACTTGGCACGTATCTAACATCTGTCAGAGTCTTGGTTGTTCTATCCTGATTCTTTAAGCAAATTGAACCAATCTCATTTGTAGTGCAGGGATTGTCATTTTCTATGTAGACAATTCCACTTACTAGCTCTCTAAAATCAGAGAACCAATCTTAATTGGGACACATGTGATGGCTATAGCTTGAATCGAGCAGCCATAGACTAGAAGGTCTTACTGAGGATGTAACAACCAATGAAAGATCTCAGTTTGTATCTTCACACTTAGCAACATTCAAATTTGCATTAGTCTTTCCCTTATCAGGTTTGTTTTTATTCTTCAGTTTTAGACAATCCTTTTTTCAGTGCCCTTTTTCCTGACAAAAGGCACGTTCATCTTTGCTCAATTTAAGCCTTGAATTTGATCTCCCTTTCTTTCATTTAGTTTGGCTTTGCGAATGACCTCTGATTAACAAAGCTTCTGCTGCTTCACTTGCACATTCTTCCTTTGTCTTCCTTCTCAATTCATGATAGTACAAAGCAGTTGTAACTTTACTAAGAGAGACATCAACCTTCTCATGAAGTAGAGTAGTTTCAAGAAATTCAAACTTCTCAGGAAAGGATCCCAACAACATCAATGCTAGATCTTCATTTTCAAATATCACATCCAAATTCATCAAATTAGTAACTTACTGATTAAAACTAGTAACGTGATCATTTACAATGATACCTGGAACATAAGAGAAACGAAAGTTTTTTTTCATCTGAAGCTTATTCTGATTGCTTTTCTTTAGGAATTTCTCTTCCAATGCGTTCCATAATTTAGATGCTGAAGTTTCCTTCAAGAATGCATACTTTTGCTCTCTGGAAATACATGATCGAATTGGATAACATACCACACAATTTATAGTCTTCCAATCTTTCTCCTCAATATCATCTGATTTCTTTTCTTCAATAGCAATGTCAAGACCTTGCTAAAAAAGAGTGTCTTGAACCTCACATACCAAAATGACCCGTACCATAAAAAATCTCCACCGTAAATCTTGCATTTGTCACAACAGTCCTTGCTAGAATAGACGAGTTAGAAGCTGTTGACGTGGTTGGTGTAATCGTATCTTTGATTTCTGTCATTTCTGCTACAATTTCTATTTAATAACTGTCAATGCGGAATCCCAATAGTCTAAGGAAAAATCTTTTCTGATGTAGAAGATTAGACTACGCTGTAACCATAAAGCATACTAAGGAAAAATCGTGGCTTTGATATAAATTGTTGTGAAATTCCAGTTAATTTCCACCAATAATGACAAATTCACCTTCAACACTATTGTCTAGGTGAATAGAGTGTGAACTATTGTACTGAAAAATCACACCAGGTAAATTCCTAGGAAAGACTGGAGGGATTCATAAACGATTCCACTTAAAACCGAATATGCTAGACATGTAGTTTAATAGAACAATAATTCACCACAACCATACCCGACAATAGCTATTAAATATACAAATAAAGAACATCATAATTTAACTAGGTTCAGCCAATTATGTCTACTTCCTCGGACACTACTAAATTAATATTTCACTATTTTCAGGAAATAATACAAGTGAAATACTACAAAAGGAGAAAAAAAATCTTTGTCTTAAGGAAAGATAGGCAATTTTTTTGAATGTTTAAGATAGGTGAAGGAGTCTTCTTTTTATAACTTAAGAAAACTCTCCATCTTCACAATTTTCTAATATAGGATATCAAAATATGTTGTAGGTCAACACATCTATTGTCCTCGTGCAGATTGGTTTCTATTTTAGTTTCTATTTTATCCTTGATTTCTTAGCCAACTAAATTGATTTTCTTACCCCCAGAATGTCTTAGGTATTCTCTTTGAATGTTAGACCAGCCATACAGTCTGCTCTGTCAAGTATCTTCTATTTTTACTATTGCTAATAGCTTAAACACTTGTCGAGAGTTTGGACGGTTTGGTCCCTATCCATATTGATGGATATCAGCTTCATTTCTTTGGATTTCTAAACACGGAGAACATATAAGGATATGGATGAGTACACAGCAGAAAAGAGCTGTACTCTTTTGAGGATCATTTAATCACAATTTTTCTTTCTGATATAATACTTCTTTTTGTTCTCAATTCACCCGATGTTCTCCTTGTGGACCCAAGTGTATAGTAGTTGCTCATCCTTTTATATTTACTGTAGTAGTAAATTACTCTTCTCCAGACTTTAGTTTCACTGTTATTGGCGCCTGAAAGCTCTGATACAAGACACAGAAGCCATGCCTACGGTTCTGCCACCTCAATTAGAGGGAAAAGTTGGAAAAACCATGAAAAGGGGAAAGAAAGGAAATGACATGGAGCACTTCTGTCTTTGCTTTGTAATGTCCTTACAAAAGGTCCAAGTTCTTTTGTTTCAAATGAACAGACTGTGATCATGTTGAGCAACTTGTTTAAACAGAAAAATTGGACTTTTTCTCTTCCTAAAAAAAGGAAATGAAAAGAGAAGTTACAACAGTAATGGAGATTCTTCTGTCAGTCTGCACAGTCTTTTGCCGATGATATAAAAGCCTGGTCCCATAGTACTTATGACAAAGATACTAGAATACCAATCCAACAATTCTGTGCCTAAAACGCCCTCGTTATCAAGAATATCACTAATATACTGAAAGTTAGTGATAAAGACCAAAAGAACAGTGCTTGTTCATCACTCCAGGGATCCACCTTTTTATTTTTCACCTATGAACGGCACGTCGTCCCTTTTACATAATGACCGCTTTACTTTCCACGTGAACTTGATTCTTCTACTGCATTTGATCCTAGGCAATGAGATAGGAATGCCTACAAACATCAGTATGCATTTCTCTACAGATTGACAAATTGTACTCAACTGCCTCCGTGATGGATCTTTTACCATTCTTAAAGAAAGTATAGTTGATAATCGTCTGCTTCCATTGCTTCCTGTCGTAATGCCTGATATGACTATGATTGATGTTTCCCTTCTTCCTCAAGGTTTTTATTCCTAATCCGAAACAAATCTATTTTTTACGATATACTGAATGTAAATAGAAGTAACGTATTGAGGTTAAGATCCCAATATACTAGGGATTCTAACTTTTACAGTAATTGTATTGCAGGACGATAGGGGCACTACATCAATGGACATATCCTAACAGTTCATTTAAGGCGGGCAATGAAACGGCAACAAGTTTGTTCTGCAAAAACCAGGGAGGCCCAAAAGCATTTTAAAACCTTAAGACTGTCCTCTGATGGTATTTATACACCCGTTAGGCCTTCCGGACTAGTACTTAGGGACAGCCTCTGCCTCTTTCCGCATCTGAGTACTTTTGTCTCATAGAATAGGAAAAAGAGAATCCATGACTTTCCCAAACCAAATCCTTCTACATTCTTAAGTTGAAAGGTGAAAGATAGACGTAGAGAGATGAGGGCTAGATCATCCAAGAATGATACTAAGAAGGGAATGAAGATTGATAAACTTAGTAGGCTGAACCAAGAACCTCATCTTTCTGGTGCTTACATCCGTAGTCTTGTGAAACAATTGAACAGCTCAAGAACAAAAGAGTCCATGAATCCAAACGACCGAAGCTTTAGTGATCCTGATGATTTTTCTACCCAAAACATGTCCGAATTTGATCAAGAATTAGGTGGAAGTCAGCAAAACAGGCAAACCCAACAACCTCAACCACACAAGAAACAGGTCAGAAGAAGACTTCACACCAGTAGGCCTTACCAAGAAAAGCTTCTTAATATGGCCGAAGCTAGGAAAGAGATAGTGACGGCTTTAAAGCTCCACAGGGCAGCTGTGAAACAAGCCAATCTGCTGCAGCAGCAGAAACATCAAGAAGTTGACACACTATCATCCATGCAAGTGTCACCGACAAGTGTTGAACAAGAAGCAAACTTGAAATCTACGAGGAATCCTAGGATATGCTCATCAAGTACAACCAGTTTCTCTAGTTATCTAGAAGACTTGTCCTACATTCCTCTTTCTCATCCTTCCACTCCAACTCCACCTGCCGCCTATGATTTTGCTTGGCCTACTTCTGCAAGTTATCATCCTGTTGTCTCTAAAACTCTCAATTTTCCCTTACCAACCCAAACTTTAGGCCTAAATCTCAATTTTCACGATTTTAAAAACATAGACAGCACTCATTATTACAGCAGTAAAAACTGTTCATCAATGTACTCATCTTCATCGCCGTCCTCATCTTCTTCCGTTCTTCTCCCAAATGCCATCGAGGAAGCCCCTTCAATGACGAAACCCCAAGAGGTGCCTTCTGCAGGGTCTGATATGCCAGAATCTTTTGGTGCTGGAGGTTTGCATCAAGTGATGGATGATGAGGAGATGGCAGAGATCAGATCAATAGGAGAACAACATCAGATAGAATGGAACGATACCATGAATTTGGTGATGTCAACTTGGTGGTTTAAATTCTTGAAGACCATGGAGTTTTGTCCAGAAGTGAAGGCAGAGGATGATGTGTACTGTCCATTTCACCAGGTCATGGAATTTCCACCATGGTTAAGTACAAATGATGCGTGTTTGCAACAAAATATTAGTGACTGCTGTTCCCAAGACTACTCCCATGATCCTTCCTTTCCCTGGTAAGAGTCCAGAGTTTGAAGCTTTATCTTTAATAGAAGGCATAAGATTCATTAGTAAAACGTTTTCTATTAATGCTATGAGTCCTCTCTCTCTCTCTCCCTCTCTCTCTCTCTCTGAAAGCAAACTTAATTTTGCCCCAAATAAGTTATCTTGTTGCCAATAAATTAAGATAACTAGTTTCAATATTGAATAAGTTATTGATCTGGTTATGTTTGCTTGAACCAATCCAATCACATGGTACCCCTAAAAAAATGGCTAATGAAAATTCAGCTTAGCAACAGAACCATTTGTAACTTATGCTGTATTTCTTCTCTGTAATTTCACTATCTAAACCATCACTAAAGTTCTGTGAGGGAAAGTGACCTCGAATACTCAAGATAGCCTAAGTTAGATGATCATGGTCTTTGCTGAAAGACCCAGCTAGTGTGGAAAAAGACCATTTTAAGTTCCTATACACAATAGATACTTATGTTGTTGTGTAGTTGAACCAGATTATTGTAATGTATTGTGGAACTTCATTTTATCCCATGTGTACAAAAATCTTTGACATGGTGAATCATAATTTCACTGATCATGTTTTTTATTTGGTTCCTGACTGGTTGACTTACAGCATGGACAGAGGAGACGTTGAAGCAGTGGATGTGGATTGGCTAGCTTGACAAGGATTGATTTGTCTTTAGTTAATCAAACCTTTGGACCATTGTCTTCTTTTCCTCTTCTCCAATGAGGTGCTCTTTCTTGGAGCTGATTATATAGAATCTATTGTGGCTAATAAGGTTCGTAGATATGGGAACTAATAATGTGGTCAAGGAGTGTGACTTCTCCTTATTCAGCTGGTTGTAGTTCTCAATCAGTCTTGTTTCGTTCAAGTCTAGAAGTTCCAGTAGCTACAGCATTTAGTTTGCTGCAGGAGTTTCATGCTATGCTAGCCATTTCGGTAATCGTTCAGGGATGTTTCCGTTACCCTCCTAGTCATTGTTGAGCAGTGGTCAGAATTACTTGATACCTGATCTTTGTTTTTAGCCCTTAATTTTGAGGCTTTCAGAAAATTTTTGATGCCCCTTTAGTACAATTCTTGCCAATAAGTATGCTGCAGATCAAAGCATGGACCTTTCTAAGTTCCTACTATCTGCGTTGAAGCCCATGTACCCTGCTTTATTTCACCAAAACAAGGACCTGGAAATTTCTGTTCTTGAGATACTACTTGGATGTCTGTAGTACACAGTAGTTAAACGCCTCCGTTGACATACTAATTGAATTTGACAGTTCTTCATGAAATTTGTTTTGCTGAACCTGTTTCAAAGAAGTATTAATGGTCAATTACCAGGGATTCTATCTTGGAAATGTTAAACACTACTGTAACACTGTTTTTGGTTGCTTTCACTTAAACTAAGTTCCATGACATAAGCTTCATATTTGTCAAATATTGCCGCCGATAATATAGATTTCCAGTCTCTGTAATAGCTGACTAAATATTAACAAATTACTAAGGAACAATTTTCCTGGTCTTCCTCTAAGTAAATGACTGAGTTTATTGGATTATGACTGCAAGAGCCTGAATCCTGTACATTGTGAGTACAGGAACATTCTTTTATTATTCAGTCTTAAGACCTAGAGTACTTTAAATACCGCGTTACTCTATATATATGTATATAGCTACAATTTCAAAACCTTTACGATTCAAGGTTTTGAACATACACAGCGCCTGATCTCTGGCAATTATGTTTGCTTCTTTTCCTCATAGTCTTGCCTGTTATAAGGGCTAAAAGCTTCAAGTAACCAGTTCTTCTTCCTCCAAGGATTCCACCCCATTTCTTCACAAATCTCATCACTGTAGTTGATCCTAAAAGCTGCAATGCATTGCTTCTGATAAAACCTCGTGAGTCTCTTCAGTGCATCTGTTTCTTTAGTTGTATGTTCAATCATCTTTATGATGCTGGGAAGCTTGAACTTCTCATCTGCAATCCTGGATAGCCATTTGCACTGCAACTCGGCTGTGTGAAGGTTTGACAGACTCTCAACATAGCCAATGAAAGCCATATTTGGAATCAGTGGATGAATTGTGCCCCTGTAGGTTAATGTCATCCGTTTATCAAACTCTTAAAACCTTTGATTGTTCTTAACTAAAAGGTGTGTCAAGCGGCAGTTACTAGAATGCGTTCATCGAGTTTCTACGTGTATCCAATTTTTGAGTTAATATAAGTGTGATCTTTTAACCTGATATAGGCTTGTAAGTCTACAACTTTTCTCTTTTCTCTTTTTTCACTTTAAGGTTAATTATGCCCACAAGGCTGGCAACTAACCAATTCATTTACCTGTATAAGGGCATGATACCGGAAGAGTCCACTAAAAGACTAGAAAAGGGCTGAGGAATCAAGTCTTGGAGCTTCTGTTTACCATCATAACCAGTAGCAAGAAGCACAATGTCAGCCTCCAATTTGGTATTGTCCTGAAATTCAATTCCTCCACTCCAGAACCACCATTTTGAAGCCCTTTTGAACAGAATATTTCCTTTGTCTGCCTCACTGAAGAAGTTGCCTGGCAAGATAGCCATTTGGCAGGATGCATAATCTTCCAAGAAAGGGTGGTCTGGTTTCAATCCATGCTTTATCAGGGGAAGTTTCCACAGCAAATAAGACTCTACGAACTTGGAAAGTGCTTTTCTCTGCACAATCATGTGGAAAAACAAAAAGACACTAATGATAAAGACAGGATATTGATTTACGTAATACTACCTTGGTATAGGCTTTACACAATCCTGATAGAGACAGATGGGGTTGAAGGAAGAAATTTAAGTATACCATAGGAGACAAGAGAGATGCCAGTAGGGCCTTGAACCTGCCTTGATTTGGCCTATCAAATAGAAATTGAGATGATCTTGTTGAAAAGAACAAGAAAAATGGCAAGCCCCATATCGAAGAAGGAACGGTCCAATGTAAAGTCCTTATCACCATTGTGCAAGGTTGCCCATTTGGTCCTTTAAGAAAGCTCAAACAGGTAAAGATTCTGATAAGCCATCTCTCTATGGTAAAAATAAAGTCTAAGAGCCGACCCATTACTAGTTTTCTATATGTAATTTTTGTTTTTATTCTTTTGATTGACTATTTGCAGGAAAGAATAACCCTTTTTTTTTCCTGCTAAGATTTCGACTATCAATAAGAGTATTATAATGACTTATTTATACCGATAAATTAAACAAATTCTGTTAAGAAAAAACTAATTGGTAATATATTGAAGAATAATAGTATAATTTAAATCAGATTTTAATTATAAGTATAATAACTTAAACTGACCAATTGGTAAATAATGTTTTAATTTTATGCATTTAAACTGAATCATAATCAATCTTTTTTTGTTGTATGATCGTCGAACTACTCAAAATTAGCAGTATGCAGGCAAATGGTTTGTTCTTTTGGCGCAAAAGCAGACTCAATAAGCAAGGATGCAGCAGAGATTGCAGTGGTACTCTGAACTTTAGATTGAGGATTTAAATCTTCCTAGTTAAGGGAGAATAAAATGTTGAACTTGACTGCCACGAGTTTCACAAGATCAAAAAGAAAATGTTCGAGTCAAGTTGATGGATATTGTCCTGGAACGTGCATATATCTTTCTTGTTTGATGGAACTCTTATTAGTTTATAGGTCTCTTTGGTGCGCCAAACTTCATTGATGAGATTAATTATATGACTGGAATGTAGATCCTCATTCCAACTTCTGCGAGATACTTGTAAGGGTGCCTTATAAGATGTTTGAGAGGCTCTTCAATTAAGTAAATGAATTAAAATTAAACAAAATAATCTTTTCTCGGCATTTGAAGCGAAACAAATTAGCTTAACGATCATAAATCTTGTTAGCTCTTCACATATATATTAACTTTTTTTAGTTATATCTAATCCATGAGCCAGTGATTTTCAATCTCGAATAATTATCTAAAATTCAAACATCATGCATTCAAGTTAACTGTTTGATGATTTGATCCTCTATCACCATTAAACCTTAGGTAATGCAATCATCCTCCTAACTCCTAAACGTTTGAGGCTTGATAGTCTACATTCTTAATATGATGCATGACTAATGCTATATTTATAGTTTGTTCATGAAATTGTTTTTAATCGATGTAATAGTTTTTCATTTCGTGCAATGAGTTCACCTATGAATTTAGGCTGTATATGAAAAAAGATGAATTGATCCACATAGGAACGTATGCAAAAATAGTAGTAAAAGTTACTATTTGTAGCACTCTGCACGATTAATGCATGCACTTTTGCGTACCTTGGTTTGCCTCAGCACACTCCGTAGCTAAATCAATGGCTGACTTTCTGTACCCGACAACAGCGACTCTCTTTCCTTGAAGTAACTTACGAGAGGCATCTTTATCAAGTTTGGAATAGTCCAGGGAGTGTAAGACCTTTCCATGAAATACTTCTTGACCTTTTCCTGGTTCAAATGTTGGTATTTTTGGTATATCGCCATGCTTTCCAATGCATATGACAAGAAATTCGAACGCATACCACTGACCAAATTAATATGTCGCAACTTAGCAAGAAATATTGAGAATCAGATATCATATAACCCTGAAGCTTTGTAAGATGATAGCTAAATGCATGTGCGCCACTGACTAAGGAAGTGCTTGCATGATCATGTACCATTAGCAGTTATAAATTTAAGATCATTATGTACATGCTCGTGACATAGACTGGATTAAACCTGAAGGCTTTTGGACTGGTTAATCTCCACAGCAACCTCCCAAATTGGATGGCCCCTTAAAAGAGTGGCATACTCCGCAGGTATCACGTCAAGTTGGGTGGTCTCTCGGTCACCTACATAACGAATCTCCACAACTCGCGAGTTAAACTTGACATATTTCAGAACATCAAAGTGTTTTGCATAGTTACACAAGTACTCTACTATCTCAAGGTGAGAAGGAACACTTGAATTATCTCTTTCAGGCCAAGGGTAATCCGAGAACTCATAATCACATCGAGGGGTTTGGAGCTTAGTAAAGCTAAATGAGCAATGTTTCCAAACTCCTCCAAGTGAGTCACTGGCTTCAAACACTACCGGACTGTAATGAGCAAGATGTTTAGCAGCTGCTATGCCACTAATGCCAGCGCCAATGACCCCAACTCGGTGTGATTGGATTTGATTTTGGTAATTAGCCATATCTTTTCGATGACTATATAATATTCTAGCCAGCTTTTTGTGTTGATACCTTGGAACTTTTATTTTGAGATATGTTACCTATTTATAGGCCCTGGGGTGGTGAATTGAGAGGAAGGATCATAATTTCTCATTGGAAATTATTTGTTAAGTCAAAGTATTTGGTTGATTACTAGTCCACATGTTTTTTAATATCCTAGTATGTATCATAGACTTATTTTTATACTGTATTGTGTCAAATTGTTGACCAATGCATGCAAGTCGACTTGATCACACTAGTATCTTGCTTTTAGTAATAGAACACAATTCATTAACAAGAATAAGGAACGATTTGACCGATTGTCTTAGTCTTTTCTCTTCATTAATTTACTTGGTACCATTACGCGTATACTTTGTTTATACTTGATGGTTGGTTAGTTTGTATTTAGGTAATTTGAGTTCAAGTGTTCCCATGCATAGATAATTTGACTCTAAAATTAAAAGGCATAAGTAGTTGTTTACTGGTGGAAAGGTCAATGCATAAACAGCATAATTGTCTAGTATTAAACTGCAGATTTTCACTAATAAAACCTGTTTGGTGCATGGTGACATGGTATTGTCGTCATCCAGTTTCTTGCATGAGGATGACGATTCTCTATTTTAAAACTCTTTAATTGTGATAAACTATGATACTAATTAATGCTCAAATTGTAATAGCGTAAAACTTGCATTGTAGGGTAAAGTTTAAAATGGATCAAATACAATTTCTAACACTTTCAAATGACTTTAGTTTAAGATAACTTCAGATACTTCTTATTTAAGCTAAGCTTTAATGAGCATAAAATCATATTTAATAGAACATTGTAGAGCTAAAGTTGAAATAGGTAATTTATGATTAGGATTATCATGATTAGGGAGATGTATATGAAAATATCTAATTGAGCTTTGATATAGAGGAAAAGACTTCAAATGAGATGCCTCTATTGTTATTCATAAATACAGTGAGTAATAACCATAATACCAATATCTACATTCTATTTAGAGCAATAACTAGACAATGAATGTACATACTTCCAATGTTGGGCATAAAATCTTGATTCATTTTTTCCATTCAAGAGACCACAACCTATCAATACTCAACAAGCATGTGCAAGAGAGAGCTTATAGTAGAAAGGCCTTTTTGAATTATCACCACACACATGCACGGAAAAAACACACATTCTCACCATATTTTATAATTATAACATGTTCTACCCTAAGGGATAGAATGAGGCTAATTGTGTCATTTTATAATTGTGATGAACTATAGTTTAATGGGCTAACCTATAGTTATTAGGGTGCTATCATGTGCCTCAAATGCAATTAGTAAATTATTAACCATCTCATTATAGTTATTAAACATACGTTAGGCAATTCAATTAATAGTTGTGAATATGGAATTAATGTTGTGATTATATTAGTCCATATACTTTTAACATTCCCCCACTTGGACAATATGATCAAACCACTATATCAATCTCCATCATCCAAAGATAGTTAAATAAATCATATGCAATATCAAATCGACATGATATATTTACTACATATGATTAGGCCCTATAGATATTCAAGTACAACAATAATCATTTAAACAACATGCATGTACTACAACAACTAAGATTATGCATTTGTCTCCTTTTGCGCCTATCATTTTGTCAAACTATATATATACATCAACATTTATATGTCAATATTAATAAGATGTGACTGAAAATATCATTATGCATGTTTCATATGTATAAGTTAAAAGCAATCCGTACAAAGTACTAACATGTTCAATACAAAATAGCAAACTCCTACTAATCTTATCAAGCTAGGCTTCTAACAATCCCATGTGAGAGACGTGTTCTACAAACACACATATAAGTAAGCCTTTTGTAAGTGGAACTGCTAACATGCTAGCTGTAGGCGTATACTCAACAGTAATGAGGGATTCAACAACTTTCTCATCAAAAAAACAGTACTTTATATCAATATGCTTTGAGCGAGAAGTACTTCTAGTATTCTTAGAGAAAGCTATAGTTGTGGAGTTATCACAATACAATTTCAACGGGCTCAAAATAGAGTCTACAAAACCCAATACTGAAATGAAATTCTGCAGCCATATTGCTTGACAAGCTGCCTCATAACATGCCACATACTCCGCCTCCACTGTAGAGGATGTTGTAAGTGTTTGTTTGACACTTTTCCATGATACAACTCCTCCAGCCATCATATAGATGTAGCCTCAAGTAGACTTTTTATCATTCACACATCCTATATAATTGGCGTCACTGAACCCAACTATATCAAGAGTGTCAGTTCGCTGATAAGTCAATATATGATCCTTACTACCCTGAAGATATCTCATGACTTTTCTAGCCGCTTTCTAATGGCGAAGTCCAGGATCATTTAAGTATCTTCCCAACAAGCCTACAACAAAAGTAATATTAGGGCGTGGGTATACTTGAGCATATATCAAACTGCCTACAAGTGATGCATAAGGAATGACTTTCATTTCATCTCTCTCTTTATCATTTTGTGGACACTGGGCCTTTGAGAAATTGTCACCCTTCACTATTGGTGCCTTTATAGGAGAACAAGAATGCATATTGAATATTTTCAAGATTCGATCAATGTAAGTCTTTTGAGACAATCGAAGAATCCCATTAGCTCTATCTTGGAGAATCTGAGTTCCAAGTACATAAGAGGCCTCACCAAGATCCTTCATATCAAAATGGCTAAATAATAGTTGTTTTTGTCTCAAATAA
>JAOTBA010000204.1:13276648-13287799 GCA_025629845.1 Erythroxylum squamatum
AATTCATCACTCAAGACCTCAATAATAAATCGAAATTACGCTTAATGCATCAAGAGAAAGTCCGGGGTCCAACATTAAGGGCACGAACTCCACTAATGTGGGGCTCAACCAAAACAACCAGGATGGGTTTGTGGATCCGAATATAATTTTTGATAATGGGCTTGAAGGTGCGACCCCCAGTCCCTTGGCAGTTCCATATGAAAATCGACATAAAAGCTGTAAGGGAAGGAAGTCTAGACTGCATGCGATTGTACGGGAAGATTCGTCATTTCCTGACTCTGTTGCAGTTTGGGGGCCTGATAGGTCTCTGCTATATGAGTGTCTGCCTCGGAAGGGTGGAGCATAACTGAATCTATTGCAACTGTCGGGCCGGGCGGCTGTGGTAGGGGTATTGACTGAGTATGACTAGCCGAGGCGAGGTGTTCAGGCCCACAGGTCACTATAGGTTTGGTCTCCATGGCTCTGTGCTCGGGATCCGGTTGGAGAGCCGACGTGTTGGATTGACCTTGGGAGATCACCTCAGCATGGGAGGGTATCGTTAGAGCAAAGTGGCCCAGAATTGGGCTAGAGAGGGCTGGGGACGTGGTTGGGCTGGGCAGTAAGGGAGGGGCCTGTCGCGCGTGAGCCTGGGCCTTCGTGGTGCGTGCGGTGGCCTGGTCCAAGAGGGAGGAGGCCTGGACTCATGCAATGTCGGTTTGGCTGAGGGGGATAACGCGCTGGTGTTAACTTGAAATGATGCCCGCTTTTGCCGTAAATCATGGCTCAATTTCTGCATTGGGGATTGCTCCCTATCTAGAACCTTCAGCGTCGTAGTGGGTCTAGGAGCGTGAGGCGTGGTCACAGTCAGAGGGGAACTAACCGATGGGGGAGCCAACGTCTCTTCGATTGTCAGAGCCGTGAATCTCGAACCCTGTTGGTTCGCGCAAGGGAGAGCAGAGGTTCGGGTTTGGCGTTGAGGTTAGGAGGTCGGTGGCCGACGAGCTCGTCTCTGGACCTGCATCCAAGGTCCGAATTCGCCAATGGTAAGTCTTACCGAAGTAGATGATGCGCAAGGCGCTAGGGGAGAGGACGACTCTTGGGTTGGTGATGGTTCGTCAGGTGGAGGCATGGTGGCCTCGGTTCTAGGAGGACGTTTAGGGCATGCTGTAGAACCATGAACGATGACCCCACATGTAAGGCATATTGGGGGAAGGCCCTCATAGGCCACTTTAATAGGCTCACCGTCGAGTTCCACAATAGGTCGGAGCAGTGCACTGAGGTCCAGATCCACCACCACCCGCGCAAATTTCCCCCGGTAAGTATGTTGCGTATTAGTGTCAATCTTGACAGTTTTGCCAACCAGATTACCCAGCGCAGTAAGGATTGACGGGTGGTAGTGAGCCACCAACAGGTCAGGGAATCTCACCCACGCCACCACGTGCGTGATCTTGTTGGTGTTCGGGCGAAATTCCAAGTACTAGAGTTGAATGGAGAGGGATTGCCCTGCAATGATCCACGGGCCTTGGGTGAGTGCGCGTATGAAGTCGTCCTCTTCTACGAAATTAATAAGGTAAAAATCATTGTCCAAGTCCACCAACTTCATGGGACCCTGAGGTTTCCACATTGCAATGAGTTTAGATTTAAGCATGTTAAACCCAATCTTTTGGCCGAGTAATTTGATAATGACAGCTTGTGCCCAGGCGTGGTCTAATTTATCTTTGAATGTAGGTGAAAGTTCCAGACCCAGCCCAAAATTGCCTTGAGTGATTGTGATGTCCCCATCGGTGAGTTCAATTGGATCTTCCTCATGCCACTCCAGTCCCTGTGATCTAGAGCCAGCTTTAGATTGACCAATCACCACTGTGCTGTAACTGAGGGGGGTGGTCTGAACAGCAGGGGCAATGGGAGGGGGGTCTTCCTCCCTCTCTCTAATGCGAACTTTCTTGGCAGCATGTGCAGGGGAAGCGTTGTCCATACTTCTGAGGCGGAACCTTGAGAGCTGGTTACGAAGAACGACGTGAAGAATAACAGCAGGAGATGAGGAAACGGAAGAGAGTCTGAAGATCCCAGTACGACACCGACGGAAGACCCACATTCTGTCAGGCAAAGAAACCAATAAGAAAATACCTGAAAATCCCAGTCAACCGCTGTCCAAGCAAGACGAGAACACCAATGTTGGGATTTCCGCTGATAGCGGCTAGTATCAATGATTTTAGGGAGTTTCTCTCTCTAGCAAAGTTCTTTAGTCGTTATTTGTTATGAACAAAGGAGGCATTCAACCTTGTCTATTATATTGCATGTCACGCCAAGTTACTTAGTAGTTCTTTGGAGTCATTAGTTATTATTTTATCTTGTTGGGATGAGAAAGTATATACACCGTTTCACATAATTGTCATTTAGTAGTTTGTAGATATCCTTTCACTTTCAGCCACTTCCATATGACTTCAATTGCCATTACTATATGGGAATTGTGTAAATACTGCTCTGAGGATCACCAACTTATAGCAAAGGAACCTGCTTCCAATCTCAATACACTAGCAACTGCAGATTGCTCAGAAAAGTTTTCTTCACGTTTAGACAATAATTCTGGTAGAAATTGTTGCTATTTGTTTTTCTTTTGTCTTGTAAAGGGCATTTATACATACTAGAAACATCATTTTAGTAAGAATTGAGTGTGGAATAAACTATAAACTCTTCTTCCTTTTGTTAATATTGTCCTTATCAGTACGAGAGAAATGACTTACAAATAATGGTTCTATTATTTTAAAATACAGTGAGTAATAACGACATATATAGAGCTGAGTCCATTAATGTAAATGTTCAGTCTTTCAACCAATATCTACATTCTATTTAGAGCAATAACTAGACCATAAATGTACACACCTCCAACGTTGGGCATAGCATCTTGATTCATTTTCTCGATTCAAGACACCACAAACCTATCAATATCCAACAAGCATGTACAAGAGAGGGCTTATGGTGGAAAAACCTTTTCAACTATCACCACACACATATACCAAAAAATACATTCTCACCCATATGTTATATTTATAACATATTCTACTCTAAGGGGTAGAATGAGACTAATTGTGTCATTTCATAATTGTGATGAACTATAGTTTAATGGGCCAATCTATAGTTAATAAGGTATTACCATGTGCCTCAAATGCAATTAGTAAATTATTAACTATTCCATTATGGTTATTAAACATACATTAGGCAATTCAATTAATGGTTGTAAATATGGAATTAATGTTGTGATTATATTAGTCCATATACTTCTATCATTTCTCCCACTTAGACAATATAATCAAATTACCATACCAATCTCCATCATCCAAAGGCAATCAAATAAATCATATGCAATATCATATCAACACGATATATTTACTACATTTGATTAGGTCCTAGAGATATTCAAATACAACAATAACCATTAAAACAACATGCATGCAGTACAACAACTGAGACTATGCATTAGTCTCCTTTTGTACCTGTCATTTTGTCAAACTATATATATACATCAACATATATATGTCAACATTAATAAGCAGTGATTGCAAATATTATTATGCATGTTTCATATATATAAGTCATAAGCAATTCGTACAAAGTATACTTTGTACAAAGTACTAACATATTCAATACAAAATAGCAAAATCTTACTAATCTTATCAAGCTAAGCTCTTAACAATCCCATATGGGAGACGTGTTCTGCAAACACACATATAGGTAAGGCTTTTGTAAGTGGATCTGCTAATATGCTAGCTGTAGGCGTATACTTAACAGTAATGAGGGATTCAACAACTTTCTCTTTAACAAAATAGTACTTTATATTAATATGCTTTGAGCGAGTACTTCTAGTATTTTTAGAAAAAATTACATATATGTAGTTATCACAATACAATTTCAACAAACTCGAAATAGAGTCTACAATACCCAATGTTGAAATGAAATTCTGCAACCATATTGCTTAACAAGCTGCCTCATAACACGTTATATACTTTGCCTCCATTGTAGAGGACGTTGTGAGTGTCTATTTGATACTTTTTCACGAAACAACTCCTCCAGCCATCATATAGATGTAGCCTCAAGTGGATTTTTTATCATCTATGCATCCTATATAATCGACATCACTGAACTCAACTATACCAAGAGTGTCAGTTTACCGATAAGTCAACATATAATCCCTGTGAACCTGAAGACACCTCATGATTTTCTTAGCTGCTTTTCAATAGCTAAGTCCAAGATCACTTAAGTACCTTCCCATCACGCCTATAACAAAAGCAATATAAGGGCGTGTGCATACTTGAGCATACATCAGACTGCCTACAAGTGATGCATAAGAAACGACTTTCATTTCATCTCTCTTTATCGTTTTGTGGACATTGGGCCTTTGAGAATTTGTCACCCTTCACTATTGATGCCTTTCTAGGAGAACAAGAATGCATATTGAATCTTTTTAAAATCCGATCAATGTAAGTCTTTTGAGACAATCGAAAAATCCCATTAGCTTTATCTCAGAGAATCTGAATTACAAATACATAAGAGGCCTCGCCAAGATCCTTCATATTAAAATGGCTAAATAATAGTTATTTTGTCTCAAATAATAGATCAATATCATTACAAAGCAAGAAGAATCTCATCAACATACAATACCAGAAAAATGAAACTGCTTCCACTGAACCTCATATATATATATTGATCAACTACATTCTCTTTGAAGCCATTTGCAGTGACACCCATATCAAACTTGAGATGCCATTGCCTTAATAATTGTTTTAACCCATAGATAGAATTCTTAAGTTTGCAAACCATGCATTCTTTACCAGTCATCTTGAAACTAACTGGTTGAGTCATATAAATATCTTCATACAGATCTCCATTCAATAAGGTGGTCCTCGCATCCATTTGATTGAGTTCCAAATCAAAATAAGCAACTATAGTCACGATGATTCGCGGTGAATCTTCGATAGAAACTGGTGAGAAGGTTTCTTTGAAATCAACCCTTTCTCTCTAACTATAACTTTTATCCCCAAGTCTAGCCTTATACTTTTCTACTTGTCCACTCGAGTCATGTTTGATTTTGTAAACCCATTTGCACTCAATGGGTTTGCAACCTTTAGGTAGTTCAACCAACTCCCAAACTCCATTTTGTGACATGAAACTCAACTCATCTTCCATTGCATTTATCCAAAACACAGATTGAGCACTATTCATTGCTTCTTGATAACTGACTGGTTCAGTAGTATCTCCCACATCAAACTCATGTTTCTGCAAATAGACAATATAGTCATCAAGAATGGCAGATTTGCGTATTATTTTTGATCTCCTCATAATAACTTCATCATCCTAAGTATCAATGACTTCATCCTGTGCTTGATTCTGAGGTTCATCATGAGATTCTACTGGATTCTGTTTAATCATAGAGTCATCAATAAGAGCGGAAGCGACAAGTATAGGGATTAGAATACGTTCTTCTCTGAATACAATTTCTCTTGACCCTTGACTTGAACCAAATTCATCTTCAAAATAGAAAACTCCATCTGATTCTATGACTCTGGTCGTGTGAGATGGGCAATAGAATCTAAAACCCTTGATCCAACGGTGTAGCCTACAAAGTAGTCACTAATAGTTTTCAGATCAAGCTTATTAGATTGTGGATTATAGGGTTTTACTTCTGCTTTGCATCTCGAAACATGAAAACAGTGCAAACTTGGTTTCTTACTTGACCATAAATCATATGGAGTCATTGGGACTAACTTGTCTGGTACTTGATTCAAGATATAAGAGGCTGTCTTCAACATCTCACCCAAAAAAAATCTGGTAAATTAGAAGAATCAATATATACCGCAACATGTCAAAATTGTGTAGTTTCTTCTTTTAGAGATTCCATTCTGCTGGGGTGTTACAGGTATTGTTTATTTTGCTTCAATACCACATTCTTGCAAATATCTAGCAAAAGGCCCAGGATTCCTTCCACTCTCATCATAACGCCCATAATACTCTCAACCCAGAATTAACTTCCTTGATTTTCTACCCATTTTGAAGCTTAACATTTGTCTTGAAAATCTTAAACGCATCCAAAGATTCAAAATTTTCACGAATGAGTTCCACATGACCGTACTGGGAAAAATTATCAATAAAAGTAATGAAGTATTTATAACCACCTATAGCCAGTAGAATAAATGGTCCACATATATCAGTATGAATCAACTCCAACAATTCTGTGCACTTGTCTGTTTTGCTTTTTCTAACCTTAGCGGTCAACTTTCCTTTAATACAATTAACACAGGCAGTGAAATATAAAAAATCAAGATCTTGAAGTACACCATCTTTTACCAACTTCTCCATTCTGCCTCTACAAATATGGCCTAAACATTTGTGTCATAATATAGAAGATCTCAAATCCAACTCATGCAATTGGAACCAACAACAGTATTAAGAGAAGAGGAAGAAGCAACAATAACAATATCATTCAACTCAATTTTGTATAAATTTTCACATAAAGTTCTATTTTCCACCAAAAGAGAGTCACGATACAAAGTCAATTTTCCAATTCCAAAAATAAAACTATAACCTAGTTTATCCAAAACAGGTACATAAATCAAATTCCTCCTAATAGAAAGTAAATAAGTGATATCATGTAACTCTAAAAGATGTCCTGTATTCATCTGTAGTCTAACTATCCCCAAAAATTCAACTTGGACTTTGGTATCGTCTCTCATGTACACATGTTGCTCAAAACTAGTTGGCCTTCTTCGACTTGTCAATTTCTGCAAGGAATTCATAACGTGAATTGTTGCTCTGATATCTAACCACCAAGAATTTGAGGGCCCATCAATAATATTGGACTCCAAACAAACTATTACAAGGAAATTACCTTTATTCTCTATGTGAGTTTTGAGCTTTCGGAAATCAGCTTTCTTGTGCCCAAAGTTCTGACAAAAGTTGCACTTCACTTTGAAAAATCTATTCTTCTGATTAGTAGAAGATAAGCCCGCCTATCCATTTCCTTTAGACTAATAGCTTCTTCTTGAAAGACTTTTGGTCACTTGAGCTATTAGAAGTGAAATTTCTCTTTTCAGAATTGACGTGGTTTGTCATCATGGAGATGCTTCTTGCCCTTCCTTTTTTCATTTTATCCTTTTCATTAGCAAGAATAGCAGTCATCCCCTCAATAATCCATTACTCTTTCTGAGCATTATAGCTTGATCTGATTGAATCAAATTTGGAAGGAAGAGTTCCCATCACAAACCATACCATGTAATCCTCACCAAGGTCTATATCTATAGCCTTAAGCTTATGGTAACAACCCATGAGCTTGTCGATGTGAGCCCTAATGTCACTTGCACCATCGTAAATGGTGTGATGAAACATATTTTAAGTACTCATTCTTCTCATTCTTTGAGAGCTTCTTGTACTTCTTCTTAATGGCAGCAAGAAAATCCTTTTCACTATCAGCCTTAGGAATACTATCTCGAATGGATTCATCCATGTGATGCCTCATAATCATCAAACAACATCAGTTAGCGTATTTCCACTCCTCATAGTATTTCTTATCCTTCTTAGTAGCATCATTAGCGGGTTTAGGTTGTGCATCAATTCTTAGGGCCAAGTCCATTCGTATGATAGTCAAATTCATCATAAGAGATTCAACCCACTGCTTATGGTTCGTTCCATTTAGCGTCAAGATGGGTGAAACTCTCGGATTGCTTAAAGCTGAATAAGAACCAAGAGCAATAACCATAATATGCATGTTAAAATATAATCATGCAATTTGTGCTCTTTTTCTCAAAATTACTTGTATCATTCACGTTAGAGTTCCTTAAACAAATACAGAACTCATTCACAGGTAAGAACATTTTATTAAATATTACAACCAAATCATCAATGTACTATTGAAGGATAGAAAAAATACGCATTTCACAAAATTTCAATAAAAAATTTCTTCATGATATTAAGCATCCTACTAAGTAGTAATTATTGATAGAATAATTAATTACCCGTATAGATCTTAATGTTATTTTAGAGGAAAAACACAAAATTTTAAACATATATTAATATTTAAAAGAAAATTCCTCATCACAAATAGTTTCACATGCTCAATTTTACGACAGATAAAAATAAGCATTCACTATTGTCAACAAATAATTATATTTATGCCACAATAAGATTAAAATAATTAGAATTATCAAATAAAAAGTATTGATTAATCTTCTGCATAAACATATGAAAAGATAGAATTAAAAAAAGGAGCAAAATTATGAAAAAGGTCCAAAAATGACCTTTCACGCGCCCCCACACGTCATTGTTCAATTTTTTATTTTTTAAATATATATATATATATAATTAACAGGGTCAGGACGACGCCATATGGGTTGTCCCTAACTCTGAGTTGAGCACGCAGATGCTCGGGTTGACCCGACTGAAACTTCCTCTCTGGTCTTTGATTTCTGACGAGATTTGAGGGGTTTTCTTCCATTTTCATGCTTTATGAATTTCTAATACCCATTTCAGCCAAAAGTGCTTCAAAACTTGAAAGTCTCTAACCCATTTCGGCCATTAACGAAAACCCTAAAAATTTTCAAAAATCTCACCCAAAAATCGTGATTCATTTACCCAAAACAAAGGTAAAAGGTAACGGTAACAACCAACAACATTTTCTACACCTTCAATGAATCATTTCGAAGTCATTCATGCTAAAAAACCGATTTGGAAAAAACAGGTTTATACTCAAATACAAGCCCTAAAATCAAATGACTATGGAGCTCTGATACTAATTGTTATTCATAAATGCAATCATCAATGACCACAATGTCAAGATCCACACTTTATTTAGAGTATTAACTACACAATAAGATTAACATACCTCTAATGTTTGGCATAGAATATTGATGCGCTCTCTCCATTGTAGACACTATAACCTATCAATAATAACAAATCTTGGGCAAGAGAGGAAGCTTATGATAGAAGACCCTATTTTCTAACACACACCCACAGCTACACACCCACAATCTTACCATATATTATTCTTTATAACATGTTTTACCCTAAGGGGTAGAACAAGATAATTGTGTCATTTCAAGAATGTGATGAACTATAGTTTAATGGGGCAACATATAGTTATTAGAGCACTAACACGTGCTTCAAATGCAATTAGTAAATTATTAACCATCTCATTATAATTATTAATATACATTAGACAATTTGATTAATGATTGTGAGTATGAAATTAATGTTGTAATTATATTAGTCCATATATTTCTATCGAATCGTACAAAAGAAAGGGTTAAATCATAAGCAGAAAATTGAGTGCGTTATTTTTTTTTTTTGGAGCAGTCACTGTCCCCTTCATATTAGAAAAGAAACTCAATAAGACACAAGTTTTGTTACAACTTTGATGTCCTATCGGGACACAGATTTGCTTGAGAACAAAATTACTATATAGAATGATAAGATAAGAGATAGTTCATGTGTGAAAGCAGGTAACTTTGGGATACTTGTTTGTAAGTTTGCAATTAGTCTCCAAGTCATCGTCACACTTTGATATATTAAAAGGGGGCAATAGGTATTATGGTGTCCTTTTCATTTCCCTTAATCTGTTTTTCTATTTATAATTTATAATTACATTTTTTTAACATAAATGATGAATTATATGAGGCAAAGTGTAATTGTCATAAAACCTATTAATAAATTAACTCAAGTCGAGCACATAAAAAATATTATATAATAAACTTATAGAAGTTTTATTATAGATTCAAAAGTAAATTTAATTAAATCGCTTAATATATTTATAATTAAGTGTTGATTGTAGCTTGGCTAAGCGTTCTTTTGTTAGCTCAGAAATGAAGCACCGATTCTGAGGCCCGGAACTTGGTGAAAGAAACATTTTTATCTTTTCGGATATTCAAATTCGAGAAAAAAAAAATCAAAACTTAACAATCCATAGCATCTAATCATTACAATGGGCCTAAGCAACCTCAAAATGATTAATTTCGGTAATTACTTTTCATAATTAGACAGTCAACATAAGCCGTGACCAGTGTACAAAGTATAACACTTCAAGTCTATTTGTTTTTTTTTATAGCTATTTATTTTTATTTTTAAGTTTATTAAAAACATATCTATTTGAGTTTTACATTTTGATTTCTTCGTATTTCAAAACTTATGAAAACTGCAAAAATGATTTTTATTTTCTATTTCTCTTTTTAATATTTTGATTTGTTATCAATTAAATATATATTATTTATTTTTAATAAATTAATTATTAATAAAAATATAAATAATTTAATTTAATTTTATATTTTGTTATTTAATAAATATTATATAAAGTTAAAAATAATTTATTTTTCATCTTATCTAATATATGATTATCACCGGTAAAAAATTATAATTATATTAATATTAATAATTAAATAAAATTGTATTTTCACTCGAAAAAGAAATAGAACTAAAAATTAAAAATCAAAACAGAAAATAAAAGTAAAATCAAACAACTATGAAATATAAACCCTGCGAGTGATCTTCACGAAGAATTAGTTAACTAATATGCAGAACGGGTTCTTAGATTATTAAGGATTGCAAACTAGAAAGAAAATACTTAAAAAGTCGATTTCTTCCCATACAAAGTTTACTGTTAATCCTAAATACTACAAATAGATGTCTGATCCAACATGTCGAGGATGATCTAGAGGTGAGCTCTTTTGAAGCAGATCACTATTGGAGGTGAGCTCTTTTACGTTTTTCCCATTTTCACTTAAAGAGTCGGTCTTTGTAGTTTATTATCCGTAGGCTTGTAACGTTCATACTCTGTTGTTTTAGTTACTCTTCACAATTACCTAAACGCTGCCCTTTAGAGGCTTTTCTTTGTTCTTGGAAGGATTTTTTTTCTTAATTACAATTCCTTAACTTTTCCAAAAAAAAAAAAAGGAAACAAGCATATGGCCAAACAACCAGCGTTTCCATATCTTGGTCTTTTTCTGACCCTGTCTCTCTGTTCTTGTACTCCACGCGCTGCCTTCGATAGTTCAGTCTATGAATCATTTCTTCAGTGTCTCAAAGAGAATACAAGCCCTCAAGACCAAATCTCAGGTCTCGTCTATTCTCAATCTAATCTATCTTACACTTCAGTCCTGGAAGCCTATATCAGGAACGCACGTTTTAATGTAT
>JAOTBA010000204.1:13299400-13312682 GCA_025629845.1 Erythroxylum squamatum
TTATTATTATTATTATTATTATTATTATTATTATTATTATTATTATTATTATTATTATTATTATTATTATTAATTTTTATGTATGTCATTTAAAAACAGTCTCTCTACTAATTAGGAGTAAACTTGCGTACCACTGGACCTATCCAGACCTCGTGTGTTAGCAAAATTTGTACTAGGTTGTTGTTGTTCATTACAACAAAAAGGACTTTTGGCTATGTTGTTGTTGTTATTAGGATGCACTGATAGTGAATTAATAAATTATATTACTAGCATTGAAATTTCTAGAGGTGTTGTCTCTATCTAAATATAATAATGTGACAAATTTGTTTAATTCAGTCCACAACTTGAAATATTTGTGATATATGAATCTTTGAAGAATGCCGGTGACTAACTTCAATATAAGACAAATTAATCTTATTCTCAAAACAATTGTGGAGATTCAATTTTTAAAATTTCTCACATTTGAATTTTTCAAATATCTAAACCAGATCCAACGGTGTGCATTCCTAATTTTGACACTCGAATCTACTTAGTTCAACATAATACTCATTTTGTTGGTTTTGTTGGTTTTTAATAATATAATTTAAAGCCTATACTTCTCTTAAAGTATATATATACAAATATATATAGGTCAAAGTAAGTTTCAATTAACATTATTGTTAATAAAAAAGTAGAACATATAGGTTCGTATAATTAGAACTGAAAATATTCTATTCTTTCAATTGGTGTCAGAGCGAACAGTGATGATTTGCATATTAAATTAAAAATATGTTGTGATTTACTTATTCCATAAATTGTGAATGAAATTATCAGTTATTAAAAAATAAAAAGAACAATTTACGAAATATGCAAGACATAAATATTAAGCTATTTCGTCTCTTTTGCAATCAAAGTTTTAATATGCATGTGAAGCAATAAAGATAAATTTTATTTCAAGAAAAAGAACAATTGGTTTGATGTGAGCATATGAGTGTTAGTCTCACATTCTGGAGTCCATTATAAACACTATTTTTCAAAGGATTAGGTATTTTATTCTCTCTTTTTTTCAAGCAACCCCATGAAACCATGCATTTCTTACCACGTTTATTAGTTCTTACACTAAAGAAAACATCAACTTCAAGCTTATATCATTAACTGATGAGCCTTTTCTGTGAGATAACTATGTATTTATAAAATATTATATTTATGCTTTCTTCATATCTTATGAATTTGGTTAGTTGATTATGGCGTATTATAATGAAAATATAAGCAATTGGAGATGCCAAGTTCGCATTAGAGGCTTCTGGTTCACCTCTCAAAGGAATTGGTTTATGGTTTCATGCACAAAACTTGCTCAAGTAAATGTTTATTACATGAAAAGCTTATAAGTCAGTGAAGTGGTCTAGCTTGAACAAATATTTAGCCATTTAATGTGCCTTTTCAATTGTTCATGGTTATGTGATACTATTAAATGATATAAAGGTTGAACTGAATAATTAAAATCATTATTTATAATGCTAAGGAGGTCGTCTAACTGTGTACCATTGCTTATGATTGATGACATCAAAGAAACTTATTAATATACTTGATGAATGTGACTATATATTCAAAGATAACAAATATGTTGACTTGAGTATGATTGATTATCTATTAAAGCATGTTTATGTTACTATCATTATTAGTTAAAATTATGTATTCAAATATCACCTAAAAGTCAACTTAAATACATAATCAAAGTTTATTATTTGTTTGAATCTATTAAGGTTACTCAAAGCATTAATGTGTGAACTTATGTAAAATTTGTAGTTTCTACCAATTTGTTTGCTTTGGGTAATGCGCTGATTGAGTTCAACAAACTGAAATCTACGAATTGGTCTAAGCAAAGTCAATTTTAAATGGTTGTTATGGATTTGTACCTAGAAACAGTTCCAGACAAAAGGCTCACAACCATTAATGAGATTAGTACAAAAGCTAACAAGTCTTTTCATGTGGTTTGGAAGTTGTTAAACAAGCTAAGCTCGAACTAGATGTGGATGACGATTGTTAAAAATGTTAAGCCATCAATGCCTAAGATGAACAATGAAAGGGGATTTATGATGAAGTTTAAGGAGTACTTCGAATCAGATATAATTGATAAGTCCATTGTGGAGAACTTAATGGGTAAGCTAATGACTAAGAGTTTGCCTAGTCACAACTCATTTATGATCATATGACAAGCATGGAAAATCTAGTAGCAAAGCTAAAGTTTCAACACCTTTAAGAAAAAATGAAACTTTCAAGAAACTAAGGTCATATTGGTTCAAAAGAAAGGGAAATTAAAGAAGATAAAGCAACACTTTATCCATCTCACATTTTATGATGGAGCTAGTAGTAGCAAAGATAAATTGAGGAAGAAGGACAAGCAGAAGAATAAAGCCTTAATGAAGCTTAGTAAGGGTTAAATACATAAGAAGCATAGGTGTTACTTCTAGAAGTTCACTTTAAGAAAGATTTTCTAAAAAGAAATCCATGGTTTAAACAGAAAGGTACACACTATGTTTTAGTACATTCATTAATAAGGTGGAAAGGCAGTTAAATAGAAAAGTAAAAGTAATGGCTTCTGATAGAGATGGTGAATATTAAGGTAAGTTTGATGAAAGTAAATAATATCCGAGTCCATTAAAAAGGTTTCTTAAAATTCAGGGCATATGTGGATAATATATAATTGATGATACACCGCAACAAAATATTATTGATGAAAGGTAAAATCATATTCTTATAGACATGCTTAAGAATATGTTAAGTTATAATATTATAATTTTATCCTTGTGGATGCATGTATTAAAAAATGTATATTTGCTTAACAAAGTTCCTAGTAAGGTAGTTTCTAAAACTCCTTATAAATTATAGACAAGAAGGAAATCCAGTTTGAAACACCTTCACATTTAGGGTTGCCTAACAAAAATAAAGGGTATATAATTCATATAAAAAGAAACTTAATGCAAAGAATGTTAGTGGTTACTTCATCAGCTATCCCTTAAAGTCAAAAGGGTACAAATTTCACTATCCGAACTATAATACAATAATAATTGATTCTAATAATGGTCATTTCATTGAGAATTGTCAATTTTGTTGTAATAGGGAACCACAAGAGGTGGATATCCTACACCTAGTATTTTTACTCAGATTGTTGTTCCTCTTATTATCTTACAATCACACAACATGTCAAGTCAATATATTACTATTCAAAACCCATAAGATGAACGTGTAGGTAATAAAACAACTAACGATATGCAACTCACAAATAAGCAAGTAGTAGAAAAACCACAAAATTAACATTATGAAGGTCTATAATATGGAAAAGACAACTATTTCAAATGGCTATATAGTTTAGTCACTTAAGCTTGAATGTGACTTAAGCATTAATGAGGATCAAGTCTCTTTCAATAAGCCATAAAATGCAAAAATTCTAAAAGGTTTGATGACACGAAAGAAGAGTTAAAATTAATGGATGAAAACAATATTTAGGGGCTAGTTAAGTTGGATGAAGGTTTAAAGCAAATCATTTATAAATGGGTCTTCAAGATTAAATGAGACTTAAAAGGCAACATCGAAGCATACAAGCTAGACTTATTACTATAGGTTACATTTAAAAGAATAGAATTTTCTATAAAGAGACATTCTCTCTAGTTTTAAAGGCGAACTCTTTAAGGATCGTTATGGTTTTAGTGGCTCCTTATAATCTAAAGCTTCACCAAAAGGACATAAACACCGCCTTTTCAAATGGTGAACTTATTAACGTAACTTATTAGACATATTCTAATGAAGGTAGATCGAATATAGTGGTTATTGAGTTTAAGGATATTACAGTAAGAAAGGATTGTAAATCCCTCCCATATCGCTTTAAAACTAGTGGTTACAAAAAATAAGATAAAGAATAAAAAAAAGTTTATCGTATTATTTTGAAGGAATCTAAAAAGTAGAAAGGAAGAGAAGGAAAAATTATAGAAAAATGATATAAATATCGATGAATCAAGATAAATTTCTATTAACATTATTGTTTACATAAAAACAAAACACATGAATTTGTATGATTTATAAGATTATGAGTTCATATACATGTTTCCCTTTTATACAGTCACTCCTCCCTAAATTGAAGAGTTACAATGATCTAAGATAAAATAAATCAACTTCTTTAATAGTTTTTCTTTCTTTTTTTCCAAACCTACTGTAAATTATTTTTTAAGAAATTCTTATGACTCTGTTTATTAATTTTTATATTAAAAATATTGATGAAGATACATTTCACATAATTTGTCTATGTGATGGTCACATCATAAGGATAATTGAAAAATAAAAAATCATACTAGTAGTATCTATCACACATGTTGATTTATTTATTTAACTGCTTTATTAATTTATCACACTTACATATCACTAATTATATTAAAATATTTGATAAATTTTAAATATAGTTTTAATTAATTTTTGTTAATAATTAATTATTTTATTATTTTATTATTAAAAATAAATATTAAAAATTAATTATTTCATTTAAATGTTTATTTATTACTACATAATACTAATAGATAAGATCATTAATTTTAGTCTTATATATAACTCATATTTTTATAAATAATTAATAATGATTTAATTAAATTTTTAAATTTGAATAATTATTGAATTAACTATAGCGAAGCTATCTCGACATTACAGTGAGTTCACCATAAATAAATTACAAGACTAAAGACAAATCAAATTACAAAATCATGTGAAATTTAACAGGACGTATTACAAATTCCATCTAGTCTTCATTCCTATAGATAGAGCATGCTGATCAGATTTAGCTATCATAAGGGCTCGTATCCAATTGATAGTGTCATCAGCTAAGTTGTACTTGTTAACTTCCTCATTCCTGTAGATCCTCTTGTTTCTTTCCTTCCATATAGAATAGATAGTGGTTGTGAAGGCAGTTTTATACATTGGGGTGTCATGCAACCTCTAATGGGCAGTACGAATGATCCAATTTAGAAAAGATGTCCAATCATAATTGAGGTAGGCATTGTATAACAAATGTAAAACTCTGCTCTAAACCTTTTTGGAATATCTACATTGAAAGAATAAGTGTTCTCTATCTTCTTCAGATTTTTTACAAAGCACGCATATTGAATCATAAGTTCCAAACCATCTATTTTTAGTACGGATCCTGTTCTTTATAACCAGCTAAGTGAAAATAAAGCCTTTTTTATTGAGGGAACATTTATAAAGGAAACAAGGAACACGTTCTTGCAAAACCTTATAACAAGACTTGTTAGCAAAAATACCTGAGGCATCTGGGACCTAAGTTACTAAATCTTGCCTGTGGTAGTAATTGATCTGTGGGAGAAAATTCACTAGTAAATTTACTGAAGTTGCCTTCCTATTGCGTTTGATTCATCAAGGAAGAAGCTTTATAGTTAAGAGGAATCTTGTTCATAATTCTAGACAATTCAATCCTTTGTATTGGAGGACTATGATCTGTCCAATTATCAAACCATACCCAAATATTCTCTCCATTGCCTAACACATGTTTAATCAAAGGAAAAACCACCTGTCTCAAGTTCAACATTTGCAAGAAGAACCAAGAATACTCCTTTGAGATAGACAGTTCAAAAGTTTTCATTTTTGAGATATGTTTGATGTAGCCATTTCACCCATATAGCATGTTTATCATCAAGTAGCCTCCAAATCCTTTTACATATAAGTGTTTTTGCATAAGAGAAATAGGGATAATCCCCAAACCCTTTTTCTTTTTAGGGATAGTCATTGACTTTAGTTTTCTTAGAGTTCTCAAAATTCTCAATCCATAAGAAAGCTTTCATGATGCCATCAATCTCCTTGATGACTTTCTTAGGTAGAATAATATGAGATATCCAATAGACATAAAGGTTTCCAAGCACAGAAATTATCAGAGTAACCTTTGCAGCAAGTGACAAGAATCTATTCTACCAGACATTAATTTGAACTTTGATCCTTTTTATGAGTGAAGTACAATCTGAATACTTTGGCTTTGCATAATAAATAAAAACTCTTAGGTAGTTGAGAGGAAGGTCATGAAGCTGAAGTTCAGTAATCCTGGAGAGTTCCACAAAGTTCCTTACATGTTTAGAGCAGTGCAAACTACTTTTATTGACACCCACTACTATACCTGATCATTTGGAAAACTGTATAAGAAATTCCTTTAACAGCTGCACTGATTATGTGATTGACCCTAAGAGAAGGATCAAATCATCAGCAAACATCAAGTGGGTAAGCTTGGAAGCATTACATTTATTATGGTAGTGAAACCTGCCATTGGGGCCAATAACCTTGTTGATAAGTCAAGAAAGATCTTCCATGACTACTGTAAATAGATAAGGGGAGAGAGGGTCGCCTTGTCTGATACCACTAGCACAAGCTAATGGTTTGGTAGGAATCTCATTTACAAGAATACTGATTGAAGCAGTTTGTAAGCACATCAAATTCTAGTTAATGAACTTTGTCGGGAATTCAGGAACCTCTAGAGAAACTTGTATGAACTTCCAATTAATAGTATCAAAAGCCTTAAAGAAATCCATCTTCCAACAGTAACTTTTAATCTTCCTTTCAAAATTATGATCTTTCAAGATCTCTTACATAAGCAATATGTTATCCCCTATAGATCTGCATTATATAAATGCATTATGAGTAGAATTAATCATTGAAGATAAAGCAGTCTTCAATCTATTAGCAAGGAGTTTTGTAATTACCTTATAGACCGTATTGCAACAAAAGATAGGTCTGAAGTTCGACAATGTATAGAGATTCGGCTTTTTGGGAACTAGGAAAATGTATGTGTGATTTATCTCCTTCAACATTTGACAAGAGGATAAACACTCTAAGACTGCTTCTGTGAATAGATTGCTAGTAATCACCCAAGTTTTTTAAAAAAACCCTGCTATGAACCCATCAAGTCCTGGAGCTTTAGAGAGATGTATGTTAAATAATATCTCCTTAACTTCCAAGCTAGTGAAGGGAGTAGAGATTGATTCCTTGATAGGAATGTCAAAATAATGGCCCGTGGCCCATGGGCGGGCCAAAGTCAACTGGCCCAGCCCGAGTGGCCTAGTCGTTTAATATTTTTTTAAAATTTTTATATATTTATTTTAAGAGAATTTGAAAAAGTTGTAATTGTATTTTTAAAATTCATAAATTATACATTATAGCATAATCATTTATAGTAAAGTGTAAAATGAAATTACCTATAAATTATACAACAATATTTATATAAAATAAATGATATAAAATATGAACCAATATATATTTATTAAAAATATGTAGCTATGATAATGTTGTCATAATTATTCCCTACAAACAAGTTAATTTAAATTTAAATTTGTAATTTTATTATAACAATTAATTATAATGTAAATGTAAAAAATACATTTTCTATGTACAATGAATTTATTTAAATATTATTTTTACGTGTTTAAAAAATTATTATATTTCTTTTTAATATGATTTTAAAAAATACGTTTAATAAGTTTATAATATAATATTTTCAAACTTTTAATGTTTTTATAAATTATGTACAAAACTCTTAATTGATGTAGTTGTTGTACTTTTAGTTATTGTTGATTTTGTTTACTTGTATAGTTGTATAAATATTATTTTCTTTTCATATTGTATCTATTATTAAATAATCATTGTAAAATTTTATATTTTTATTACACACATTAAAAGAAATTAACTAATATCATGATTACTCTTAACTCATTTAAACTTTTTTATTTTATTTTTCATATTTACACAATATATACATTATGCAAATATGTATATATTAATCTTAAAATGAATTAACCACTTTATTAATCCTAATGTATCAATTCCAAATGAATATAAAAGTAATTGAGTTATAAAAACAAATACGTATAGTATATTATATTAAAAATAGATATTATGTTATTAAAACTAGAATACATTTTATAAATATTTTTGATATGTTTTTATAAATTATTATTTTTATTACTTTTGAAAATGGTTCTTTTACTTTTTTAAAAAATCATTATATTCTAATTTCTAAATTTATATTCAGAATTTTTTCTCCTTTCTAAATTCTAATATTAGAAGATTCATTCCTAAGTCACTCTAATTAAAAGTTTGTTAAGGGTAATTCTTACTTGAAACCTTGATATAAGTTTTACTTTAAATTCTTCTCATCCTTAGAGCGTTATAAGCATATCATATTTAATAAAATTTTAAAAAAATCACCTTTTTTCTTTTTAATCTATATATTATGTCATAACTTTAAATTACACCAACATATAATTATGATATAAGAAGCTTATTAATTTAACGAATATTAAATTACAAAATATTTATATCTTTTTGTTTAAACCACTTAATAATAAGACTATACGTCATTAAATGAAAGTGTAACATCACTAACTTCTTAATGTTTTAAGTAATATTTTAGGTATTATAATGAGCTAAATATTAACATAATTTGTGTTAAAAGTCATTAAGTCAAGCTTAGATTGAAGGGTGCTATATACATTTGCATATCATTAATGAAAAATGCATTTAAAATTAAAATATTGAGATGTATTTATTGGTATGATTAATTAGGAATTTTAATTCAATTGATTAGAAATTTGTATGAAAAGTCATTAAGTTAATAGTAATAGTTAAGAATTTCAATTCAATTAATTACAAGTTTTAAATTTACTTAAATAATTTATTAATTATTATAACAGAGAATTGATAAAAATAAATTCATTTACTATAGAAAATTTTGGAATTATTATCTAAATCATTTTACAAGAAATGGTACAATTTACAAAATTAAGATAATATCATGCTAGATAGACTGGAGAGTGAAGACTAAGAGAGCATCATCTAATTGGCTAATTGTACATGTTGGTAAGATCTTTAACAATTTGGATCTAATCATCGATATGTACAAACATTATATTTAGCAATATAATATTAAAATACAAAGAATATTTAGTAATGTAATATTAAATAATAAAATAAAAAATACCTTCATTTTCATATATTTGATCAAAATAACCTTCAATTGGTCGATTAATTTCACTAGTCCTCTCCACATTAATACATGTGGCTGACAAAAATAAAAAACACAATATTGGGTAAGATAATATAAAGATAGATAAAATAAATATATTATAAAGAAAAGAATTTACCACCATTATCTTCATTATTTTACCAACTTTGAGCACACATAAGGGCTTCCATAGTGTGATAATGATGTCAACCATGATGAAGAGTAATGGCCCGACCACTAGTACTAAATACAGACCTGGAAATAACGGTGGATGATGGAATAGCTAATAATTCCTGTGCAATGTTTTGCAAGATCGGATAATTCTATGCAGACGTCTTCCATCATGACAATATATTAAACGACCTATCTTCAGTTTTAGGACCACAATTTTCAAAAAAATATTTATCTAACTTCATCGTATTGTAAGAAATCCTAGCTTTTTCTCTTTTAAAAAATTTGAAAGAGAATCTGTCAATAATGGGTCAGAAGAAAAGGTCGAACTTGAAACTGAAGTTTGAGTTGAACTGCCTGCATCTCGATCATGAGTTTGTTGCATTATGACTTCGTAATCATGAAACAATTGATACCATAATTGTTTCATGATATGTAGACGCTCTTGAGCTTCACCACTATACAATGCATTATAAATATATTCAACCCCGTCTATCTTGTATCTCGGGTCCAACACATATAATACTGCAACAATATCTCCAACCTTAGACCAATAAGAATTAAAATTCTCTTCCATCTGCTCCGCTATAGTCCGAATCACTACATTGGAGTTAAACATCCACAATGATAAAACATGCTTTATGTTGGACATAGTGCTAAAGATACAGTGCGAAGTTGGATATTTGTTCCTGAGAATAATTCAATTCAATTATTGAATAATTTCAACTTCATACAAAGTTCTCTAGCCAAGTCCCATTGATCCTCAGATGGTACACAGGTATACTAAGAATCCTTTTTGGCTAGTCTAATAAACAACTGAGCATATGGGATTGCCGACTCCAAATATTAAAGGTTAAGTTCCATCTAGTAGGACAATCCAAAACCAACTTCTTTGAATTTTGATTGTATAAAATTTGTGCACCATCTTTAAAAGTTTCAACTCTTTTAAGAGTTACACTCCAATATAAAACATTATTTCGAAAACACTCTATTTCTTCCTTTATCGTTTCCAACCTATCCTTCACAATCAAGTTGAGAATATGCGCAAAACAATGCATATGAAATAACTTACCTTTAACTAATAAGCTCCCAACCCGCATCTTACCGTTCAAGTTCTGAATCATAACATCATTTATGCTACAATTATCAACTATGATGGAGGATACTTTGTTGTCTATGTTCAAATCCATCAAACAGTCTTTCAACACGTTTGCCAATTTTTCACTTGTATGCGATGTCGGCACATAAATGAACCTGTCATGAAAAAGTATACCAACATGAATCATAAATTTATAAATTTTGATCAAAAAAGTAAATCATAACAATATTAAATAATATAAATTACCTCACAAGTCTATTGCATAACTTCCAATCATTATCAATATAATGTGTCGTCACTGCCAAGTAACCCTTCTTTTGGTTATCAGCTATCCACATGTCCGTTGTTATGGCAATTCGTCCTTGAATATTTGACAATGCTCTTAATGTTTCTCTCTTCTTTTCCTCATAAATTTTGAAAATATCATTCCTCAATGTATTCTGACTTGGAACCTTGAAAGTCGATTGGAGTGAATTAAGAAATATCCTCAATCTTTTGCTTTCAACCAAAGACAATGGTTGTTCATCTCCGATAATCATATTAGCCATCAAAATACTTGATCTATGTTTGCAAAAGTTGTTACGGTCATTTCATTATTTCCTTTCATAAAGTTAGGGGTAAAAAATGTTTGACCTCTTAAAACCATCTTCCTTCTAGTGTATGATTCCATATGTCCCTTTAAATGAGACGTTCTACCTTTCGAACTAGTTGCACTCTGCTTTTTCAATTCTGTTGGTCGATATAGTCTTCTTAAAGTGATTCCAAACTTCACTTTTAGGTGTCGGAATAGAAGTTTCCACTTCCACCTCCGGTACTGGATTAGAACTCTTAACTGAAGGAATATGATCATCCATCTGACAAAAAACATATAAATACTTGAGGTTAAAAAATGTTCAAAAAAATCAAAGAATGTCCAAACTTTGAATATGCTAGAGTTTCAGGACTTGCATGTTAGAACAAAAGAACCAAGAAAACAACATTAGTTGACAAAAGACAACTTGTGTTCAATACATATTCATAGATAGCCTCTAAGGTGGCTCAAAACCTAGCAAAAGGAGGAGCCTGAAACATAATAACATAGAAGAAGCTATATCTATTCTTAGTTCAAAATTAATCATCCTATTATTTCAAAAAGTTTTCTTATCATTCCTGTTTGTAACCAAAATCACAGACGAGCAATGTATAATGAGAACTCTGTATGTGTGTAGTGTTTCTAATATATATATATATGCTTAATGATGTTTTAGCTATTTTTCTCCTCATGCTTGTAATGGAGTCCACGAGTTTCTTGATCAAAAGTATTGAAAAAGTCCAACCTTGTTGAGGGAGTCTTATAAAAGATTTCATGTATGTTACTTTTTGTTTAGTTTCAATTTTCTTTTCCTTTCCAACATCTTATATGTTGTGATTTTGTTTATATCATCAAATACTTATATCATCAAACACTGTATATGTAGAAAAAAATTGCAGCATAATGTCGATTGAAAGTGTAATGTGTACTGGATGATTGATGAAGCAAATCAATGTATTGAACTTTAAAGAAGATTGATGAGTCTATTTTCTTACTATTGGACATGTAAAACATTACGAGATGGAAACTGCTAAGCACGCAACATTAATCAACACTATTTTTTAAGCAATGAAAATCGGCCTTTTCATTTTTAAGGTAAATAAGAAATAAGATCAACGTCATCCACGTAACACAGTAACGTGCTCAAGTTTTGTTAGTACTAATGCACATACAAAAGCAAAAGTCAAGCAATTTTACTTGTTCAACCAGATGATTAATGTAGTTCACCTAAGGCATGGAATTCAGTTTTCCATTCAACATGGCTGATTGTGCATTCATGAAAAACGACAAGTCTAGAAAATTCCACAGCCATGGAAATTGTGCATTCATGAAAAATGGCCAGTCTAGAAAACTCCATTATGTGGAACAACGCACACACTACATACCTTTAACAAGAGCTAGAGCTAGGAACTCAAAAAGCAGTGATACAATCACAGAGAACAAGATAAAAACTTGCAAAATTGTGGTTGGTGTCAAATCAAAAATTAAACAAATAAAAAGTAGGATAGTTAAGTTTAAAACTTAGGCATTTCCTCTATACTTAGTCAATAATAGATAACAAAATAAACACAAAACCGAATATTGCAGTTAAAATTTTGAAACCAAGTTTCCCTTAAGTAAAAACAAGGGTTGAAGGATAAATTACAAGAATCCTGAAGCTTCATAATCTCATTCCAGTAATTTAAGGTTACAAGATCCCAAAAATGTTGGAAGAATTTTGAACTAGAGAACTACTCACTAAATACTTGTTAGATTCTATCTGTCTCTCAAAGACCCTAAAGTAGTATAGAAGATATAATGCAAACATCAGTTTCGGGGTAGACTTTTCGATCATCATCTCCTGAGTAAAGACTCCTATACAACATGTATATTCACGAAATTGCAAGAAGACCCATTTGGGATTATGTCCCAAAAAACCAACTTTACTAAACCAACTTTATTTAATAGTAAGAATTCAATTTTCCAATCTTACTGTCGGATTAAGAATTAAAACCTGTTAAAATCATATAATTCAAAGAATATATTCAATAAACATACTATTCTCACAACTGGACTTGTTTCCTAGAAATCCAATTATACAACCACTCCAACAATTGAAGGGAAATAGGGGCTTGCAACACCTACTCTAGCCATGACAATTAGGATCACCAACAGTTCCATCTTTTGACGATTGTTATGCCGTAGACTTATCAATCATTTTAGAGAACAAGAAACAGTAGAGAAGGATATGCAGAATGAGACATCAAAATAGTGCAGAACCATCATGAGCAATAAGAAATGATCTAAGAAGCACAGACACGGATACGAACACGGACACAGGACACAACACGGATACGGACACAGGGACACACCAACTTCTAAAATTTGGTGGACACGGACACGACATATATATATATATTATAAAATTTAAAATTAAGAA
>JAOTBA010000204.1:13425818-13440055 GCA_025629845.1 Erythroxylum squamatum
TAGGAGTAAAAAGTTATGAGAGTCGGAAGTTGGCCGATTTACTATTCATATGGTCAAAAAGTTACTATTCATTTGGTAAGCAAATAGAAAGCAACTTTGGACCCTCTAAAGAACTGAGTTAAGTTTTAGTATGAAAATGAAGATAAATAAGATGAAAAAAAAAATTATACCGGTTTCGGATTAGTCTAAGGTTTCCAAGGCGAATTTGGGTTCCAAATTGATGTTCCGTATAAGCAGTTGGATTTCGGAAACGAGATCCAACATTAATTTGAGTTTTATGGTCAATTTGATGATAAGACAATTGTGGAATATTTTTGGGATTTAATTTGGTTAGTTTGTGAATTAAATGCATTAAAGGGCAATTTGGTCATTTTGTATGCATTAAAAGGCAATTTGGTTATTTTGTATGCATTAAAGGGCAATTTGGTCTTTATGGTATTCATTAAAGGGCAATTTGTTCATTTTACATGGTGTTAGTGGAAGAATGAGTCATAGAAGAGAACTGTCATTAGAAGAGAACTGATAGGAAGGTGAAATGTGGAATCCATTAAATGAGCATTAAAAAGATTAAAGCAAGACTTTTGTCTTCATTTGATCAATAACCATGAGAGTGTTTGACAGGAAAACGTGAGAGAGAAAAAACAAAGGTGAAAAGAAGAGAAGCAAGGCTGAAGGTCATCTAAGGAGAGAAAGAAGAGGGCTTCCATTGTTGGCGAGTTTCGATGGAATTTTGGAGAAACCTTCATCAAACCTAAATTTTCATCATTTACCCAAAATATTGGAGAAAGAAAGTGTTAAGTTTTCCTAACCTAAATTTCTTATTTTTATGGGTTTGTTTTGAGTGACAAATATGTGTTTAAGATCAGTGGTTTCTTAGTGTTACTTTGGTGTTTCTGTACATAGAATTGATTGAATATGACAAGAGAGGAACATGTAGTAGAATTTTGTCTTAGGTTAGTTTGAACCAGTCCCACTGTCATAAATCAGCCTACAAAACTCTAAATTGAGTGATTCCAATTGGAGATGAAACCTAAGGCATATTACTAAAATTATCTAAAATAAACCTAAACCTAATTCTGGCTTAATCATATTGTAATTTGAGATTGACAATGATGATCTGATGCTGCCCCTGTGTTGGAGCAGATTGTGATGTTTAGGGCATGTTTCTTGATTTAGAACTTTAAATGGCATGATTTTTTATGATATGGAAACTAGAGACTTAGGCAAACAAATTTCTAAAAGATCTAAAAGCCTAATTTGAACGTTTGCTATATGAAAAGTAAGGAAAAGTTGGAGGCATCGATTATAGACATAGGTCATAACTGTGACTCATCATGCATGATTATGATATGGTGAATTAAATTGAGTGAGATTGTGTTTTGAATAAATTGATAAGTTAGAATGGCTAAAATATGGTTTTTAAGTGACTTTTGAAGTTAGAATTGGAAACGAAGAATAATAGTTTGGCTTACGATAGTAAACGAAAATATAATTAGCGTACGCGTTATGCAATTAAATACTAATCTTGAATTTGGTTATACTAAATTTATAGTGTTAATGTCTTATTTCCGAATTTGGAAATAAATGCCTAAATGAAATGCATTTGCGTAGGTAAAGGAAAGACAAAGAATGTGTGAGTGTGCTTGGCGATAAAGTTGCTTAACGGTGAGTGCATTTTAAATGTATTTTATGAAAATGATTTCTATTCTATTGTGAAGTGAATATGGATTATGAGTTTTATGTGAATGATGCATTATAAGTGAATATTGCTTGTATAAGTTTATGTTTTTAGCAATATATGAATTGAAGTTTGAAAGTTAAATCTTATATGATTTGAGTTTATATTGAGATGATGTTAATGGTTGATAAAAAGGAAATGGATTTTAGCTTATGGTATATTGATATGTTTTATACATATTATTATACCGGTGTATAATACGAGTAAGTGATGTAGAACTAACTCCATAACTAGTGATTGACCAGTTAAAGGTAAACGTTGTAGAACCAGCTCCGTAACTATTAGTATATAGCGATTAACCTAGTACGGGTAAGGGATGTAGAACAAACTCCGTAACTAGTGGTTGACCAGTTGCAGGTAAGTGATGCAGAACAACTTCGTAACTAGTGGTTGACCAGTTACAAGTAAGCGATGCAGAACCAGCTTTATAACTACTGATGTATAATGGTTATCTTAGTGCAGATAAGCGATGTAGAACCAGCTCCGTCACTAGTGATTAACTAGTTGTAGGTAAGTGATGTATAACCAACTCCGATACTTTATGCCTGAGGGTACCATATGGAAAAGAAGTTAGTAAGATGCTATGTCGTGTAAGAAATTGATGACATTTTTAATACCGCCATTATTTATTTGAAAATTTGATTTGAGAAACTTGATTTCGGGAAGCATTTATGTTTTATATTAAATATTGAATTATGCAAATTGAGATAAATTTATTTTAGGGAGGTTTAAATTGTTGATTAAGATGTTAATAGAAAATATAGCACTCACTGAGCTCGTTTAGCTCACACTTTCTTTTCTGTTTTTAAATGAAACATCCCAAGTGCACGCTCAGGGGCTTCAGCAGCAAGGACTTCACCTCACAACTAGTCAAGTTTTTCACTTGCTGTTGTGTAGGCATTTTTACGTTGTAAATATTTTTGGGAACATTTTATGAATATGTTTTGTGTAAAGAACGCATATGAATGTTTTAAAGATAAATGCGTGAATATGTCTTAGTTTTTTTGTTGAGTTTGCTTGTGAATAGACTTAAAGTCAAAAATTTATAGTGGAGATTTTGAGATGATTATAGAAGTGTTTTGCACTTTTACATTGCATTTGAAAATTTTGGGAAGGTAAAAACACAGTCGTTGTGCTGTAGAAATTTTTAATAAAAATGATTTTTTAAAAAAACTTCACTAGTTATATCTTTTTAATGTTAAGTTAAGGCTTTTTGGTAAAAAGGGCCATAGGCTTAGCTCCATGAGAACTTTCCAACTGAATCAAATATCAACTAGAGGGTCACTGTGAGGTGCCTAGTAGGCTGTCTAGTTATTTCAAGATAGGGGTCTATCAGGCAATCTACATTTAAGTGTTTAGGGATCCACAGATTTCACAAACTGTATTACTAACACTGACAAAAATAACATTTATATGATAATGTTTTTAGACAAAGTTTTATCTTAGCAACTAGAAAAATTAAGGAATCTAGATTATACTTACCTAGAATCTTCTTAGGAGTGGCTATCTCACTTGACCATTTATAGTGGTTTGCTTCATCTATTGACCTATTTATCAAGGCTCCACCGGTAATAGCATCTACAAATATTTTGGTGTTGTAGGCTAGTCCATCGTAGAAGGTTTGCACTATCGATCACTTCTCTAATCCATAATGTGTATAGGACCTCAAGAATTCCTTATATATTATCTCACACCTCATATAATGACTCACTTTCCTTCTTGGCAAAGATGGTGACCTGATTTCTTATCTCTACAGTCTTACTTGGAGGAAAATGCTTGTTCAAAAATGCATAAGAGAGCATATCTCATATGGTAATTAAACTTGTTGTTAAGGCTTATGATCATATTCTAGCTTTATCCCTAAAAAAGAAGGGGAATAATCAAAGCTTGATGGCATCAAAAGATTCTCCATTTAACTTCGATGTGTCATAATACTCTAGAAACATCAATAAATGCAGGTGGAGGTCTTCAATTGGTGAATCTCTAAACTGGTTTAGGTGCATCATAAACAACACTGAGGGCTTTAGCTTGAAGTTGGATACTTTAACATTAGGCCTCAGAATGCCTAAGTTAATGCCCTGGGCATTTATTGTCACAAAATGCTTTAGTGACCTCATTTTTTTTTTCAGCCATCTGTACTTCCCCAGCTTCCATTCTCCTCTAAAGTCTTCTTTTTATGTACAGTGTTCTTTTAATCTTAGGATCTAGCTCAATAAGATTCCTAGGTTCATCAACATTGTGCATATAAGAAGTAATTTGTAACAAGAGAAAGAATAAATATAAACTCAGTTAATAAAAAATAAAACAAAACAAAAATGCAAGTCTAGTTATTTTGCAAATATGCAAATAATAATGTCAGTTCCTAATAATGGCGCTAAAAATTGTTTGTCTATTTTTGCAAGTGCATAGTATAGTTGTAACTAGCACTAGCAACTATAAGGAATATTAATTAACTACACATTATTCATAAATTTAATAAAATAGGCCAACGATTATATATGATTGAATCAAAAAATAGAATAAATAACAAATATAAATAATAAATAGAGTGATGATCAAGAATATATCAATCAATGAAATAACTAGATTTAGGTGAGAAATCTCCCAAGGCTTCACTGTCTTCAATTTCAATCTAGCTCAATGAATTACTTTTATTTCTTGGACTAGTAAGAGTTCCTAACTTAGATCATATTCTCTCTGAGACATATAACCCTTATTTATAGGTTAATCAACTACAACTCTTTTCGAATCTAGATAGTTTAAGAATGCTTTAATCCATTTTACGAAATCTCTAAATAGGTTTTATCCTAACTTAGGAAGATCTTTGCAACTTTCTCTCAAACAGCTCACGCTTAACCTATTTATCTATGTTGTGACCTAAACACACATCTCGTATCTCGAATCTTAATACATAAATTAAATATTGAATCTTCCATTTTTGCTCCTTTAATTCAATTTAATTAATAAAATTATATTATATCCTAAGTTTATACTACCTAAATTTATATCCCAATTTAGTCTATAGTCACACAAAGAATATTAACACAAAAATAATAAAGAAAAAAGATAAAGAAATCATTGTTTTTTTTCTCAATTCTTCAAAGAATTCTTGTTAAAATCTTGCTCTATTTTCAAAGGATGATATAATCTTGATCAAAACCGATGCAGATCAACTTATAAATGACTTCAAAATGTTTCTTGGCTAAAGATTTCTTTTCTGCCTCACTTTTTATTGAAAACTCAAAACCTTAATTCTTAATAAGCTATACATCCCCAAACACAGGTTAGTACATTTGGCCTTGTTCTTTGAGAAATTCTCCAGAAATCAACAATGTCAACACAAGACCTACACGAGACCATGTAAGGTTACTATGTTCTTTATCAAAGAAGCAACACGAAGGCATGTAGGGTGTACAAGAGAAATAAAAATGATCACCTTTGAATATGACCCTTAACATAGTGACATGTTTGCACCATGTTGTAGGTTCGTCTCTAATTCTTTCAAAATTACTTTAATTTAATGAAATTTTTTTCCATTTTAGTTTCTTTTTCTTGTATAAGTATAAATAAGACTTGGACTAATAGTACTTCTGAAATTAAGTGTTAAATCCTTCAAAATCCATCCAAAATACAAGCAATATGCCTTGAAAATTTTGCTAAAAGTAATGTATGCATAACATACACCAGCAATCCACAAATTTTGAATAAGAAAAGGTATCAATTAGAATTGATCTTTAAAAATAAAATAACAAGAAAAAATAAAGAATGCAAATAAAGTCTAGGAACAATTTATAAAACTAGAAAACTCATAATTTTGTATTTCTAGGTCTTTAAGATCATTTTTTCCTCGCCAACAATTTCTCCTTATTGCACATTATCCTTAGAGAAACTTGTTAGCCAAAACTCCACTAAATAATAAAGGGAAAGGGGAGGAACCAAAAGAAACCATAATATTTTAGTTTAGTCTATTGTGGTGGCCTATCATTTTATTATTTGGTTATAATCCACCAAAATTTTAATATACCTCAGTAAATTGAAGACAAGTCGAAGCTTTAGCCTCATCTAAATATTACCAAATGAACTTCCATATTTGAATTTAAATAAAACAAATGAATGCCAGAAAACCATGAGCTTAATTGTTATATAAAAGGGAAACTAGTAATAATCATACCATATATAAATTTTGACTCAAATGCAATAGTAGAACTTTTCTCAAAAGATGAGAATACATGAGGAAATAAATAACATACTATAGATAAAGCCAAAATCTTGTCGACTTTCATACATCATTATATTCATGTAAGGAATATTTTATGGGACTATTCACTTGTATATCCAATATGCATTGAATTTTTTTTATAAAAAAAAGGTGATGAGCAAGTTTTTAATAGAGAACTACCATTGGATGAAGAACCTGATCCACTACAGTATTCCTACAACCTTAATATGCATCAATTGAAACTTGAACTACCTTTGCAGAGTTGCAATAATGAATTGCTTAACCAAGCTCATCACAAAATTGAATCAAAATAATTTTATTAGTAATTATTTTTGCATACGTCAGCATTGTCTATGAATAATGCATATATTCAAGAAGGAAAAGTAGCTTCTAAAAATGAAATGAAAGTAAATATAGAAGAGGAAATTAAGAATAATCATACCTCTATTTCACAAGCCTTTGCTTTCTTTTGTTTTTTGTTTTTTTGTTTTGCTATTACAACTAAAAGTCATCTAAAAGCTTTTGCAATTTAAACAATGTACCATCATTAAGAGTGTCAATATCAATATTAATCTCATCCTGGTAACATTATAACTACACTCTTTTAGGAAGTCAATCATGCTTTCAGGCAATTCACCAAAAAATAATCTAATTATTTACTTTTGTTCAGTATTCATAACTTGGCTAACAGCCTCTGACAAATTTTCGTTGTTACATTGTGAAGTTTTTTCTTCTTTGCAAGTGTTATACCTGTTAGTTGTACCGATTCCATATCAATAACTAGAGGAAGCTTCTTCTCTACGGCTAGAGGAAGCTTCTTCTCTACGGCTTTCCATTTCACTTTAAAACATTGATTGAGTGTTGCAGTCATGATATTGACATCATTTCCATCAGGGTTATATTTTATTGCATTTGAAAGTTTCTGACATTAGTAACAAACCCTACCAGATTTGAATATTGACTTAAAGCAAGTGCACTCTTCACCCAAAGACACTATATATTTGATAATCATGTAATAATCAAGTATGTCCAATTTCACTACATCAACTGGTTCATTCAAAACCCGACCATACTGATGACTCATAAAGTTTGAGCAATTGAAAACTCAACTTGTTTAATTTGTTCAAAATGTCTAAAAGTATCCTTTTCCATTTTGGTTCCAGTACCACTAATAGGAGCTTGTTTCTTACTATGTAGAGTCGATGCTTTCATAGATTTATTTAAATCCTTCAATTGTGGCCTTTTTTAAATTATCACCACAATTGTGAATATCACTAAAGGGTAACAATACAAGTACAAGTGTACTCAAAAAAGCCACTCTGCTCATAAGGGTCCTAATATGTCCAAGTTCCATTTGTAACAAGATTTAAATCCTTCCTCTTTGATCTTGACATCTTTGACAATGACATAACTTTCATTAGGAAATTAAAATTGTCATAACCATCTATATTTAGACTAATACGTTTCTTTTCTTAGGGGCACAGGAATCCTCATATATTATCGTCTCTGTGTCAACTTGTTCCTAACTCCTAAATCCCTCTGACCTATCCATGAAAATGGCTTCGCCAAGCTTGACTTTAATTCAATTAGTATAATTTAAAGTGACTGAAATTTATATAGGTTTAAACCTTTTTTTTAAATTAAGTTTTGAGCTAAATTAGTTGCACGACCTAAAGCCCAATTCCATTGATATAAAATTTGGTAAAGTTGTGTAATTGTCTGCTAATTCTTGTTTTAAGGTTCGAGTTAAATTTGATCTTTCTTTTAAGGTTGGTTGATTGTCTCTTGGGGTTTGAGATTTTTATGGTTTTTGTATAAATAGTGAAGTGCTTGAGTTGTAAGAGCTTTCGTTCATAATTTACACCAGGTGAATTTTCTTGAACATATCCAAAGTAGAGTTTTTCTTTATTAGTGATTACTAAAGTTAGAAACAAAGACTGGTGATTTTTTCAAATTATGTTACTTTTTCTTCTTTTGAGATTAAAGATTTGCAGTAGCACTAGTTTTGTATTGTTGTGCTTGCAACTTAAAATCTAGAGAGTCCATAGTTTTTGAGTCCTCAAAGTTTGAATCTTGATTTATCCTTTGGAGAATACCATTGTTGTGTTATCTTGGTGGTTGTTATACTGCAAATTCTGAGAATATTTGCTTTGGGACATTTGGGCTTGAAAAAAAATTGCGGGTCCATTCCTATCAACAATTTCAAGTACATGAGGTAATTCAAAACAAACCTAAAGAAGTGTACATCGGAATATTTTGTGATTTCCTAATTAATTTTGATTCCTTATATCCAATAAATTGATGCCATAGGATTAATTTCCAATAACCGCACATATCAACTTAGAAACTTACGTTTCATCCCTTCACTTCAATATCAAATTTCAGATTCAATGGTTCACAAGAATGCTCATTTACTCAGATTCTTTAAAGTTTAATGAATGGGGCTAGGCGAAAGATAAATGTTTTAAAGCGAGAATGCAGCTCCTTTTTCTTGCACCTGTATCCAACTCCAAGCTGGTAATACATGTCAAGTTCGCAGATTAGGGGATTATTTATTGCTGACTTTTGGGCTGAGATTCATCAATTACGGCATTGATCGAGTTTTTAGGGGATTATTGCTGACTTTTGGGCTGAGATTCATCAATTGGTGATTCTTACACCCAAAAAACATATATAATAATATTTAATTGACAATTTTTTATAAAATTAAAATTTTCGTTAATAAGGGACTTTTTTCTTTATATTAAAAAAAAGAATGTTCTTCTTTTTCCAAACCTTATGGCTCTATACTGTAGATTTGAATTGATAACTTCTTCCAAGAAAAAAGTGTAAACCACTAAGATACTTGTTCAAACTCATTCACAAATCTACTTTGAACCCCAATATTTATTAAGAAAATCTGTCCAAGGTTCAACCTATGAATTCTTTGCGAGTCCCAAATATCTATTGAAGTGAATTGCCAGTCGAGAAAGATCCCTTCTTGCTCTGTTATTGTCTCGTTACATTGAAGTGTCGTTGCGTAGGATTACAAACCTGCTGGGAGAAGCCATTTCTATTCCCCACACCATAAGTTACTGTCAACATGAAGCAACGTAAGCACTAGGAACGACCAAAATATTTGTAAAAAAAAAAACGCTTAACACTCACTTTCCACAGCTGCAAATACATAAAATGAAAAGTCGGTGCAGTGATGATAGTTTCACTGCATTAACACCTCATAATTCCATCCTCAATCTGTAACTCAATTTAACATTTCTTATTTTTCATCAGATAATACCATTACAACAGACATGCCAACCGTTCTCTAATATTACGGAGAATTCAGCTCCTTATTCAACCAAACCGAAGTGAAAGCTTTTACTCTCATCGCCTTGCAGTTGAACAATCATGACCGGAGAAGGGAAACCATGGCATCAGCAGAATCCGGCCCATAGTTATTTACACTAGGGATTATGTGTTGCGGAGAAATTAACTTGACAAATTCTTTGAGTTCTGAGAAGCTGCTATGCTCGCTATATGGTACTTCATACCTGGTAAACATTGAAGTGAAACTTCCGGTTAGATTACGAACTGTAAGTTGTCACTGTCGATTGTATTGCCAACACTCGATTATGCAAAAACCATCATTCGGAAAAGCTACAATATAAAGAACCGTATCTATAGATTTTCCAACAAATATAGTATCTCTCTCCACTTTACCATAATTGTTTGGAGGCAAGTGACAAAAAATGATAGCATATACATTACGTCAAAATTTATTCAAGGGGCAATGCACCAAATCAAGTAACAAAGTTTAAATTTACTTATCCAATATTACGTGAAAGATGACGATTTGATGGGTATATAATGAGCATCTTGCAACCAGCAGATTAAGAACTATAGATTGATCACCTTATAATAGTACCCTGCTGCCATTTTCTCCCTGGAGACTTCTTCTTTCCTTTACCAAATGTCCAACCAGTGGGGGAGAAGGCAACAATAAGACTGAACCGACCCTGATCAATAAAGGAGTGACATTAGACAGCTAAACTTCTGGATCACGTAGTTAATTAATGCTCATTGTTTGTTGGTTCTTATCTATGTATCATATTATCCTAATATCTGCTTCTTGTTATATATAATTCAACTCAGTCTGTAGTTATCCTCGGACCTCAGTTTCAAAATATTAGGTTTGTATCCCTACCACATATTGACTGGATAAATGCTTTAGTCTTTTGAAGCTTGCAAGTGTCCACATTGGCACGACATGGATGTGGCTTTCTTGTTCATTTAATGTGAACCACTGCATATCTTCATTCGAGAACCCCAAGCATTCCAAAAGACGGAATTTGGAGGCAGTCACGTACACCTTCCTGCGGAGGACACGAGCAACCTCCAAGAAAAGCCTCTCCTTTCCTTTTCCAAAAAGGGAGACATCAATCACAAAGAGGTTCTCTATCTTTTGTGGGTTAAGATAGATCTTACTTACTGACAGATCTTACCTATTGTGTAACTTCCAATCAAGAAAAGAGTTTTAGGATTGAAAGATTCAGCTTGAATGGCCTCAATTACAAATTGTATGACGGCCTCCTGCTTTGGGAAGTCATACTGCAAGAAGCATCGTTATAAAATCAAACATAAGATTAGTTTTCTTGTGGTCTTACTGATTTTCTAGCTGAAGGGGGGATTTTTCACGTCATAGTGCTCTGGCTACAGCAATAAACTCGATTAATTCAAGGTCATCCACTCGAATAACTGCTAGTTGAGCTGCCCTATGCTGCTAGTGAAAATCGGAATTTTCTAACCAACAAGAAACATAGTGCAACAAATTCAAACCTTGGACTTACCTGAGGATTGCAATAAGTCGTATCAAGAATGAGAGTATGTATAGGACATGTCTGCAAGGCAGTTATGCTAGCCTTCGTCTCACAAAAACGAAAATCTCCCGTGTGTAAAACAGCCTAAAATATGCTTCACTTCGGATTGGTATGACCACAATGTAGAAACCATAATGCGATAGTTTCTTAAGAAGTCAAAGTAGACCATACCTTACCATTGGGAGGTTCGAAAAGTATTACAATGGCACCAGGGCAGTGGTTCGCATCCAAGCAAGTGACACCAACACCAGCAATATCGATCCTTTGGTTGAGAGGCAAAACATGTAATTTCTCCCACGGTATTCCAATCTTCATATTTACAAGCTTTGCTGTGATTAAGGAACAGTAGATTTTTCCATGACGGAAGGATTTTGTCAATCCTTGATAATCTGCAGAGTCATAGACATTTCAGATCTCTTCACAACTTTCAAGCTTCCAGCATTGAGGACATTGACTGGGGGCAGAAAAGCATATCGGGATGTGACAATATTTCTTGCTTGAAATATTTTTGGTGCATTCCTATGAGTTCCTATTGTTATAAATTTTACTTTGTGGTATGACACGTTTAAGACCCAAGAAGTCAACCGGTGGATTTCCACTAACAATATTCACAAAATATCTGGTGAAGTGAATTGAACCTTGTCATTTAACTCACCCTTCCCCACAAACATAATCCGACAGCTAAGAGAAACAAAAGGCTTGAACGAAGAGAAACATGAAAACCACAAACAAAAGAATCAACAGAAAAGGTTTCTGAACTTCAAGAAATCAGACAAGTAGCCGAAATCTTTTAATCAAATCTTACCAAGGTATTTGAAAAATCGGGAGACAAACAAAATTGAAAAGCAACCAATAAAACAAAGATGACTATTGAAGGACTTGCCCGGAAATTTAAAAGCACAATAGAGCTTGAGTAACTGATATAGATGAACTTACGGTCCATATGAAAGTGAGAAAGAAACCAATGGCTGCAATCGCCTCTAAGATATTTAAAAGCATCCTGTGACAAAAGTTCCATAACAAATCAAACAACAAAACCAGGTAAAATATAAGTAGGCAAGCACGTCAAAAATTGATGCTTATACATCTTCACAGTGGTTATCAGCTTAAATATGAATTGCAAAGCCATTCCTAGTCAGAAGAAAGCAAAACAAAAAAAAGTTGTCATGGCCATTACCACTCGGAATGTTGTCCCTGGTATGCTACACCACAAGGGAATATCTTTTTGTTTTCCAGTTCTCACAGGGACTTTTGTTGCACGTTTGCGAGAAGAATGTGAAGCACAATTTTCTTTTCCTCCATGCATTCTGGAAGTGGAGCAAACTTTCGCTCTAACATTAAAAGAGCTAGGAAAATAATCTGTAATCAATTTGTTTGTTGATGATTTACTAGTTTCATCTTCAGTAACTTCAGAAGCCTCCACGTGCACCTCTGCTACATGGGTACTCCTTGACTGAAATTCACCAGGGATCTGTAAGTCCCTATGTGCCTCCACCACAAGATTAGAACCTTTTCTAAGTTCACTTAGAGCTTGCACAATCTTCTTCCTAGGGCCAAGTGCAGTAACCCCCATGCCTAACAGATCCTGGAAAGATGTAAAAGCAAACATTCAACTTGTGACTCTATGCTGTAGATATTGACAACATACCATTTTACAGAAACTCTGGGAATCTGTCTGTAGCTGACAGAATCGTTCCAGTTTTACAGATTGATAAGTTGCCAAATGTTACATTCAAGCATACCTCCTCGGTTAGCCACATTAAGGTATCCCAGTCAATTTCTTCACGAGCAAAAGCTTCTTCATATTTTTGTAAACCTAGACTTCTAAGCCACTTAATAACAGGAGATACTTCAACCTCTTTCGGTGGAGAATGAACTGGCCTTCCAACTACCAGTGGAGAAAACAGAGATTCACTACCTCTACCTTCAAGAACAACCAGCTGAAGATACAAAAAGTTACAACAGTCATGAAACTAATTGCTCCAATAAAATGTGCTCACTGAAGAAAGAATTCATTTCTTGACCGACTTTGATGTTAATGTCCGAATCCACCATATCTTAATCTAACAGGCATGCTGCTCTTTAATTCGTCCGATTTTGATAAAGAATAACAAAGAGTTAAATTAGCCAATATAGTTTGATGGCTTGAGTGATAAATTAGCGCGGGCGAGCGCGCGCACTCACAAAAAGACCCTGTTAAGGTATAACGCAAGCCAATCACAAAATATCCATACACTTGCAAGTAGACTTATCAAGAAGGCATAATAACTATATGAATCACAATTGAACATAAGAAGGTAATCATACACTTACGTCTTGAGCGTGAATTTCCTCTTTATCAAGACAGTCATTAGTGTGAACCAATCTAGACTCCTCGTTCAAATCCGAAATGTCAATCTCACATACCGGACACTGAACCGAGCAATCTCGAGCATCAGCACAAATCACACTCTCCTTTCTCGTTTCATCGTCAACGCAAAGCTTAATCAAAGTATCAAGCTCACATTCCTCAAAATCCCCAAATCCATCACCCAAATCCAATCCAACATCACGTGCATTAGCTGTCCTCGACTTCAACAACCTCGCCTCGATCGAATTACAGGAATATCCTCCATTCCCCGGCAAGGCTTCTTCATTTTCAACATACTCCTCTAAATGCGCGTCATTGACAGGCTTGTAAGTATAGTCTAAGGTCGACTCAATGAAATCCAAGCTGCAATTTTCTTCGATTGCAGATCCAGGCGACAGGTCTGGTTGGGATCTCCGGGACCTTTTGGTCGGGCGGAGGGGAGTTGAGGCGAGAGATTTTGGTATTTGTGAGAGAGGGACTGGGTAATCGTCCTCTCCGTCGTGTTGGAGCTGATATGAGCTGCGATTTGGGGCCATGTTATCTTAGAGCGGCTACCCTACTCACTTCTCTCTTCGCTTCAAATTCCCATCCCAAGTTTTGTTTTGAATTTTTGGAGGGAAAGAAAAGAGGGAAAAAAAAAAGCCCCAAAACGATATGTCGTTTGAGTTAGACTAATCCATTGGTTTATTCATTAAATTAATTTTCATATGAATGTTAAAACTACAGAACTTGATTAAATATGCATATTCAATAGATAAACTTCTCCATCTCATTTAAAGATTTAATCAAAAAATTATTTCAAATATCATTGTTCATACTAAGCTCTGTCATCTAAAACCTTTCTCAGAAGTTTCCTCTTGTACCAGTTCTTCCTTGCTCGTCCATTTGTTACTTTCAGGCGAGTTTCTCACATCTTATCTTCAAAACTTCCCAATTTTAAAAGGGATTATGTGTTGGAACGCGTACGGTCCGAGTATTCACAATACATTGCGGAAAAGACCATACAACAACATGAAGTATAATCGAAAATACTAAGGATGTACGAAAATACCTTTTGTCGTGGATAGGTTGTTT
>JAOTBA010000204.1:13451008-13463081 GCA_025629845.1 Erythroxylum squamatum
ACAACAGCTATCCTTAAAGCAGTTTCCCATTTATCTATTGCTTCTTCAATATTAGCAATACAATCTAAATCTAAATAGATTCCAAAGGGATTTATTGTATCAGCTTTCATTTTTTCATAAGGTGTATATTTATCTGAATTTATTCCAGTATGCATTAATCCTGCATATCCTGTGACTGGTCTATTAAAACTCTGTTTTGATTTTTAACGTATATGTGGGTTTCTACTAGTACTAAGGATATCTGTAATATTTGGGTTTTCAGTTTTTATTCATGAGGGCTTAATATTAATAAAATTATCATGTAAATCTAGATTTCCAATTTGTGTTACTAAATTATCTAGTTCTGGTGAAATATCTAATTCACTATCTGAACTATTACTGGTTGACATTTCTTAATTTTTCTAGATGTATCTTAAAGGGATCTTTTATTATATCAGTATCACTTTGTTCTTTGATACTTATTTGCTTTTCTTTATCTGATTTACTACTTATTTTTTGATTTATCAAAGATTCTAAATCTAAAGTCATCTGTTCACAGTATTGTAAAATTCTTTGCCCATAATACAATATGTTTTTTTGTAGTTCAATTATTTCTTTATCTATTTTTAAAGAATTATCTTCTTCCGCAAGTATCTTAAACTCTTTATTCATTTCTTGCTATTATACAAGCAGCAATATAAATACCAAATAGTATAAAACATAACTCAAAGATAACTTAAAGACAATATATCGACAAATAGTAAAAGTCTAGGCTCTGATACCACTACGATGTATGGTGTACGGTGTACGGTGGTGCGTCGGCTATATATATATATATATATATAAAGATAATGAAGGTGAAAAAGGTCTAAAAAAACCATATTTTAAAGTTAGGGTAATATAATAAATATCAATCAATTAAAGGTTTTGCTTATTACAAGTAGAATAGTACTTTGTTCTTAAGACTAAATAATAACATTAAATTTCTAAAAGTAAAGCTAAATATAATCATAATATTAGAGCTTCTTCAGAACTGAAGATAGAAATATTTAAAGACATTCAAATCAAATCTTGAACTGTATATACTAATAATTGACATTTCAACAATATATCAATTTTCACCATATTTCTTTGAGACAATCATGTCAATCTAATAGCAATTAGGAGCATAAGCAATAATATCAACCAAAGTATTATTCATGTCAAGTATAAGTAAACTTTTTAATAAATATAGTAAATCGAACCTTTAGTAATGTTACTTGTAAGTTCAAAACAACCTTTTTCTCAAAGCATAAGTCCCTTTCAATAGACATAATTATTCCCTCTAGATTTTTTACTTTACCATCTACATGGGCATTTTTCATCCGCTTTCTTCTTCTCTTTTTCCTCTCCTTTAGTGTTTCTAGAAATCTAAAATTAGCATTGCCTAGTTTTCTTCTTCTTTTTTTCCTCTCTAAATGTGTATCAGTTTCTAAAGATGTATTACTAAATATGGATTGACCCCTTTATAACTTTGGTTCTAAGTTCACATTGACATTTTTCATTAGGAAAAAAATCCCCTTTGATGCAGCTAATCCTTTCTCTTGCGTTATTTCCTTCAACATCTATATAAGCATTATTCACTCTTTATCAACTTCTCTCCTTCCTCCTTTATTATGTTTCTGACTACCAATTTAACATTGCTTTTTGACCTTTCAAGATTTGCCTTTGAACTATACTTATTTCCAACTTATGATTGTTTTCTATTTCCTAAAAGGTACATTGTTAACATAAGGATTCATTACTATAAAGTCTAAAGAAACAAAATCTACTCAAGTTACACAATTACACCTTTTTCGTATTATTTCCTTTTTATTATTAAGGCCTACTTCTCAATGAAGTGAGAAAAAGATAAATATTTATCTAATAGAATTAGTAATATAAACAATAAAAGTGCAAGAAAAGGAAAAATAAATGGTACTTGAAAAAGTAAAAGGAAGTGAAAGAAGACATATGATATTTTTTTTAAGTTCAAATTCTATTGAAATAAATTAATGAGATAAATACAAGTTCAAAGCTTCTCTTGCATCAAGGAAAAGCTAAAGACATAACAACATAAATTCCAAATAGAAAACCAAAAAATGTTGTGAAACACATAACTATCCTATTCATTAAACGACTTCGTATAGGACCCAATAAAATGATCACGTGAGCTTCCCTTAGAGAGTAAAGTTATTCCCTCCATCTAAAGGATTCTCCAAAAAATTCCAAATTAGGTTAGCTTTGTTGAAGGTGTTCTTCATCTCTTTTCTCTGGCGATGGCTACTAAGATAAGGAATTGTTGTCTTGAGATTTGTTTCTTCTTCTTCTTCTTAATCAGATGTGTCTTTGTTTAGGGTTTGAATCTTTAGGTCGATTGTTTTCGCTGCTTTGGTGGAGTTGTCAAGAAAAGGATCTGTTATCTCCGTTGGGAAAGCAAAAGTGGAAGGTTCAAAATTTTTAATGTAAGAAGATGACAATTCATTTGTTTTTAAGTTTGGGTTTGCATGCGTGTGTGCATGGGTGACAATTGGTTAAAGTAATTATTAACTAGAGGTTTCCACTCTTTCTCTAGATAATCTAACATTACAAACCTTATTTACAATGAAGAAAAAAATAATAACATTCGAGAGACGTAAAAAAAGGTAAGAATGGGAAGTGTTTCCCAATTTACCTTAGATTTTTTTCACCTTTCACTTTTCCATCATTATGAAATTTGAATGAAAGATGGATTGGTTTCGCCACCTCAAATAATTAAAAATGACATAGTCGGGTTAGTTGATATGACACTATAAGAAAAAAGACAATTCACCAAATATTTTGAATGAGAATAGGCAGGAAAAGACAATTTAACAAAATACCAAGGATGTACAGAAATAAGTTGTATCTTTATTAACATTTATCACGATAACTTAATAGAAAGAATATCATAACTCCATACAAAACATATCATGATTCTATAAAAAAAAATTCCATCACACTATACAAATAAGTAACACCTTTCAATATTTCAATACCATATCTCACTAAAAATAATACCGTCACTAAACATTAAGAACATTATAAATCCATAAAAATCATACCATGAATTTATATAAACAATACCATCAAAATAAAAAAAAAGTGAGACCTTTAATTTAATATGTCAATACCACATATAAGTATAATAATACAATGACGCTATACAAATAATACAATGACTTTATACAAACAATACTACAACTCTATATAAATAATACCATCAAAATAAATAAATGAGTGACAACTTTACTTTAATATATCAATACTAAATTTGAGTATAAATAATATTATGACTCCAAAAAAATTATATCATGACTCCACACAAAGAATAACATGACTTTATGCAAATAATATCATTAGAAAAAATAAATAAGCAACGCCTTTAATGTTTCAATACCATATTTAGGTACAAACAATACTATGACTCCATGCAAACTATACCATGACTCTATACAAATAATGCCACGATTGTAATACCACCAAAATAAATAAATAACACCTTTATCAAGATTTGTTAATACATGTAGTATGAATAATATCATAATTCCATATAAACAATATCATAACTTCATATAAATAATACCACAACTCTATACAAAAAATATCGTCATACTATACAAATAAGTAACTCCATTACTATAATATGTCTATACCATATCTAAGTACAAACAATACCAAGATTGCATATAAACTATACCATGACTCTAAATAAACAATACCATAATTCTATACCCTCATATTATACAAGTACCGGAACTACAAAACATACCTTCAATACATAAAAATAATACCATAATTTCATACAAAAATATCATTTCTATAAATTCTATGTCAGTTATGAAGATCTTAAATTATATATTTATAAAGATTATATGTTTTCTTTCCAATTAAATTAGATAAAAATATAATTTATTAATTCATTACTAAACATGGTTAATCTCTTATTAATATAGTGGTTTCCATAGATGTTAAGTGCCAAGATTAGTATATCAATGACAATTAAATGTCTTATCTCCATTTGAGTAAGGAACTTTAGGATTTCATAAAACATGAATAAGGCCATAACAATTTAGGCACAAATTGTAATTATAAAATATTGTCATTGCTAAATGCCTACTTAAGCATAATTAGTTTATCATTAAGTTGTAAATTCTACAACTTTCATCTTTAAATGGCTTCATTCATCATTCCTATCTGATGATGCACTCTTATCATCATCATTAATGATAATAACTTCGACCTTTTTTTAGCAGTCCCGCACTCCTCAATTAAAATACATCTTTTGTTCTTTCTTAATGAACTTGTGATGCACGTATCATTGATGCTTAAGTGAGCACCAAGTACCTGAAATCATACAGTGACGCTAAAATATATCATTATATACAAAATATTAGTCATCAAAAAGAAAAAATATTGTATCAAAGTAATAACCTAATAAATTTATCTCTAAATTTAGTTGCTTTTCAAAGTCTCATATGTTTGTCACCCAACTAAAATTCAGATCCTTAACATATTTTTGAATAATAAAATTATACACATTTATACAGAATCATATATTTCTATCGATCATGTGCTAAAATTAAAACAAGAAATAATATATCATAGTATTGTACCTAATATACTATGATATATCCATGCAATATAATTGAGAGGATTTAATGTAATGAGAGGCGGGATTTTTCAATCACATAAGAGCCATGTTGTTGTCATATTGTTCTCTTACTAAATAGTGAACTTATCATATCATTTTATAAGTATCAATAAAGATGATGGGCAATATGGAGATATAAAGTTATGTCACCACCATTTGTTAGGGAGGTCAAAAGGTAGTGATTTTGATCTCCCTTTTTATTTGTCCAAAGATGTAACATCTAAAACCAATATTATTTGATCTTTTCAATTAGAGTATGGATGCATCTTGGTTTACAATTGTAATAAATTGAGTTAGATAAGAAATTTGATACCCTAACCATCAATACAATTTATAACTAAGTTAATCTCATAGAAACGAATAAAAAATGATTTTTTGAAATTAAGTTAATCTATATACCAAATATAACAAGATTCAATAACTAATTCTATTAAAGGATAAACATTGTATACATTTATGCAAGTTTGATAGAAAAATCACAAATTGTTAATATGTTCCATAATTAAGAAAAAATATTGTGAGCTTACAATAACTTAATTAAACCTTTAATTTCAAATTAAAGTCCCTAAGTATGTTTTTATAAGGATTAATCACAAAAAAATCCAAACTTTACTCAATTTTGCAATTATATCCCTAACTTTGAAAAGTGGCAATCAAATACTCATATCTTTAACTTTTTTCAAATCTTGCCCGACGTTAGTATCTCTGTTATTATTATTAACGTGGCAAGCCACGTCAGACATAAATTTAAACACATTTAATAATATCTGGATTAAATTTTATATATTAGACTTAATTAAAGTAATTAAGTGAAATTAAAAAAATTGTAAAACAAAGGATAAAATCCCTAAATTAATTTGGGATTTAGACTATATATATATATATACCGCTCTAGCTACCAAATCCCTAGAAATCTTCAAACTTTCTAAGCTTTCGCTTGCATATAACCCAAAGAACAAACCAATAGACAAATATAGATTAGAAAAGGGTTGTTGTAGAAAAAGAAAGGAAAACAAGGGGTGAGTGAGTGAAAGAGAAGTAGCATTTCCCAAACATTAGAAAGTAACCTGACAGGTTCTCTTAGATCCAGAATGAAGAAACAAGAACAACCATGAAAGATTGTAGGTCAAGGAAGATGGATTAGTTAACGAAGATTTCATTTGTACTTGAAGTTAAAGTAGTTCCAGATTTTAGGGGAAGGAATACTAAATTTGGTGCTTGTAATTGTTTGTTTGGTTTCTGAGAGATTAAGATAAAAAGTAAGCAATGAAGCGAGACATGAAAATTGAAAGCAAAAGTAGAAAAATCCCTTTTATGGTGAAACAGGGATGTTCTTTCTTCTGTTTTTCACTTCTACTTCACATGATTGCTTAAAAGGAATTCTTTGAACAGAAATTAATAAAAATAGAAAGTTTAAATCTCAAATTAATTTAGAGTTTTTGCCCTTTTTATTTCAATTTTTAAAATTTCCTTAATTACTTTAAGTAATCTAACACGTATTATTTAATCCAGCTATTATCAAATGTGTTTAAATTTATGTTTGACGTGGCTTACCATGTCAACAACATTAACAGAGATACTAAAGTCAAGCTAGATTTGAAAAAAAAAATGAAAGTTTGGGTATTTATTTGTCATTTTTAAAAGTTTAAGCTATAATTGTAAAATTAAGTAAAGTTTGAGATTTTTTATAATTAATCCTTTTTATCAAATAAATAATCGTATTCATTCACAAATTTGATTAAATGCATTAACCTAAAATGTTTAACCTCGTGTAAATTTGAACCTAATAAGAAGAAATTGAAATTTTACAAATATAAAAACAACTTTCAGTTGAATCAAACAAACATCATCATTATTAAAATTTCTAAAATTTTATATCATCCTAGGATTTTCTCAACTCATAAAACCTTAAAAAAGGACATTTTTCATTTTAAATTAAGATAATATTTTTCTTTTTTTCAATATTGTTAGGTGACATGTAAATTTTAATGATTTATGCAACATTCTATATCAAATTTGCATAAAGAAAATGAAGTATTTATCCATGAGGTTTGCAACTTTAACTGAAAAGTTTAAGACTACAATTATGAAAGAACTGAATAGAATCTATAAATTCATAATAAATAGGTTAACTTTATCAACAAAAAATAGTAGTGAAACTTGCAAACCCATTCCTAAATTCCACAAAATGCAATAACCAAATATTTTTAATAGAACCTTGGATCGATAACATTGAACGATATTGAAGGTTATGAAACCTTAAATACACTCATAGTTGCATTATTTAATTATTATCTTTCAAAAATTATGAAAAATTACAACAATGTCTAAAGCCCCCAATTTAATGCAAATTTAAGTATAATACTTTAGATAGTAAATTTAAACAATAATATCCCTATAATTAGGTAAATTATAACATAAAATTTATGAAATTGAACCTTTATTTTATTAAGTATTAGATGCTTGCACTTGATTTTGTAACTAATATCATTGAAAATTTTTAACATCTGCAAATTTGTCATAATACAAAAAGTTAAAAGTTGTTAATGAAGAAATTATTTAATTTAATTACTGATAGTTTTAGCTTCGTTACTGATAAGTGTACAGTTAATCTGTTAGTTAGTTACAAGATATAGTTAGCGAGCAGTTTATTCAGTAGAGTATAAATGTCAAAGACTCTTCTTGCTTCTATAATGATGAATACACATAAAGTTTTCACATTCTTTGTTGCCTTCGTACAATAGAGTTTTGTTCAGTTAATATACATATAAATTGATCAGATAGAATGAAATTGAAGGTACTAAAAACTCAAATGTATTTCTTTCTTTATTCTCTATACAGAAACATGACCAGTAACACAACAGTGTTCCTTTCAACCTAATTGGGAGACAAACATAGGCAATAATTTTCTTATCCTAGTAATCAAAGGCCTTATAGAAATTTGATTCCAATTTTCTTATCCTACTAACACTAACATCATCACCTTCTCAAATTTTACTAGCCTTTATCTTTGTTTATAAACTAACAACATCCTTATGCCACCTCTAAATAAAAAGATATTTTAGAATATTTTTGTTCTTAACCTACCCACTAAAAAATTTAAAGTATATCCACACACATTTCTTTTAAATTCAATTAATATACAACTATACTTGAATAGTGATATTTAGTCACTTAATATAACTACGTGCAATCTAATAACATTGCAACCTTCACCCATCTCCTCTACCTTATACAAATTGATATTCCCTTCATTCCAACTTTTGTCATCTCTTAATACATCATACTTGTTAGTTTATCTTATACAATATGAAATAATATATTGGTGTATGCCTTCTAAAATTCTTTCTTAATATAAAATTGCTTATCCAAAGATACACTACCTCGCATGCAAGTAATCAAACTCTATCTTATGTTCTATCTTTTTCATAATTACTTCCTTGTATTACGTAACAAATTGTCTCAATATGTTGTGGACATACATATAACCATCAAAGTAAGTATAAATATTCTAACTTCTTTATGTTTACATTCTAACCTAAAAATGTTCCCTGGCTTACATTTGAGCCCACCTGTTATGGTCATCAAATAGATACTTAACCCATTAATTATTTCCCAACTAAAATTCCACAAACATTCAATTATATTTTGTCATAAATTCTTTGATGCTTTTAGCATCATACATAACTTTTGTAAATGTATCTTTCAACTTTCTATAACTCTTATAGGCACCAAATTTCTCATGGACTTTCTAAGTATATGTCATAAACATAGTATGTGCCTTACGATAGGGAATACCAACTTAATGGTATTATTTATACTCTTGCATTCGTCTACAATTATATAATCAATAGATTAGCCATTCATACACCTCAACTATGTATAAAAAAAGAGAATAAAAATATCAATAATCTCATTGCCTAATAATCCACAATAAAGCAATACATACTAACCATGATGGTTTCATTCGATCAATAGAGGACACAACAATTTGGTATTTATTCATAAGATAAGTGGTATCAAATGTGACCACGTCATTAAATTTAACATAAGTTAAGTAACCCCCTACATATTCCTAGAAAACTTTCTTAAGCCTTCCTTCCTCACCACAGTTAAAGAAAAATATAATATCCTTTTCTTTCATTCCAATGAAAATCTTATTCTCTACTTTTGTATCTGCTTCTTCCATCCTCACTTGTCTCAACATATCTATATAATTACAACAATCATTTAGTAAACATGTTATATTTTAATACCCATCTATAGTTATAATATCAAATTGTACATTTATGCAAGCCTAATTCTACAAGTGTTATTTATTTCTAATATATATCTACTTGGCTATCCACAAATTAATGTTAACTTATAAACTTTGGATTACTTATAATTAAACTATAGTTATGCACGTCTTCAAACTTGATTATGATTCAAATACTTTTAGCCAATTAACAACATACATGAGCATTTCACTTAATTATTCCACTTGATCTTGATCTTGTTCTATTTAACCTCGTGATATGTGTAATTGACCTTGATGACAAACAAATTTTCTACTTATAAACTCTCCACTCTCATCTTTCTTATCTCCCTTTTTAGTAACCATAAACTAGTGACATCTTGCATACATTTGGTACAAAATAAATATCATTTTAAAATTTTCAAACTTTATTCACATTTTAGGTATCACTTTTGTCTTATTGTTTTATGCCCTATTATGTCAGGTCATCACTTTCAAAAGATTATTCTTATTCTTCATTTTTATTACTCATCTCCACCGCACCATTACATTATACCAAAAAATACATAACATTATTAAAAAAATAGCATTGTATTACATAAAATATATCACTAGATTATAATATATATATATATGTATATATATATATATATATACCACCATATTATAAATAAGAACACATGATAAAATATACTTCATACCAATCGGATGGGTGTCACACTAGGATGTCAACTCTTGAACATTAAATCTTCTTTTTTATTCTCCTTTTCAAACTCTTTTCCCTCCTTACTATGAAAACTTTAACTCTAAACAAATAGTAGCCAAGTTGAAACTCATACAAATCACCAAATTTTTTACTAATAAATTACCATAAAAGCCTTTAAAACTCTACATTTTATTTCTTATAGTAGCAGTACTACTTATGACTCTCATAAATGTATATGTAGCTCTCAAAACTTTAAACACCAAAATGATTATAACTAGTATAGATATCCAGATTTTGGGCTAACATTTATAATAGTTGGTTATGATATAAAAATTTGAAGCCTAACCTTAGGCAAAACATAATACATCCTGTGAAAAAATAGAACCAATGGTAAGTTGAAATGGTTACTTACTACAACAAATTCGCGCTTGCTTGGTTTATAACAAAAAATACAATATCAGATCACAAATGAAAACTGCAAATGACACAAAAATGCTTAGAAATTTGGGTTGCAGATCAAAAGTAGAGGTTCATAATGGCAAGTTTTAAGAAAATGATGAAAAATGAACATAACATATGGTCGGTGGTGGGAACAAACAAGATTCTATTGGAAGATATTAACATATTTTTTAGAATCTTTGACATATTTATCCTTTATCATGTCAATTACAATTTTGACTATCAACTAATCTTAAAACAATAGAAATAGTAACTAAATTTTTTAAGACTATTTATTTTTATGTGATAAATGATGGTCACTGATAGCCACTACTTATCGACCATAAAAGCTCTTCCTTACTAGAATTAGTACTAATAGTGATTAATTTTCTTATCATATCAGTTCGTTAGACTCAATATGAGTATTAAATAATCTTTGTTGGTTTCATCATTCATATTGGGTCAATACTAGTATTGAATTATTATTATTATTAATAAATCATTTATTGATAAATTATTAATTGTTAATTATATCATTTATTAGTATTATTATATAAAAATAAAATTCAGTAAAAGACTCAATTTACTATTATTTTAATTTGGTTAAAATATAATAATTATTAATAAAATGATATATTGGTACATTATTAATAAAATAAATTAATAGTATATATCAAATATTAATTATAATTTTATAATTAATATATATATGATAAATTGATAAAATAATCATAATTTAATAATTTAATAATATCATAATTAATTATACTTCTATAATACAACAACAGTTCCCAGTAATAATCCCACTGACATGCGAGGTCTAGGGAGATCTAATAGTACATAATCTTACTCCTAATTAGTGGAGAGGTTGTTTCCAAGGACCAACATGAAGAGAAGAGAGAGAAAGAGAAAATGGAAAAAATGAAATAATACTAACATTATACTTATATTGTTACTTATACTCATATTATATACTATATAAATAAAATAAGAAATTGATATTTTAATTTATTAGTATTTGCTAGAATAATTAAGATAGAACATAATCATATAGATCATGTTAAACAAGATCTTTGCCTACATATGCATACAAAAAACAAAAATCACGTACATGAATTATTGTTGTATTTCCACCGATTAAAGAAAGCTTTACTACAGATCTCCTTATACAGATTTTTTGTTAAAAGATATCACTTATCTTTTCGTTCTTTGGTTTTAAATTCAAAACCTTAACTACCTTTGGTAGTTATTTAAAGAATAATGACCATAATATCCCTTATGGGTGTATGTGATTCATTATCTCCCACTCACACATGATGGGTTTTAATCTAATTAAAAAACTCTTCACTGCTCATACTTAATAACCAGTATGACCAGTATACCACAAGAGTACATTGCCATACAACTGTTAGGAGTATATAACATCTCGATTAACAAATTGATCCTGGGACCTATGTGTCTTTGAGTAGACATTGTATGCTATACACTAGGTGTAGCGCCCCGCTCCCGCCGACCCGAACCCGACATCGAGGGTGATGTCCGAGCTCGTGCCTACGGAAGCGGCGTGCTAAGGCGGTCAATCAGTGACGGTCGGTACAAATTTCTTTTTGTTTATGAAACCCGATCGACATAAGCATTTACAGAAAGCAATCAATCACCGATCGGATCGACATATACAGAAATCACAGTTACTCAGTCGAAATCGATCGACAAATAGTACATGCAAAAGCAGAAAGCCATTACCGATCGGCCAATTTCATTTCATTCAATAAATCAATCAATCAGTACATTGCCAAAAGGGCCCATTATACAGAACATCACTTTACAGAAACTGCGGAATAAACAAATCGAATACATACGACAGACACAACTGATCCTGACCTCTAACTGTCACTAGCTTGCGGTATGCATACTCCCGTTCGCCTGACAGGGTATTCTTTGAGTCTTGAAAAATATTTGCAAATTTTGATGAGATTTGCGAACTCAATGAGAGACCATCATCGATGGCTCACTCAGTCATATC
>JAOTBA010000204.1:13487719-13510108 GCA_025629845.1 Erythroxylum squamatum
ATTGGCGATTTTTCCGGTCCGGGAATTTTCTCCGGAAAAATCCAGAAAAATTCCTGAAAATCCCTTAAAATAGAAAATAATTTATGGCGCACTCAGAATAATTTTTCAAACCTCCTAACCACGTTAATCCCAATAAAATTGTCTTAGGAACACAAACCGGGAATTATCATGAATGCATGTACAGTAATTTCACGTGCACAAATGTGACTGTGTAACAATCCTATTATGCATAAGCAGTCCTATGAACTCTCACTTCAGCCCATCCTATGTCCATTTACCATTTTACCCTTCCAATTGAGGGTGGGATGTTACAGATTATATCCTAATTGAAATCATATTTGGGTGGTCTATCAATCGGTGGATACATTCCATTGATAATGCCAAGTTGGACATAAGCAATTCTGGATAATAATACTTCTGTGTTCTTCAGATTATCTGCTTGTTTAAAAATTGATTAAGTACTAAATACTTTGATGAAGATTTCTCGGTCCTTTGAAAGCTGTTCTTTATAATTTTTTATGGCTAGAATAAATCCAGTAGGAAATTCTGAAATGGTATGTAAATTGGTAAGATAGATAGTATCGAGAAGTCCACTTTGAAAGAAAAGGTAAGTGGTGATAGGGTTTGCATCTAGGAAGATGATTGCTTTTGGTCCGTATCGTCCACAGTTTTGTAGATAATATTGAACCATTTTCTGGGCTTTGGTCCATTCATTAAGTGCTTGGAAACAACCATAAAAACCTTTAAAGGTAATTTTCTTCATTTCTTCCTTTTGTGCTCGAGTAGGAATTGTATTGATTTTATCAAGGGTTATGGGTTTTCCTAATGTCTTCATGGTAGAATTGGAAGGTGGTTTCTCAAGAGCTTGTTTATATCGTGGTTTTAAAGAGGGTTCTCTAAAATCAGCCAAAGCTTTTTCAGCTTCTATTTTGGTTCAATAGCCCTGGTGAATTATAGAGGGTTTATTAGTAATATGAATGGCAGCTTTATGCCATTCGTCATAAATACCAGCCAAGGGTCCATTAAAGATAACATAAACTTTTTCTTCCTTATGATCTTGTTTCTTTTAGTTGAAAGGTTGGTTTCGGAAGAGGATGAAATGGTTTTTTGAGTGATTTGTTAGGGGGTAATAGGTTGAATAATAGGAGTGGTTTCAACAGAAGATTGTTGTTTTTACAAAGAGATTTTATGTAATTAATTTGAAATGTATATTGATTTAATTGTAGTTGCCATCTAATCAATATGCCTTGATTATGATTTGTTTTAATATTGTATTTTGTAAATCCACATAAATACTTCGAATCTGTTTGAATTTGAAATTCAACAGATAATAAATCAATTCTCCATTTTCGTAAAGAAAAATTAGATTGCAAAAACTCAATTAAATCTTAAAGCAGGCCAAGATGTAAATAATTCACTTATTAAAAATCTTATAAATAGAAACAACATTATTTATTATGGAAAATTAGTTCACGAAACACCAATATGCATAGATCATTGTAATGGACAAATTTGAATTAATTTAATAGATGAAGAACAAATTTATAAACAATTACAAAAAATTCCTGAAGAAAAGAGACAAAAAATAGGCTATATTCATTTATCTACAATCTAGATTTTATTAAAATCTAATCTACTTTTGAAGAAGGAATCGATTCTCCTATAAGGATGGCTATTATTGATGAACAAATGACATATTTAAATGATCAAATCATTGGAATTATGAATGGAAATCTAGCTTATGACAAAATTAAATTTAATACTCGTTTAAAACTAGGTATCCCTTTAAGATCATATAACTTAGATGAAACTATTACTATTGCCCACAAATTTTATCGAGAACATTTAATCAATATAGGAAAATATCTTTTTCAATTACGTATCAAATTAGTTACGCTTTAACAAACTCACATCATAGTATTGAATTTAAAAACACAGATAAAATTTATATTGATCAATTATTTAATGATGTAGCAAAAGTAGGTACTAATCTCAGAACTACTTTAAAAGAATTACCTGAAATAAAATATCCAATAAAACTATTAGAACCTTCTGCACCTAAATTATCTTTATCAGAAGATAAATTTTTAAATAAACCTTTGTTACACTCATTACCATTATGATTAGAAAAACCTATCCTATTTACGGAACCTAGCATAAACTTTGATTAACCTATTCGGATTACAGAACCTCAAAGTTTTATTCAAAAAGAAGCATTAACTACTGAACCAAATGTTAATAAGGAATTACCAACCATAACAAAAAATAACCGAATTAACAGAACATATTAAAAATACATTATGAGTATTAGTAAACCATTATCTGAATTAATTGATAAACAAATCAAAATTGAAAATCAACTAACAGGAATAATTACAACAATTTTGCCTACAATTCAACCCCATAAATTACAAGAAACAATTGACAGTTTAAATAAGATAAATACATAGCTTGACAAAGTAATAGAATTTATTAACAAATTAGAGCAATCAGAAAAAACAAATAAAGAAAAAATAAATACTGGGTCATAAGTATAAAAAAAAAAGAAATACAGAAAAACAAATAATGGGTCACAAGTAGTATCAGAGCCAACTAAGCAAATCACTTTAATAAAACCATGGAAGATATAGAGAAAGATATCAAAACTCAATTAGATGAAATTACTCAACTTGTTAATAAATTAACTTTAGACAAAAGTGAATTTATAAAACCAATCATAGACCAAGATGAAATCATTTATGGTTATGAATCAGATCAAGAAATATACGTAGATCAACAACAGAAAAATGACGTACAACCTGAGAGTAGTCAAAGTGGAGAAAAACGAAAAAGAAATCAACAAACAACATATAATTAGAAATCAAAACCAATTGCAACAGAAGCTATTTCTATTACCAAAGAAGTATTATCCCAATAATGTCTAGAAACAGAATTACATAAAAGACTAAGACATAAAGAAACCCAACTATGTTGTTCTAAATATCTAGAAGTCCCTCAACAATATGGTTGTGAATTCACTACTTACAAACATCCTCGTTCAAAACACCCAAGATTTAAACAATATAGATGGAAAAAATACCCTAAAAATAAAAAAAAACCTTTTAAACCTTATAGAATTTTTTTTAGAAAACAAGCTTATCGAAAATACAAACAAAGAAAAATTATTGTCCCCAAAATAAAAAACAATGTAGATGTTGGTTATGTAAAGAAGAAGGTCATTATGCAAATAATTTTCCAAAACGAAACCAACATAAATTTAAAGAAAAAATCAATATTCTAAACTCTGCTTTACAATATGACCTTGAACCTATCGAATCAGACTATGAAACAGATATGTGCATAAGTCCAAAATTAGGTATTTGTGGATGATTTTTAAAGATCGTGTTTTAGAGACAACCTACCAGTGTGATTAGGAAAGATAGAGATACTGAGATGCACCCAATAGGAAAGGTTGTTATAGAGGTGGAAAAACATAAACTTGGAGTTGGTTTATGACTTTATTAGCAGTTGACTTACAATTAAGCGATGGGGACGATTTGACATTAATTTTTGATACGTAAAAGGTTAGTTTCAACTTATAAATTACCCCTTATGGAATGATACCTTGTCTTATCCTAAATTACTTACATCACATTCTGAATTACAATTTTTTTTGTTAGAATTTTTAGGTTCTCATTAGGGTTATTGAAATTATATTGCCAAATGCCACTTATAGAATGTGCTAGACACATTTACCACAATTTACGTGGTGTATAGAGTGATAAAGACTTGATGAAGTAATTTTGAGTGTGTGAATGATTAGCTTATGTTAAAGATTTCAATGAGTAGTTAAAGAAACTAGATAAAATTAAACTAAATATGTTCCAACCTTACTTTAGTACCCTCAAGAATGCTAGGTAAAGAGTTATCTTTTGAAACTAAGTGTCCTATTATTAATAACAATATAAGTGATACTTTTAGTGCCTAGAGTCCAACACTCCATCATCTGCTACTCTCAATTTTCTTAAGAACTACATATTAAATTAGTATGAGGATAATCTCAATTGGAAACTGGAACCTTTAAGAAAATATACAAATCACTCTGAAAGATCACTCTATAATTAGCTAACTCCTCAAGTTGATTGGCACAATATTGTATGGTGCAAGCATCATTGCCCCAAAACTGCTCACACATTATGGACTGCTGTCAAACTTAAAACTCCCCACCCTATACAGACTTGGAAAATATCTATAAATTCCAAATTGGTGCAGACTATGCAAGAGAGACTCAAAATTCCATAATCACTTATTCTTTCAATGCAATTTATCTAACAAATTATGGAAATCTTTCATGCTCTCATAGAGAGTGACAAAACCCCCTTCAAAATGGACTGACATCATAAACTAGTGTGTTGGAATTGTAAACAGAATTGAAGGTGACAAATGGACCATACATATAGCTCTTTCATACCTTGTTATAGGTATGTGGCCAATGTTAGCTCACTTAAAAGATGAGTTATTTAATCTCATATGTGAGCAAATTATATTGCTCCTAAGTCTTTACAACCGCAAGAATAAGCCAGTCAGGAAATCAGCATCATTTAGAGAATTACTTAGCCAATTGTTCAATTAGACAATCAACATCTTGTACACCTATAATTTGGATATTAAGCTTATCTAGTTTCTTGATGTAATTGCTTCCAACATTGTATCTCTACCTTGTAATCCTTTTCATTTAATGAATATATTATTATTCTTAAAGAAAAGAGAGAGACCAATCACTAGTATGCTTGAAATCATAAGGAATATGGTCATGAGGAGACATGCAAATAGGAGGGAATATGTTCAAATATGGAAGACAAAAAAATAACACCTGTTGTAGTATAGAAGTTAAAAAAAACAAAGATTCATTATAACAGAGATTGGTATGAAATGGGTGGAGTTTAAAAGGTATTAAAAAAATATGGAAAGCACGCAATCAAACTTGGTAGGGACCAAACTTGTAGCTATAGAGTATGAGAACTGTATGTACCTATGTAAGCATATTTATAAGTGATATTTATCATTCCAAGTGGAAGGTTGAAGCATTTGTTGATAGTTGCTATAAGAAAGACATATTTCTCTAAGTTTATCAACATGTGTTACAGTTAGTAAGGGAAGAGATTTTCTGACCAGCCAAAAATAGTGAACAAATTCAAGTAAGTGATGCTAAGATGTGGAAAAGTAGTTGTTGCCATTCAAAATCTAGCCATTGTGAGTTTCAAATTTTATTGCTTATTTAATTGAGAACTTTTAACATTTTTATTAATTATTGTTACAGGCACAATAATAGGGTGATGCAGAAGCTTTAACAACATTTTATGATAACCCTCATAAGTAATTACAAAAACTATCAACTCTATCTCATGAAAATAATGAAATTGATAATGCGTTGTTCTCGAATTTAATGTCGAAGTAACAAGAGAGCCTAATAGCTCCACGCATAGTATCAAAACAAAATTTGGAAATATTTATCTAAAGATGTTCAATTATCATTCTAATTAAGAGACCTAAGATTCAAAAAGAATCCAAACATAACATCTAAACACTTACAGGTTCAAGCAACTACCAGGAAGGCAATCCAAAGGAGAGTCATTCAATTATCATAAGAATAATTTTTGGAGTCAAGTGTAAATCGACTAAGCAGTCCATGATAGAATGAGTAGATTATATTTTGTATTTTGTTGCTAGTGTACATTAATACACTATGTTATGTGTTTTGTTGCTTCTGTCAATGAATACACTATATTTCATTGTCTGTTTTTCAATGACTTTGAGAAGAATGCATGGTTGATGGTTATGTGCAGCAGAAGAGAATTTAAAGAAAGTGATACATAGAATTATAGAAGATATAAAGAGAGAAAAACAAACTTCATTCGATTTTGGCATAACCACATAGCCTTCAGAGATTGACTTTAATACAGGTGATCGACTATCTAGTATACACTAGTGTATGATTACAACCTTGAGGCTTTTATTTAAACATTGCTTGTAATATTAATAATGAATTTCAAAAAGGACTTTCGTTGTTTCTTGTTCAACTCTACAACAATTCCCTTCACCTTAACGTCCTTGTCTATCAGATTAATTTATGGGAAGTGCTTTTGTAGATCAAAGAGGTATTTCGACGTTGCATGGATATTTTTGCTATCCGACCATTGAATTAACAATTATATGATCGTGCGGTTATTTCTTTTCATTATGCGTCTGTCCAGTACTGCTAACAACACACATTTAATCGGTGTAAGGAATTCTGGTAATGACAAGGAATTTATGCCTTACTGTGTGTATGCCTTCTTCAATTATGACATGTGAAACACTGGATGTATCGCCGTCTCTAATGGAAGATCCAGCTTATGTGCCACCTTCTCGATACACTGGACCGCCCTATATGGTCCATAATATAGTGGTGACAACTTCTAACTACTTCTTCTTTGAAGGGAATGTTGTTTATATGGATGTAATTTCAACAACACCATTTCACTGACCTTGAATTCGTGTTCTGATCACCTAGATTTCATATATTGCTTCATCTGGTTTTAGGCCCTTTGTAGTGGAATTTTGTCATGTTGGTCATCGCCTCTCTATTCGTTAAAACCTGATTAACTTCTACCACCTTGGAGTCCCCAGCTATATAAGGTGTATAAATCAGTAATGGATATCCATACAAGGCTTCAAATGGTGTGGAGTCGATGGAAGCGTGATACATTGTATTATACCACCACTCGGTCAGAGGTATCCATTTGCTCCATCTCTAAAGTGTTTAACTACAAAAGCACCATAAGTATGTTTCGAGAATTTTATTCACCGCTTCTATCTGTCAGTCCGTCTGCAGGTGAAAAATGGTTGAATATTTCAATTTAACTTCTTGCAACAAGAGTTCTTGCCAAAACTTGCTCAAGAAAACAAGATCCCTGTCGCTAATGATAGATTCTAGCATGCCATGCAGCTTAAACACATTATTGAGGAATACTTTAGCACTGTCATAAGTAGGGTAGGGATGTTTGACAAGAATAAAGTTAGAGTATTTTTTAAATCGATCCATAATTACTAAAATGACTGACTTTCCCTTTGATATCGAAAGTCCTTCAACGAAGTCGATACTCACCTCCTTCCAACTTCCTTCTGGTATCTTAATAGGTTGCAATAATCCTGGGTAAGTAAAACTATCGTGTTTATTCATCTGACAGTTCATGCATTTCTGAATATGGGTTTGAACATCCCGAGCCATTCCTTTCCAGAAAAACATATTTTGTAGCTTCTTTGTTGTTGCCACTACACCTACATGTCCTCTAATAGCATCATCATAACTAATTTCGAGGATTTGTTGTCGGAGGTTTTTGTTGGCGCCCACCACTAAACTCCCCTTCCATCTCAAAAACCCATCCTTCCATTCGTACGCGCTAGACTTCATAATATCATATTCCAATTTTCTAATGATATCTTGAATCGCTCGATCCTCTTGCCAACTTTTCTCAATTTCCTCTAACAACCCACTATATATCTGCATAACTGATATCATCAACATCTCTGAACTGATGATTCTCGAGAGGGCATCTGTAGCCGCATTCTCCTTCCCGCTACGATACTGCACTTCAAAGTCATAGTTGAGGAGTTTCGATAGCCACAACTGCTGGAAGGGAGTGGGTTGAAGTTGCTCTAACAAGTGTTTAAGACTCCGGTGATATGTTTTAACGATGAATGTTTGAAGCTCAAATAATGATATCAGTACTTAATTGTCTTTATCACTACCAATAATTCTTTTTCATAGGTGGATAATCTATGGTGTCTTCTAGCTAATGCCTTACTGAGGAAGGCAATGGGATGACCTTCCTGTTGTAAAACAACCTTGATTCCCTGCCCACTTGCATCTACCTCCAATATAAAAGTTTTTGAAAAATCCAGTAATGCCAACACTGGGGCTGACAAAATTGCTTCCTTCAGTTTCTCAAAAGCTACCTTCTCCTCTTGTTGTCATTCCCAGTTGCCTAGATGTTCTTTTTTAACAGTTATGTCAATGGTTTAACCATCATCTCATACCTGTTAATAAACGTCCAGTAGTACCTAGTAATCCCCAAAAATCCTCTTAGTTCCTTAATTCCGTTAAGTTCAGACCATTCTTCAATGGTTTTAACCTTTCAGAAATCCATTGCTACTCCTCCTTCTATAATTGTGTAGCCCATGCATTCAACTTGGCATGCCCCAATCACATACTTGCTCCCTCATAAGAACAGTTGATTGTCTTTCAATGTCTGCAAAGCCACCAAGATATGTTCTACATGTAATGGCAACGATGAGCTATAGATTAAGGTATTATCAAAAAATACTAGAACAAAATAATGTAAGTATAGTTTAATCAAATCATTCATTAGCCTCTAAAACATTGAAGGAGCATTTGTTAAGACGAATGGCATTCCCAAGAACTCGTAATACCCTTCGTGTGTTTTGAAAGCCGTATTTGGAACATTTTGCGGTTGCATCCGAATTTAGTGGTACCCAAAACACAGATCCAATTTGGTGAACCAACTAGCTCCATATAATTCGTTTAAAAACTCTTTGATGAGTGATATTAGATATTTATCCTTAACTATATGCTTGCTTAGCTCCTGTTAATCCATGCACATATGCCAAAATTTGTTCTTTTTCTTGACAATAACCACCGATGATGCATAAGGGTTGTAGCTAATGAATCACCGTTTCATAAAATCCCTTACGGACTACTTTATTACATCCTTTTGTGTTCTTGAGTAGCGTTATGGACGCATATTAATGGTATCTACTCTTTCCTTAAAAATGATTTGATGATTGTGCTTGTGATTTGGTGGAAGATGGTTCAATTCCTTGAACAACATTGCATATTCAGATAAGAATGCGTTAATCTTATCAAATGCACTCCACTGTTCATCCTTCATTCTCATCTGTTGCATTTGATATTCGATGGGGATCGTTAGTTGCATCATGAACAATTGGCTGCTCGTCCAGCGTTGTAGAGTTTTCTGGAATTCCTTGCTCAGAATGACCTGGGATCTACGTTCTAGATTTCCCTGCAACATCACCAGTCGTCCTTCCCAGTTAAACGTCATCATTATATTTCTGAAATTACATAATACATCATTTAACCCAACCAATCCTTGTACCCCTAATATAACGTTGCAGCTCCCCAACAATAGCACCAGAGCATCTATGGTGAACTGCGACCCTTACATGGTCCAAACGAAATTTTTACAACATTGCCAACATTCTAGCTGTAGTTCTCCTAAAGATCGCCCACCCCCTTCCTCACTACTACTGTGTCCATGAAATTATGCATACTATCATTATCAATCAGTATATGAATGCCTTGTCTCTAGTACATCCCCATTAATCTCATTTGTTTAAACTCCATCTCCCTAAATAACCCTAACATAGCTTGCATTGAAATAATTAGACAGTCTTCTTCTTTAAGTCTTCCTTCAAATTCTTCTTCCTCATGTCCTGGTGATGTTTTTCCACTGTCCTCCTCCCTCGAAATTTCGTAAGATTGTAGTTGTCTCTTCTTACACTTATAGCCCAAAGTGTATTTCTTATCGCACCAAAAATAGAGACCCTTTGCCCTCTTATCATCAAAATCCTTACTACTAATGGGTTTCGAGGGTTTAAAAGATCTCACTGATGGTGAGCATAACGTTGAAGTTTGTGTAGGTACTATTCCATCTGTGTTTCAACTATGATTTACCTTTGTCATTTGTGGCAACATTAGGGCGAGGTTAAAATTGCCTCCATTATTCACGTTCTTCGTTGTATTGATTCGGTTTAGAATAGTATTTCCTCCTGACCAGGTGGAGCTACAAATGGGTTTTTGGAAAGGGTGCGTTCACGTCAGTTTATAAGATTTGATAGTATCGCCTCTTGTTTTCGAGCTAACGTGTAAGCCTGATGCAAGAATGAGGTTCATGTAATTTTACAGTGACGTCAATTTCGGGCTTAAGACCTTTAACAGAAAACCTAACTATATACTCCTATGGTAGGGAGAGCGTGTTTGAGTGATGATCAAACTGGGCATAGTAATCTAGTACTGTTCCATTCTGCTTCAAGTCTTTGAAATCCCCCACTGGGTTGTCAAAGATCTCCACATCAAACCTCTGTCTGAGAGCTTTAGTAGACTCGTACCATCTAACCATCTCTGTCTTATTACGATTTATGATGTATAAGTGATACCACTCCTGAGCTCGTTCGTCCATGTGCAGAATAGCTACACTCACCTTTATCTTTTTTGGAGTCTAGTTTAGATGGAAAAATTGCTCACAATGGTATAGCCACAGCTTAACGTTCTCATTGTCAAACAATGGAAACTTGATTATACTCATTCTCTTCGATGTAGCATTTTTGTCCCCCTCCTATCTCGATTGCCTACTCTAGAGTGTAGGTTTTGCTACTGCAATTTATTCCCCTTGCTTCTGCATGGTTCATAATTCCAACATCTCTTTTTCTACCTTCTCTGTTGGTTTTGAATCTCTAACAACATCTTCTCACTCCTTTCTTGTGATTCCAACAACATACTTTCATGCCTGCTATGTGATTCCAAGGACATTTTCTCATTTCTAATTTACGCCTCCATCAAGCTTTTCAAGTTTTCTTCCAACCTTCGCAATTCTATGCCTCTTGTGCCTTCTACCATAATTGTTTCTAGATTCAACCGCTCTAATATCAATTGTTGATGAAATTTTAAAGATAACAGAACAACACGTAAATTATGTCGTGATGTTTATTTAGTACAGCAGAAAAGAATTTAAAAAGAGAGATCCATAGAATCACAGAAGATATAGAGAGAAAAAAACAAACCTCATTCAGTTTTGACATAACCTTATAGTCGTTAGAGATTAGCTTTAATACACGGGATCGACTATTCAATATACACTAGTGTATGATTACAACCTCGAAGCTTTTATTTAAAGCTGCGTGTAATATTAGTAATGAATTTCAAAAAGGACTTCCGTTGCTTCCCACATAAACATCGTCTTCTTCGTTCAACTCTACAACATAAGAGAGAGAACTAACCGGGCAAAAAATTATGATTATGCTAGAGAAGAGAAAGGAGCCAAACTAGACGAGAAATTTGGAGATTTAAGGTTTTAAAAACCCTATATCTCCACACTAAGAAGTTTATCTTCTAGGATGTAACTCATGTAAACCTTTAAAATTAAAAAAGAATTCAAATCAACGTAGTTAACAGACTCTTTTAACAATTCCATTAACTAAAGGACTATTCTAAACATTTTTTTCAAACGTTGAGATGTAAGTTTTTAAAAATTAAACTATACCTTAAATATTGTTAAAATGTTTAAACGTTAGACCTTTGGTATCTTCCAAAACCATCTCAACCAACTTTCCTTATTAGTCTATTTACTTATATTTGGTTTCCTGCAACTAGCTAATGCTTTTGATTTGGATTACAGCAGAACACAATGTGATCCATGGCATCAAACCATGTATGTAGATGTGGACCTGAGCATCTCCCTTAGAGACGTTGGTCTGGATCTTTCTATCATGAGTAGACCGTTTGGATCAAGAAAATACGGGCCGGATCTTAAGGCTTGTTGCTCTAAATGATAGATCTGGTAGATCTGACTGTTCAATGGGCTGAATCATCAGGATAGACCCTGATGTTGATGGACCAGGCGTGTCTATCTGGGCTTGGTAGATTGCTTCCAAGTACTTTAGGTGAATGTGATTAAATGTGTACATTTGTCCAGAGCTACCCATCACAAGAACTGCCCCAGTGTTCGTCACTAGCATCTGTTTGTAAGACACGTTGTCCTTTTTCAGGAATCTTCAAAGATGGAGGATCCTGACAGATTTGTTTAACCAAAGTCCTAAAGTAGGCTTGGTTATAGCATGTGGTGTGCCAACTGCACTGGTTTATTGAGGTGCTATTTCTGGTCCGAAGGATTTTGCAGGTATACCTTTTCTTCCACGTAAAGTAAGAACAAGTTGTAGAGCTCCTAAAGTCTCAAAGAATGGTCACGAGAATAGATACTGTACTGACTTAACAAAAATAAAGAAAACTCACAAACACAGTTTTCTACGGGTTATGTCAAACCCTTACATCAAAGCGTCAAGAATTATTTCACAAGGTACACTTAGCATCAAATCCAACTAATGAAGTGCTTAATTGGCAGACACAATATATCAGTTTTAGTTGTTGATATGCTAAATCATTCTATAAGTCCCTTGCTCTTCAAGCTTTCCACTGCATCCTTTATAATTTGCTCCATGGAAATAAATTCCAACCCCAATTCCATCAGTTTCTTAGCTCCATTCTTCGTCCTCAGCAATCCTGGCTGTGTGTCTCTTGGCATCCTGCGACCAGAAGTTTTATTTTAATTTAGTGAATCATTACAGATCCCAAGCAAACGAAACACGATGCATGTAGGAAAGATTTTTTTGTTTCCAAACACCAGTATAAAAGTTGGAACTCTAATCACAGGTGTAGAACAAAAATTCAAGACACATCACCTGGGCACATTATATTCTGGGTATAGCTCAGCGAGCTTGGCTACGAAGTCACTGTAATGAGATATAGCCTCAACACACAAGTGCCTACCAGCTGCCGATGGGTTTTCATAGACCATTATATGAGCCAAGGCTACATCTTTGAAATGGACGGATCCCATAAAGAAGTCCTTGTGTGTTTCACTGCAGCCTACAATTATGTCAACGGAAGGTCATTATTTGTTATTGCTATTGTAAACGGATTCCAACAATGTAAAATGAACGCATACTAGATTGCTCATTAAAGTACAGGCGCAATTATGACCCTATGTTTCCTAGATGCTTTTTCAAGGCTAAATAGGCATAGCATGAAAATGTTCTTCTTATTCCTTGGTAGAAGCAAAAATTGATCTTTTCAGATGAAGTTGGCAACGAGAAAGACCTTGAAGAAGGCGTAGAAGCACCAACATGCTAGCATTCAGAGTTGGAGGGATATTAGGACCCATGACGGTACCAGGATTCACCACCACCACGTCCAAACCCTTTTCCCGAGCAAATTCCCACGCAGCTTTTTCAGCCTCTGTCTTAGATACTGGATACCATAACTATGTACATACCAAACCACCAATCTAACTTACAGTCCATAAAAGCCAAATAATAAGGCCTTTAAGTATATAATAATGTGGACAACAGTCGAGTTCTACTCACTCCATTTTGCTTGCAGTAGTCAACATCAGTCCAACAATCTTCGTCCCTTACTAGATCATCAGGCCAGTTCGGGTTCGGAGTTATGGCGGAGATCGACGACGTGACGACCACGCGCCTCACTCCTTTCTCCTTCGCCGACGTCAACACATTCAGAGTCCCTTTAATTGCCGGATCCAATAGCTGCTTCTGTTAACCATCAAAAAAGCTAAGTCTAAAAGTGCGAAAGAAACATAGAGAGGTAAAAGCAGCCACAAAACCTGAGGATCGTGGACTTGATCGATGATGCAGGGGGATGCTAGGTGAAAGACGCCGGAACAGCCGTCGATTGCGACGGAGATAGAGTCGTAGTCTAGGAGTTCCATTTGGTAAAGAAGGAGACGCGTCTCTGCTCCTTCTAGGCATTTTAAATGCTCGGTTTCTTTATCATCGTCTTCATTCAAATTTTAATTAGTTAGCAAGTCACAGTGTTCAAAAATTAAGCTTACCAAACAGAAAGGGAAAGAATCAAGTGAATATAAGCTAACTGAGATCTTTGACGGTGGCGTGTATGGTGTAGCCGCGTTCGAGGAGAAGGCGGACGAGCCATGAACCGATTGCGCCACTTGCTCCGGTGACGCAAACCACCTCTCCTTCCTTTGACATCGTTATCTCTCTCAGCGGTGATAGATAATTTTGTAGTCCGTAGAAGTTAAGGCCTGATCCCAAGACCCAGCAGGGCCTCATGGATCATTTTTAGGCTCAAAGGCTGTGCTATTTTACTGTTGATTGTTATGCTTTAGGGGTCACGGGGGTAAAAGTACAATTTAAATTTTAACAATTTTAAGAAGTTAAACTCTAAAATTTTTGAGCATTTATTTTAAAATTTAAAATTTACAAAACATTTCTTATAAGAACAAAAAATCTAACAAAATTTACTCTTCATTAGTTAAATATTAAGCTAACGTGATATATTTTTTAACTTTTCACACACTAGTTGATGCGACTTTTATAACTTAAAAAATAAAAGTGGATTCCACATGTCAAAACTCACCGTTTAGTTCTCTTGCAAAAATCTTAATTATCTCGATTTACAATTCCTAATTCTATAAAATTTCTCTCAAATCTTTAATTCTTTAAAATCCTAATTCTCTGAGTTACTCTCTCCCATTTTCTTTATTTGCAACAACAGCAGCAGTAGCTCCCTTCCTCGTAACAGCAACAATAATGCTGAACTATTTTCTTGTGTATGTTACTTGTCCCCTCCTCCAATTGGTTGGATTAATGGGAAACACGATAAGCACAATATATCGTGGTATGTTAATTCTTTCGTCCTTTTGTCTAGTTGGTCGTTATTTTGCATCTTGTGTGCTTTTCTTCCTTGTCACGCACTACAACAAAACAACACTTTTAGCGTCGTTTTTAAAGTAGACGTCGTGAATGGTCTGAGGCTTTCACGACGTCTAAAAAAACGTCAAGAAAAGATGGAATATTCTGTGACGTTGTATTAAGACGTCGGGGATAAAAGAAGTGTTTAACGTCGTTTTGGTATAAAGACGTCCCAAAATAGAATAAACGTCGTTTAGGAGAAATAGACGTCGGGAAAGGCCTGGTCCACGTAATTAATTTCCCCTCCCCCCAATTTTCCAAACGAAAACCGACGCCTCCCTCTCTCATCTTCGTGAGTCTCCCGCGTTCCATGCTAAATCATCCAACCTCGTTCCCTCTCTCATCTTCGTGAGTCTCCCGCGCCTACGTTTCTCCCCTTCCCTCTTCATCATTTTAACCTTCCCTCTCTCATTTTTTGCCGCGCTTAGAATCTGTGGAGATTGCTTCATCTACAGTCGGCCCTCTATCATCACCAGTCGGAGTGCATGTGTGTGTTGTTTGAGGTAAGTCATTGAAGTAGTTTTGTGATTAATGTCAGGTAATGTAAGTTTTTGAGTCGATTGAAGTGGCGATTTAATCTGGGTTTAAGATTGCTTTGTCGTTTGTTTTGATTATTTTGGGTTTGCATTGTGTTTTATGAATTTTATACGGTGATTGTGGTCATAAAGATAGTTATTGCTATTAGTTGCGTTGTGTTTTGTCTATTTAAACATAAATATTTGTGTTTTGTATATCACAAGTATCACATTGTGTTCTGTGGTAAGTTTCATTCTTCTCGTCCACTACATTGTGTTCTGTAAATTGGGAGACAGAGGATGTCGAGTTGACATGGGCCGTGTTAGATTTACTGTTTGAAAGTTCTGGCCATGTTTCAGTTATATCAATGTGGCTTTAACATATTGTCCTTCCAACTTTATGTACATAATGCTATGTGAAGCATCATCTCATCTTCTTCTCTCTTAATTCACAGTTGTTTCTGTCCTGCATGTGTCTTAATCCCACACTTCCTTCATTGTTATTCCTTTGTAGGTTCCAGCATCCTATTTCGATAATTACTTTAAGAATGCATGAAAACGGAACATTGTAAACAATGTAGTCATATGGAACTTTTCAAAAATAGGATGGTAACAGTCTTTGCATTTCCTTCTTAGAAGCAGAATTTGATTATTCATGATGTGCCTAATTGATCAAAAATATGATTTTCTTTCTTTTCTTAGGTCTCAGAAACTGCAGTTTATTTCATTGGTATCCTAATGCGATGACTTCCATGATCTTGGAACTAATAAACTTCCCTTAAATTTTATTAATAAAACATAAAACTAAGGTTGGTAATTTCTGTAGGAACATTAATCCTTACTCATACTACTTTATATAATTTTAGGTGTATAAGCTTTTATTTTGAATATTTGTCTTCTGTTTCTTTCAGAACTATAAGGACTAGTTCCAAGCTCTGTTGCTTGATCAACTGGTAAAAAATTATATGAGTAGGAGATATGCAATGTTTATCTAGCGGCCACTTTTTACTGGTTTGCAAGGAAAGAAATGAATCATAAATCATAGAACAAATATCTGTAAATTTTTCTGAGAAATCTTGTAACTTATCACCCTTTAATTTGCATGCATCATTTCCTACTAATCAGTGGAATTTTTGGGTATGATATTTGATTAGTTGCTACCTGAGCTGCAGATTCAGCAAGCTTCTTGATTCTGCAAAATTTCAGTTGTCTTTATCTTCTGATACGGTGAAAAAATGGAAGTTCTTTTATTCTCTAAATTTGAAACATGTCTTTTGTTTGCATGCAGATGTGGATATACAGTTGAAAAAATTCCTTCATCGTACTTTTACTTGTCTGGACAAAGGGGCGCTGTTCCTTAAGGTAATTACTGTTCCCTGTGGACATTCATTCATTGGTCTTGTTTTTAGCAGTTTGGACTAGTCCTGCTGGAATGAGTTGTAAGGCCTTTTATGTGATCCAACAGGTTGCTCTATCGCTATTGGTTCTTAGCTTTACTGGAGCCATTTCCCTTCAAAGTTTATTTGTCATAGGTATCCTTATCAGACATTCGTACTCACTCTGTTTTCATATACATGCATGCTTGTAACCATATAATCAGAATCGGAACTTCTTTTAGACGTACATTGTTGTTTAGCAAGACGAACCTTTGAAAAATTTTGTTAAAGATTTGTGGAAAGAGGTAACATCCTGGGATCCACCAATATTGACCTCATAATATGTAATCTTTAATGTTCCCAGATTAAACCAATTAGGTTTGGACACTAAAAGGTTTTAAAATCCCATGCCTATTAATTGAGAAATCAGTAATTCATCTACTTAATTTGCAGTTTTTACGTATCTTTCCTTCATCCCCGTTTAGTGACTAAGCAAGTTGGTTCCTTTTTTTTTTTCGTTATTACAGGACTTCCAATTGCTTTTATAGCATTCTCTGTGTATGAGAAACATGAAGAAGCAATTGATGCTAAGCTCTTGGAAGCTCTGTCTTTTGGATGCAAATTGAAATCTGATGTCACCAAAAGAATCTCTCGTTCCAAGAAAGATGATTGATGGCTGGGTACTCAAGGTTTCTTCCATGCCAAGCAGTCTTCATAATTCTAATTTCTTACCATGAAGTTGTTGGAAACTAGTTTGGTTATTCATCTAATTGACGTGTGGGCGTTTGTGCTCCATGATTCTTCTTGTATGTGATCTCACATATGCCATTCCTATAATGATGCCATTGTATAAATTAAGCTAACTATAATTTTTGTAATTTGGGTTTAAAGAGGTAAAATTGTTGTTTCTGAGTAATTTTTGCTCTACATTTGCCTCCGAAGTTAGTTATCCATGTTGATTTTTGGTTTGCATGAAGATTAAGGAAAATGGGAGAGTAACTCTGAATGCAAATTGATTGCTTCAAATGATCGTCTATTTAAGCTTCTGCTAATGTCACACTGAAACTAATCCAAGTATGTCACAACCATTCCCATTTCCAGTATAGAAAGTATCAACTTCACAGCATCTTAAATTGTTGGCAACTATTTGGTGAAACAGTAATGTTTTGGGCTGACGACCTGTTTGATGGATTGAATCATCTTCTCAGCCAGGCCTGGAAATTTAGGGGCCAGTTTATTTTAAATCCATGCAGATTGGGTCGGGGTTGAGAATGGTTATTTATTTATTTATTTTAATTTCTTGAAATTCAAGTGGAGTTTGAATTTGAGTTTCTTGGTTTTGTCTTGTCTAAAACTCAATTATATATATAAAAAAGTTAATTACAAAAAATTTTAAATTTTACTCAATTTTGTAATTATATCTTAAAATTTTAAAAAGTAACAATTAAATGCTAAAACTTTTTTTTTTCAAATTCTATCTTAATGTTAATATTTCCATTAACATTGCTAATGTGACTAGTTGCATAAGACAGAAACCCTAAACATTTATACACATTATACTTAATTAAACTAACAAAATAAGTTTCATTAAGTTTGTTAATGAAACTACGTGATTTAGGTAAAGAAAAACCCTAATTAAGTTTCCTCAATTTGTTCTCACACCAAACTCTGTTGCTCCTCTTTCCTCAGTTCGTTCTTGCATCGACCTCAGTTCCTTCTCAAACCAATCTCCCACCGATCTTTACTCTTCCTTATTTTCGTTGTCCCACCCATCTTTGTTGTTGCACCAATATGCTTTTCCTTATCTTCGTTGTCCCATACCATTATTCACTCCTCTTCGTATTATAAAATTTGGTCCCATACCATTCTTCGCTCCTCTTGCAATTTTTAGATGTGTCTTGTTTATATTTTTTTCGTGTTTTCTAACTTTTTTATGTGGTTAGATAGTATCTTTTGTTGAATTAGTAAGAATAATTTTCTTTTGTAACTAAGTTGCAGGTGTTAGACATATTGTATGAGGATTTATATATCATTTATTCTTTAAATGAGTAATAGGCAGATTTATAGACATATTGTAATAGGAGTAAGAATTTATAGATAATTTATTCTTTAATTGTAATTAATCAGTTTTATTATAAGGACAAAAAATGTAATAGTGCGATCAAGTTTGCATAGGAAATGCATGGGAAAACATCATCATATAGGAGTTTAAGGCCAAGTATAATCAGTTTGTTTTTTATGGCTAATTTAGTTAAGAAGTAAGATCCTTAGCTGCTTGTTTTAAACTATGTTCTTATACCTTTTTATGTTAATGAAATATCTATTTTATTCTGTTAAAAAAACATTTTTTGTGATAATTGTATTAAACAAACGAAATGTATAAAATCGGTACATGGGGCATATAAACAAGCTCTAGATGTTCAATGACAATTACAACAACATTTAAACAACCTATATAAGGGGTTAACAAATCCCTTTACATAGGAAGACATGAGAAGATTTATTTATATAACCATCCCTTGGAGTTTTCTCAACTTGATAAGATGATCAATTCCTATTAAACTTTTCTAAAATGCAAAAAAAAAAAAAGTGTGAAGATATGATGTTGTGGAAATTAGCGTGCTATTAATCCCTTTCGCAATTAATGTGATTAATATAACAATATAAATAAAACACAAAACAATACTCTAAGATATCACTTAAAATAAGTACTTATATCATTTTCTGTATTATAATTTAGTGAGCCAAGTGTTTAATAATCAAATTGGTTTTTTTCATTCCTTTTAACTGATTAAGTTGAAACTTGTAAAGTTAAGCTTATTTTATTTGCAATGAAATGAAGAATTGAGGGAGGAATTATCAAGTCTAATGTTGATTTAATGCACTGCTTGAAATATTTATTCATTCTATCCAACTCTATATTTTCCTCTAAAAATGTTGCATGTGTTTGTTTAATCTTTTTGTAAATTGAATAAGAGCATAAGTTAATGACTTTCACACAAATAAGGTATGCATTGGATATTACGTTCAAGAATGTAGACTAGAATGTGATGAATGTCCATTAGGTGTTTATTTACTACTTGAAATATATCAAGTTATATACCTTAAGTAAATTAGGTGTTTAAATGACAATTTAGGATAACTCTAAATAAGTATTCCAAGGTAAAAATAGAGGTTGTCGAACTTGAATAAGTGAAGAACTATTTCAGATTTTGTTTGATAATTGAAGTGTTTATATGATTTATTTCTCTTTGGTGTTTGTAATTGTCCCCAATTTTCTTCTTTTTTTTCCCTTTTGGAATATGTATCATTTTGTACTCAGTCACACTTTCACTTAGCACATTTTATTTATTCTAGACTTTTGTACATATTTACATGCATAATCATCTTATGTGTTATGTTATATGTCATTATTAAAAATGCCTAATATTTTTATAGATGTTGGTAAATTTTGAAATTCATTATAGTGGGGTGTTGGAAAGAAAAGATAATAAATATGCTGGGGGCAAGATTAAAAAGAAGAAGTATATAAGTGCTGATACTTAGCATGCTAGTCCTAAAAATAGTTTCTGAAGATAATTGAACTTGATGAACAGTCCGAAAAACTAATGTTCAAAAGTTTTTATTTGGGATTTATTGCTTCAAATATAGTTTCATTGGTGGATGCAAGAAAATAATGGGTTAGATGAATGTTTTTTTGAAGACATTCCTTGGTGGTGCTTTATTAGCTATAGTAGGTCATGACAGAAACAATCAGATGTTTCTTATATCTTGGGTTGTGATTGAGGAAGAAAATTTCAATCATGTCATTGGTTTTTGAGCAATTTTGTAGAATATCTAGACATAAGTGGGAATGCATAGACTTAAGCTAGCGATCAGCAGAAGGTAAACTTTAAATATCCATACATGTGATATTCTTTTCTTAATGTGATTTCTTTTCTTCAATTCATATTACCCTTTTTTTATTACAAGGTTTAGTGGATGCATTGAAGAATCTGCTTCCAGAAGCTGAGCATAGAAAATGTGCCCTTCATGTCTATGAAAATTGGTTAAGTGTTCATAAAGGCGACATATATAGTTGTTGAGGTAATGGAGTAGTTGACAAGTATTTCAGTGAAAGCTTATGATGATTTCAAAATTAGTAAACCAGAGACTTTCGTGAATGCGTTTATCAGCACAAGAATGAAGTGTGCAATAGTTCATAATAATATTTCAAAGACTTTTAATGTATTCATTTATGAAGCTTGTACGAAAAGCTTGATTAGTATGTTAAAAGACATTCGAGTTTTTTTAATGACTTGGATATATGAAAGAAGGGACACGATGCTCAAATCCACTGATGGTATATGCCTAAGAGTGAGGAAGAAAATAGAGGTTGCAAAATATGAAGGAAGGCATTATATGAACAAGACAAATGAGAATTTGAAATTTGAAGTCACAATTTATATGGACAAGTTCATCGTTGATTTACAAGAACGAACTTGTCAATGTAAACTATGGGATTTAATAAGGATTCCATGTAAACATGATGTGTCTTGTATATCATATCAGAGGGAGGATATCAATACTTATGTCAATCAATGTTACAAGCTTGATTATTATCTGAAGAGTTACCAGTATACTATAGAACCAATTAGTGGCCCTAAATTTTGGCCAAAGACTAAAATCTTTAGCCAACATTACCTCCACTGATCAAGAAGATGCCTAAAAGACCCAAAAAGGTAAGAAAAAGGGATAAGATTGAAGAACCACGAAATCCCAACAAATTGAGCAAGGTTGAAGTAGTTATGAGATACCATCATTGTTATGAAATTGGTCACAATATAAAAGGATGCAAAAATTAGAGACAACCTTCGAGGCAACCTGAAATTGTTAAGTTAGTTATTATTAAGGTTGTGTTTCTCTTCATTTTAGTTGTAGAACAAATGTCTATTTATTCATCACAAAGTATTATTAATATTTTGTTTCTCTTCAATACGTATAATGTAGTGAAAAAGAGGTAGGCCACCAAAAACTGAAACCCTTTCATCCAACTTTTGTAGTTGTCCAGTACAAAGACCCACACAATCTATATCTACGGGATCAAATACTGCATCTTTTATATTAAGAAAAGAGAAAAAGAATGGTTAGTGAATATTAATTATAATATTTAAGTTATTTTGTCTCTAGCTTATATAACATTATAATTCCAATTTTTTTACAGGTAACTAGAGGATACAAAGTGACATTTGGGGAAGTTAGTAGGAATACCTCTATTACAGTAGGTCATTTAAATACATATTTACATTACTTATATGTAATTGTAAGGGAGATAGTAATATTTAGCTTTTTGATTTTTTATGCCTCATAGATGGGTAGAAGTCAATGTCAAGTGCTAGAACCTTCGAATACTAATGCAATAACTACTCAAGCTTCCCAAAATTCTCATAGATGATTGAGAATTTAGATACCAACTTTTGGTTATATTGTAAAATTGCTAAGGTTTAAACAATTTAAACATGGTTTGACTTTGTTTTATAAGTGTTATATTGTAAAATTGCTATGGTTTGAACATTTTGAACATGGTTTGACTTTGTTCTATAAGTGTTATGTTGTAAAATTGCTATGGTTAAATTTTGTTCTGTTGGACCCCAATCCTTAAGTGGCAATTTAGAGATATGAAATGAAATTGAATGAGTGTTTTTGTATAGGCATTGTGTTAGAGATGTTTTTGTGCTTTAAGAAAATTAATGAGAAAAGAATTGATTAGTTTTGATGTCTTTGGGATTTGAATAGATTTGTATGGGTTATGAGAGTAAAGTGAATGAGTTGTTTTGAAATGGAAGTTGAAAATTGAGAAATAAAGAGTGAAAGTGTTAAAATATGAAAAATTGAGAAAGTTTGACTTTTTGGAGTAGAGAGTTGACTTTTTGATTTAGGCCAAATTTGAGAAAATG